>JARQOC010000003.1:283856726-284269397 GCA_033576535.1 Allobates femoralis | reverse complement strand
AGTAATAATTCTAGACCTCTTTCGTGGAGTAACATCCATTTTTACAGGCACAAATCACACTGACAGAAAAAGTACACTAAACCACTCCTCACAGAAACAAGCTCTCAACTGAAGCTGAGGGGGCAGATAGCTGTTATTTTCTGACTAAAACCAGTCAATCCACATTTTGTTACTCATTGACTGGTAACCAACTTATGATTTTACTTACAATAATGCTTTGTCCCAATTAATTTGCACAGCACTGTACTAGAAAGCTATTCTGTTTTCTCTGTCTCTGTCTGCTCAAAAAACTGTGCCTTCACTATCCTCAGCTACTAAAGACTGTGTTTGACAGGATTTCAATAGCTCACTAGGACCCTATTAATATTTTGGACATCGTAGCTTAGACTAAGCAAAATTAGAGACCTAAAAATGACAGGGGAAAGAATGAATAGTGCATGCTTTCTGGCAGGCACCATTAAATGGCATGAGAACTGCTTTGGATTTTACAAGCACTACAGGACTGTTTTAATTGGCGAGCTTTTGATGGCACAAGCCAAACTGTAACCCCAAAAATTACAGGGGGGAAAAAATGTGTGGTTTCTGGCAGCCAACAGTAAATGGTAAGAGTACTGCTTTGGTTTTTACATGAGCACTATCACTGTATAATTTTGGCTGATTTTGATAGCATAAACCAAGCTGTGACCTCAAAAATAAAAAAAAGAACCAGTGCGTACTTTGCACCAGGTAGCACAAAGTGCTAGTTTTGCTTTGGATTTTACGAACACACTAAAACCATATAAATGTGGCTGATGTTGACGGCACAAGCCAATCTAAAGTGACACCAAAATTATTGGGGAGAAAGGACCAGCGTCTAGTTTGTACAAGGCAGCACAAAATGCTAGTACTGTTTTGGATTTTACAATCGCTCTAGTACAATATAAATGTGGCTGATGTTGACGGCACATGCCAAGCAGTGACCCCAAAAGTATCAGGGAAAAAAGGAGCCGTCCTTTTGAACAAGAGACAGCACAAAATGCAACTACTCTGTATGCTGGAAAAAAGAGCTCTAACAAAAGTTTTTGTAATATGAATACTGGAACAACAGTTTAATCTCTCCATCCCGAATCCACAATATTTTCCTTCCTGTGCTTTCACCTTGTTCAGTGGTTTGAGCTATGAAAAGAGATATGGTATTCTGGTACTATAGAGGTAGTGAAATGCTCCCTGCTTGAAAAACTCTCCCTCCCTACACTACACTGACCTAGTATACACTGCTGGTAGCCCTGAAAAGGTTTTTCGTGTTATAGATGCCTGAAACACTCACTGTTCATGCTGCTTGCTCTCTCTGTTTGCTTCTACAACACTGTTCCCAGATGCAATGTATGCAAAATCACATTGGAAGGGCTGTTATAGACCCTATGATGCTGCGCAGCCAGCCAATCACAGTAATGCAACAACTAAACCGGCTGTGGCATAACTGTGAAGCCCAGCATGTTTGATGGCTGCAAACCAGGTGCCAAACATGCTGGGTGGGAGTTACAAATATCTTGATGTGAGTACGCTAATACTAGCAATGTAACATTTAACCCGAATACTGCACTACTCGTGCGAGTAGCGAATAGTAGCAATTACACTCCCTCATCTCTAGTTACTATGAAACATAATGATAAAAATAATTAAGTTTATACAGGTCACCATTCACAACCAATTCATTTAGAATGCTGAATTAGACTACAGCAGGAATGCCAGGAGGACAACTGAAATATGCATTATACATGAAATGTGAGCCCCATTAGGGACAGTGTTGCAAATGTTTGTAAAGCACTATGGAATTGATAGCGTTTTATAAATGAATACATATTACAGTATTAGTAGTAGTATTATGATTATTATGACTTTAAATAATGATTGCATATTTTTAAGATGCAATAACCATACTATGGAGTTTCATCAGTGTGAACAGATCTGTAACCATAAAATGGACATATGCTATTTTTTTATATATTGTTTTCACATAAGTGTAAAAAATATGGCCTTGCATGCTGGTGGCCCTATGCAATAATAAAGATTTACTCTCCAATAAAAAAATAAAATAAATAATAATAATAAAAAATATTTATTCACAAAAAATTCCATTAAAAATATAAAGCTCTCTTAAACTGATGTTTTAATGATATTTTAAGCTTCCTGGAATTCCCAGCTGCTGCCACATTTGACACTGTTACCTAAATTGAGACTCTACAGGTGTCAATATACCTGCAAATTCCAGGAAGCTTAAAAAAAATCCCCCAAAATTCTACAGTTTATCACAAACCAGTAGACCCACTGGCTGAGTACACTCCTAATTATAGGTTAGGTGTTGTCCCCAGCCAGCAGGTCATCTAGCAAATGTTTTGGGTACAAACAAACAGGTAAAATTTTACAGCCATTTTAAATTTCAAACTCTTTCCCGAACTTAGCTAGATTTGCATACATTTGGGGAAAGTGTTCAGGTTTCAGATCACCGAACCGAATCAGCCATGTTCGTTTCCAATTTGAAATTGGTGAACATGTTCGAGCAAAGTTCATCCCTAAGGCAGGGTCAGACCTGCGTCTGCTCTGAGCCTGACAATTCTGTCAAAAGCATAGAAATTCCCAGGCTGAGCGCATAGCGTTACCGGCATGTAACGATATGTGCCGTCTGTCTATGCATCCACACCGTTCACACCAGACAGCCCCAGTTCCAAAAAATCATGGTGTGAAGCCAGCCTTAGAGTTATGGATAACATACTTGTCCTAAGGAGGTGTGGTGATAGGTTGGGAATACTGAAAAGAAGGAGCTGCAATTGAGGTCTTAATATTAAATACGGTATACATGGATTCCTCTTTGGATAGTTGTTTCTGCGGTTCTTCGATTGCATCACCAAATATATGTGTTGGTATGTGATGGTTTTTAACAGATTTTCTTATTTTGTGCTTTTTAGGCTACACATATGGGAATCATATGAGAACAGAGATGGAAGATGGAGACTCTGTGAATGGTATCTTGGTAATATGTAGTTTACTTTGTGTGGTGCTTGATCGAACCCTGTGTCTCCCTCCTTTCTCCTTTCCCCATTTATTTAATTTTGCACTCCAAGGTTCTTTTGAATAGTGGATGATGTATAGTGATGTACAAGGGTTGAATGAAAACTAATGCCTTCACCTTTGTAACTTTGGAATGGATGAAAATATTATAATAAATCAAACGCAGAATTAATTAATAGAATGTGCTCATTTACAACCGATATTCATATTTCCACATAATCAACTGGCAATTGTATACACTTCTGCCAACGATGAACAAGTCACGGAAGAAGCCACACAGATGTCGACACTCTATTTCTGCAACCAGCCTCTTACAGCTCTCTCAACTTCTTCATCAGATGCATAGTAATGTTCCTGCAGATCTTTTTTCATTACAGAGAACAGATGGAAATCAGACGGCACCAAATTTGGAGTATTTGAAGGATGCCATACGGTGGTGAGTTTCAGTCTCTGAAGTTCTGCAGTGGTGGCATGTAAAGTGTGTGGTCTGACATTGTCATACTATAGGATAACATTTCACTTTCCCTTTTGGACCCTCAATAGTCGTCATTTCAAAATTTGCAGCCTTTTGATGTAACACACTAATTGATTGTTGTTCTACGTTCAAGGAAATTTACATGGATAACACCATCTGCATCTCAAAACACTTATGCTACAAATTTTCCAGCTGAGGACTGCCTTGAATTTCTTTCCTGGGGCAAGCCTTTGTGTTGATATTCCAGGACTTACATTTTGTCTCTGGTTCATAGTAGTATACCCAAGTTTTGCCTCCTGTTACAATTGAAAGCAGAAAGGCGTCACCTTCATTCCTGTAACATGAGAGGAGTTCCTGGCAAATTCAAGTCCGTGCACCTTAATTTCAGATGTCAGCATCCGGGGTACCCATTGTGCACAGATTTTCCAATAACAAAGCAAAGGAATACTGTAACTTACACATTCTTGTGAAATGCTGGTTATGCAATTTCTCTCTGAGTGATACGCTGATCATTCTGAATCAATCTGTCAATGTTTTGCATGTTTAACTCAGTGATTGCTGTCACAGGATGTCCAACTCTTTCTTTGTTACGCAAGTCAGATGTTCCAATCTCAGCATCTTTAAATTTACTGGCCCAAGCACACACAGTGCTCACATCAACATAATCACCATAGACGGCCAGCATTTTCTGATACATTTACTTTGGGGTAACACCTTCTCCTGTTAAGAATTCAATGACAGCAGGTTGCTGAAATCACATTAACTGACCATCTGTGCACGGTTCTTTTCTTTACATTGTAACAACACAACCATTCATTGCTAAGGCTTACCCTAAAGTGGAGCTGTAGAGGAGAGTCTACTGAACAGTCCAGTAACTTCCGCATTACATCTGCTGGAGAGTTTGGCTGCTTTCACATCTGCGGTAAGGTGTAATTTCCGGCAGATCAGGCAGATGATGGCGCATCTGCTGGATCTGCCGCGTAACGGTCGACTTGCGGCACCGATTCAGCAAGCCCCATTCATTCTCTATGGGGCTTGCGGTTGGGTGCTGCGTGTGTGGTATTGCTGAATCCGGCACTGGCGGGTGTGCAATAAAATCGCTGCTAGCAGCGGTTTTTCTGCAGTGCCACAAGCGCCGCAAGTGCCGGATTTGGCAATATCTCTCCTGCTGCACCCGACTGCAGGCCAAATAGAGAATGAATGGGGCTTCCCGGATTGATGCTGCAAGTCGTCCGTTACATGGCAGATCTGGCAGATGCAGCGACATCAACTGGATTTGCAGGGAATGATATTTTACAGCAGAAGTGAAAGCACCCTGACAAAGGTAGAGAAATTCTTTTCATTTAACACTCATAAATGCGATATGATATGCTTAGTTATATATTTTAATTTAATGTAAATTTGTTTAGTGCCTTTAGAATGATTTACACATTTTTAGGCTGGGGGCACACGGTGCGAGGGACTCGCACGAGTGCCACGCGACGGATACTCGCATTGCACTCGGACCAGTGTTGCCCTATCAGGCAGGGCACACTGGTGCGAGTCCCCCGCACCTAACTCACACTGCAAGTCAGAAGCGAGTGCAATCGCAGCATGCTGAGACTGCACGCGATTCTGACGCGCGTGAGGGCAATGCAAGTGTATGGGGGCGAGAAAATCTCGCCCCCATACAGCACACAGTGCGAGTGTGCAGGCAAAAACGCTTTAAACTCGCCGGCTGTCAAAGCCGGCAAGTTTAAAATGACCGTTTTGTGGGTACAGTAAGCTATCATCTTGTACCACTGTGACAGCAGCGGTCCAAGATGTTTAGCTAAGACAATGATGATTGTAGTTAAATAATGTATTCTGGGATTATTTTACTGATTAACCCCATCAGCATCCTTTGCACCACTTGTGTGCGCTGAGGATGCTGAGGCTCTAAACCCAGTGCTGAAGGGGTTAATATGCAGCTGGTGTAGTAATGTAGAGAGTGTCCTCACTCTCTGCAGACATGGTGTCATTACACCATGTGTGTGAAAGAGTTAATTTTTATGTATAATGGTTTAAAAGAACTGTCGGGTTTATAAACTCAGAGAAAAAGCTGGCTTATGTTATTGTCTATGGGGAGCTGTGGCTTCAGCACCATGAGAGGGGACAGCTCCCCATAGACAGTAACATAAGCCGGCTTTTTCCCTTAGTTTATAAACCCGACGGTTCTTTTAAACATTATACATAAAAATTAACCCCTTCACACATATGGTGTAATGACACTGTGGAGCCCACTGGGACAGGGTACTCGGTGCCGGACCGGGGTGCTGCTGGGGGATGTCACGGCGGTCCTGGTCCGGACCGTGTTCCGGGCCCTGCTCAATAAAATGGGGGTTATTTACAGGGGATCTGTCAGTCGTGACGCCACCCACTATATGCGGCCAGTGATGGGGCCGCCGCTGCTGCAGAACCTCCGGGGATGATGGGATAGCAGCTTGGATGGAATAGTTCCAGTGGCAGAACTGGGTTCCCCGGGGCAGTGGTGATAGTAGTAGTAGTTAAAGTCTGTGATGATGGTTATTGATCTGCAGGAGAGTAGGGGTAGCAGTAGAGATGATGAGAGTAGAGGCAATGGCAGTTTATGAGGGCAAGTGGGGCTTCAGCATAAGGATCACACACACTCACGGTTTCTGTTGTTTTCCAAGTCTTTACTTGCAGATGGTATAACACAGTATTGTCCACGGAGTCTGTACCGGGTTGCTCCCACCCTGACCGGGTCTTTGGCTCCTACTTATGCGCTGTGTGTGGCCCTGCTGCCGCTTGTAGCTGAACTGCTGGTCCTGTCTCTTCCCACTGGTACCAATCTGCTGGGCAACTTGAGTCCTCTGTGTCACTGACCCCTCCGTCTTGCTTTGCTATGGTACAGTGAAGATGGTGGACCTTCACTATTTTTGGTATTTACTGTCCTGTCTGTCTCAGGCACAGCCTCGGATCCGGTATCGTTTAAGCGCCTCTCCGAGTTAAGTTTGGGGTAACTCTTTATCCCGGGGAGGTTCCTCTGTTACTCTGTCTCCTTTCCTCAGACCTCTCAGGACCTCCACTTCTACTTGACTCACCTCCTGCTCTCAATTTAACTTAACTGACTAACTGCCACTCCTGCTCTGTGATAAACAACTTTAGCTCCTCCCACTAGTGCAGGTGCCACATAAGCTCCTCCCACTTTCTAGTGTAGTGTTGTGTGGGGAGTAAACCTGTGTTAATGTTTTTGTGGCACATTAACCCTTGGGGTGCCACAACACCATGTCTGCAGAGAGTGAGGACACTCACCACATACATGGTGTCACTACACCAGCTGCATATTAACCCCTTCAGCACTGGGTTTAGAGCCTCAGCATCCTCTGCGCACACATGTGGTGCAGAGGATGCTGATGGGGTTAATCAGTAAAATAACCCCAGAATACATTATTTAACTACAATCATCATTGTCTTAGCTAAACATCTTGGACCGCTGCTGTCACAGTGGTACAAGATGATAGCTTACTGTACCCACAAAGTGGGAAATTTAAACTCTGTGGCTTTGACAGCCGCAGAGTTTCTATTCCCGACAAATGCTGTCGTGACAGCATCACAATCACGCAGCACACACGCACTCACACCTCACAATCACAGCACACTAACATACATACAGTCAGCGACACTCATCATATGCACCATACTCGCACCATACACACCCACAAACACGCACAGCACTCTCATCACTGCAGCTGCGTTTTTGATGCATGATAGTGTGCCTACACCATTAGTGAGAGGGAGGTTTAGAGGGTTGAAACTCATCTGAATGGTTTCTCTCTAAAGATCCATGCTATATAAACCTGGTATTTTACACGATTTTGTGTGCTTGCAGAAATCTGTGATGGGGTGAAACGTCATATGCATAGCAGAATAAAGAATTTTTTAACCTGATCTGGGACACTGTCTACTTCAGGGGTCTGAAACTCCAGGCCTCGAGGGCCGCACACAGTCCATGTTTTCAGGTATTTCCTTAGAGTTTGACAGTTGGTTATTTGATTGCCAGCTCTAAAATGCAATGGAAATCCTGAAAAGGTGGACTGTGTGCGGCCCTCGAGGCCTGGAGTTTGAGACCCCTGGTCTACTTAATCATATGCATGTAATGACAGACAGATTTTTCCGACTGATTTTACCATAGATCTATATATGATTACATAGTACCTGGTATAGAGCAGAAACGAGTGTAATCACTATTCAGATTTTATCTCACTACACTCAGTGTAGGGGAATGTTATAGAAGTGTTTTTAATTGGACAAATATCAGATATGCATATATAAAAGTATAATTTAATTGAAATTTTTATCCTGCATCCTCTTGTAGACTGCCTACAATCGTTGATCCTTCTGACAGACTCTCTTTAAGAACTATACTGATGTTTTTAGTTTTTCTTTCATTATATTTTGTGCCTCTTCTGTTTCCTTTCTTTTAAATACTTTTATAAGATTTTCCGATATCTAACTTTACTCTTCACCAAGAAAAAAAAGAATTATTCTGTAGAACATGTCAAGAACTTTTAATCCATTTTGGATATTCTTTCATTTAATATCTAAAACTTTAATAGTATACAAAACTTTTTTCCTTCAAATATTTTAATGGTACCTCATAGTTTACAATCATACATTTGTTATGTAGGCGAATCAACAATTTACTATAAGTCTTAGGACACCATACTGTAAATTATTCTTTGCAGGATGTATATGAATGATTTATGGAGAAGATATCACAACTGACATTATTGCATAAATGTATGTGCAACGTTCATTACTTCTTACATTAGTTAGCTTTTTTCTGAAAAATTGTACATCCCTTTTATGTCTGTACTATCACCAATGAGTGATCAAAATTCAGTGAAGTAGTTTCTTCACAAAACATTTTGTATGAATTTACATAATGTATAAAGTTATCAAAGAAATAACTGAAGAAAATAGCAAACAATTCTTGCATTTGCTTCTCTTTGAAACAGTGCAATTTCAGATGAATTATCTTGTTCTTTATTAATTTTGTTTCCTGAGCCAATAACAACATGCTTTGTGTATAAGCCATAATTTTTCTAAACATAAATTAGCTACACCAATCACACTAGACAATAAATCACAACACATATTGTGCAGCAAATGTATTATATTGCCAAATTAAAAAGCTGAGCATGTTCATAATAATTGATTTTTTTTTGTTCCCAACATTATAATTCTAACTATTGACACTGCCAAGCTTGCTTCTAAATTATTGAAAATTAGACATTAAAAATTACTTGTCATTATAAGTAAACTATTCCAGTTAATCAAATATAGTACAGACAAAAAAAATCTCTGCATGGTTGGGTTCCCCCAACAGTTTGTTTGTTACTTGAGCTATTGGTTACATTTATAGATAAATCACAGACCCATTAAAATAATATGATCTTTATTTTCTATCATATTTATTTTTTGCTTGAAGTCAACAAAAAAATAAAGATTAAGACTTGTCCTGTTTTGATCCTTGTTCAGGATTAAATTTATCAATTAATGGTAAGTCCATGGCTCTGTTAAAATAAGGACATGCCTATGGAGGTCATGTATACGCTGTGTTTTTCTATCTAATGCAGTGAGCCCCAACCTGTAGTTCGGGAGGCACATGTGGCTCATGGATATCTGTTTGCTCGGTGCATTAGCATCAGGTCAAGCAAACAGCTGTAAATAGAATGTTTCCAGATGGGGACTTTTCTCAGTGCTTCACAGAAGAGAAAAATAAAAAGTTGAAGAGATAGATATGGTAAGCTGTTGATAGAATGATAATATATTGCAATAATAAAAATGAAAACTACCTTTAATAAATCTCTTGTTTAAAAAGAGGAATTACCTCACAAAGCACCTCAAAAAGCTGTATAAAAAAAGCGACTAAATGTATAAACAAATAAGGAAAACTAACCAAAAATACAAAAATGTAAAGTGTGTATATTCCCTCTATTGGTTAGAGTAACAACTGTCACCTAATCATAACATATCATGACATAGAAAAACAGACTAAAAAAAACCAGAAAATTGCACATATTCTGATTCCCTAAGTGACAGTTGTGACGACATAGCTTTTTTCCATGCATGTTGGGGGTCAATATTCTTTATTTGGTCAGATGTATTGGTCTTTTGTTGGTTATCTCATATTTGCTAAGTCATTGTTTATTTCCAGACTATGTAGAGCCTTCATTGTTCCATGTTTGTGTATTGCTAATTTAGTGTAAATTACCTCACCCCTTCACCCACTATGTCTACATCACTAAGAGGAGAATAATGCAAATGTCCGATTGAAATGCCAACCAGTAAGAAAAAAGGTTTATCCCAACAATCCAGGAAGAACACAATATACCCTGAGGTGTAGGCTTGGAATATAAAAAGGAATTTCTTCAGTCACCCGGGGTTCATATGCTTTGTGACCTCAGTTTAGAAACATCAGCCTCGACTAGAGAATCACATCGCATCTTCACATGCTAAATGGCTTCAATATAGGGGCTCCTGTTCCGATTGAAAGAACATAACCCCAGCCTAGGAATTTCAGTTCCGGCTGCCATGATAACATTGCGTCATCATACCAGACACTGCTTAAGGAAGATAGCCAGGTTGGGACAATTTGGTCCCCTGGCTACAGACTTTGCTGTGCTTGGTCAGCTTCCTAAGCTTGCCGCTGTTCCTTTCTCAGTGGGTGCCCGCCGAAAGCAGTGTGCTTCTGAATTGAAGTAAGTGGCCCTGGAAGCCCCGAAGGCACAAAGTTTCTAATCTATGGTGATCCAGCAGAAGGGTGAGACTCTGTTGCCTGTTACATTGTGTGCTTGTTTGCTTATGTTTTACATGCCTTTGACTGTTGGGGATACTATAAAGTCCTACCAATGTGTGGTTCCCTCATCCTGTGTTGTCTGAGTAGTGTTCTGCCCACAGTTAAGGAGTTCGGACATTCAGTTGGGATGAGCCCTGGTACATGTGGTTTTTCTAAAGGCACCCACTGACACCATGTCTCCACAACAGTGGCCTCTAAAACCATGAATATAAAGCACTATAGACAAATACAAAGCAATTATCATAAAAAATAGATTGTTCTCACCAATCACAGGTCAGGAGTCGCTTTGACAAAGGGATAATCAGGAAATCATGGTCACAGTACAAACGCCACAGGAAGACTTTTACAGTCACCCAGATTAAAACAAAAAATCATTAATGTTAAACAAGAAAAATGCAACACATATTAATTTGTGAATCACCTGGGGGTTCAAAATGCTCACCACCCATCTAGATAAATTCCTTGGGGGATCTAGTTTCCAAAATTGGGTCACTTGTGGGGGAGCTCCAATGTTTAGGCACACAGAGGCTCTCCATACGCGATATGGTGTCCGCTAACAATTCCAATTGTTAGTGGACACCATGTAGCGTATGGGGAGCCCCTATGTGCCTAAACATTGGAGCTCCCCCACAAGTGACCCCATTTTGGAAACTAGACCCCCCAAGGGACTTATCTAGATGCATAGTGAGCACTTTGAACCCCCAGGTGCTTCACAAATTGATCAGTACAAATTAAGAAAGAAAATTTATGTGAAAAAAAGTACTTTTTCCTTATTACGGATCAATTTGTGAAGCACCTGGGGGTTTAAAGTGCTCACTATGCATCTAGATATGTTCCTTGGGGTTCTAGTTTCCAAAATGGAGTCACTTGTGGGGGAGCTCCAATGTTCAGGCACACAGGGAGGGGATCTCCATATGCAATATGGTTTCCACTAACAATTGGAGCTAATTTTTCCATTGAAATTGTTAGCGCACACCATGTCGTGTATAGAGAACCCATGTGCCACCAGCACAAGGGCAACTGGTAGAGTTGGGGTACAGCACTAGAAAATGGCACCTCTAATGAATGCGCTATTTTCTGGGGAGGCTGTGGGTTGCAATTTGCAGCGTGTGGGCCCACGTGAGTCTCTCCACACTGAGGATTCCAGCCACAGCTCCCAAGTATACTGGCTGCAACAAAAAATACAGAGAAGCTTTTTTTTATTTTCTAGAACTGATTTAGAAAAAAAAAATAATGTGGGGCTCCGCATTTTGGTCCACCAGGTACTACTTGGCAGCTACGGACTGCAGAACCCCCAGCTTCCTCTTGCACCTGGCTGGCAACCAAAATGACAGCGAAGCCCATTTTTTGGTATTTCTAGAACTAATTCTAGAAAAAAAAAATGAATGTGGGGCTCCTTCATATTTTTGGTCCAGCCTGGTACAATTTGGCAGCTACGGACTGCCAGCAACCCCCAGCTGCCTCATTGTACCTGGCTGGCAACAAAAATACAGCGAAGACCATTTCTTTTTATTTCTAGAATCAATTCTAGAAAAAAAAAATGACGTGGTGCTCCGCCATATTTTTGGCCCAGCCAGGTACAACTAGGCAGCTGGGGGATGGAATCCTCAGCATGGAGAGGCCCAAGCATTCTGGGCCCCCCATGCTGCGAATTGCAGCCCGCAGCTGGCACAGAAAATGGCGCATTCATTGAAGCGCCATTTTCTGGCGCTTTACCCAGACTCTTCCAGTTGCCCTAGTGCCAGTGGCAAACTGGGTAATAAAGGGGTTAATGCCAGCTTTTTATTGGCAGCTGGCGCTAAGCCCAAGATTCATAAAGTTGGGCCAATGTTAGACCCGGCCATTAGGAATCTCTAGTAAATAGTTTAAAAAAAATACACCATACAGAGAAAAATCTTTTTATAAAAAAAACACAAACAAAATTCTGACGCCATCTTTATTATAAAGATCCGACGTACTCCACAACGAAGGTCCCACGATGCTCAATCGCCTACGAAGTAGTCCACAACAAAGGTCCCACGATGCTCGATCGCCTCTGCTCAATCCAGAGACTGCAGCAAGGGATCAAGTGTCCTCTTCCTACAGTCTCTGGGGTCAGAGTTGAGGTGCACTGTATGGCAATGATCTGTTATGCAGCGCACCATGACTATGATCCCAGAGACTACAACAAGAGGACACTTGATCCCTTGTTGCACCCATCCATTTACCCATGCACTTATCATCCACACATGTACCCATCCACGCATGCACACACACACATCCATCCATGCACACATCCATCCAAGCACGCATCCACACATCCACGCACGCACACATCCATGCATGCACAAATACATCCATGCACATATCCATCCATGCATACACACATCCATGCATGCATACATTCATGCATGCACGCATCCACACATCCACGCACCCACACATTCACGCATGCACACATCCACGTATGCACACACATCTATCCATGCACGCACACATCCACGCACACACACATCCATCCATGCCCACATCCACGAATGTCCCACATTCATTCATGACAAAGCATTCACTGATCTCAGGGAGACCAGTCCAAGAAAACACTGCGGGCAGCTGGCTAAAGCGCTCAACACAGTGAATTCCTAGGCGCATTGCCTCCTGGGAATTATGAATATGCAAATAGAGACTAGCCAGATATCCCTCCAGGGAAGGACCTAGCCAAGGGGTGGCTCCTTGCGTAGAACACCATAACCACCATGTTAAGTGGCCCTTTTAGTCAATATCCAGCTCTTTTACAAGCTTAGAGATATGACAAGACAATACCAAGGCCAGCTATCCATCCACAGACAGCTGTTTCGGGGTGTTGCCCCTCATCAGTGTGGAGTAGGATTCTGGCTAGGTGGAACCAAGGCCTAGTAGACCAACATCACAAAGCATTCACTGATCTCAGGGAGACCAGTCCAAGAAAACACTGCGGGCAGCTGGCTAAAGGGCTCAACACAGTGAATTCCTAGGCGCATTGCCTCCTGGGAATTATGAATATGCAAATAGAGTCTGTGCAGCCTCGGCCAGGAGTCTCAAACACAGGACTAGCCAGATAACCCTCCAGGGAAGGACCCAGCCAAGGGGTGGCTCCTTGTGGAGAACACCATAACCACCATGTTAAGTGGCCCTTTTAGTCAAAGTTTACCACTTAACCTAGTAGAGGTTATACAGGTAACAATAAAATTGGGGAGAGTGGAGTTGCAATACCAAGGATTCCTAGTGGTTGAAACGCACCCTAGTGTAAAGAATCCATACATTATTCTTGGTACAAATGTAATAGGTAATTGTCTGGGTGAAGTGTTATTCTTACTCCAACAGATTGCAGATACTGCCCCTCCCCGGCAGAAGAGAGTGCTTCAGAAGGAGATAAGAGCCCTCCAGCACCAACAACAGGTAAACCTGACCGGTGAAGAAATTAGTAGTGTACAGGTAACAGACCCGATTCCCATTGTGGTACCACCAATGAGTGAAATGTTAATCTGGTGTCGAGCAGCATTAGGCTACAGAGGACAGGACTACCAGGCAGTAGTAGACCCCATGAGCTCAGAATGCAGGCCTACACTACTGACAGCCAGAGGAGTGGTTGATGTACGCAAGGGAAGAGTACCCATATGCATCTTAAATTTGGGAAAGATGAGGTCAAGTTACTGAGATTCTCCACCGTTGCCAAACTGTACGCTGTGGACAACAATGCCATACATGCAGTGGAACCCTTGACCCTGCCTGACTCAGCAGAGGGTAATAGTTCCAAAGGGCAGTTGAAGGATTGGTGTCAAGAGCTCCTTGTAGGAACTGAACACACTTCTTCACACTAAAAGCTTGGTGTCTACCGGGTGGTGCAGGAGTACGGGTAAGTATTCAGTAAGCATCCACTTGATTTTGGGAGCATACAGGGGGTACAGCACCATATACCCTCAGGGAAACTATCCACCCATCAAAGAGCCATATAGACCAATTCTACCAGCTCATTATCAGAGTGTCAAAGAGATGTTGCAGGACATGAAGGACGTAGGGGTCATAAAAGATAGTTGCAGTCCCTGGGCAGCTCCATTAGTCCTAGTCAGAAAGAAAGATGGCAGCATGAGAATGTGTGTAGATTACAGACAGGTCAATCGCATAACACATAAAGATGCTTACCCGTTACCCCACATAGAAGAGTCACTAGCTGAATTGAAGTCTGCTAATTACTTTTCAAACCTAGATCTCACTAGCGGGTACTGGCAGGTCTCCGTTGCACCAGAACACCGTGAGAAGACGGCATTCACAACACCCTTTGGCCTATGTGAGTTCAACAGCATGCCATTTGGACACTGTAATGCATCCGGAACATTCCAAAGACTGATGGAATGTTGCCTGGGGCATTGAAACTTCAACACTGTGATACTCTACCTGGATAACATCATAGTGTATTCAAAAACCTATGTAGAACATCTGAAACACCTGGCGGAGGTATTGGAAGCATTGTCTAAGTTCAGGATGAAGCTGAAACCGTCAAAATGTCATCTGTTGAAGCCAAAAGTTCAGTATCTTGGACATAAATCAGCTCAGAAGAAGTGGCGCCAGATCCAGATAAGATTACCATCAACAAGGCATGGCCAATACCAACCAATGTTAAAGAGGTGCGAAGTTCCTGGGACTGGTAGGGTACTACAGAAGATTCATTAAGGGTTACACAAAGATGGCAGCACCCTTGCAAGATCTACTTGTAGGACAGTCCAAAAAAGGCAAGTGCAAAGGTCCTCCATTTGAAAATGGCAAGGAGCAATAAGCGTCCTTCAAGCAGATAAAAGAAGCCCTCACAGGAGAAGAGATCTTAGCTTATCCTGACTATAACTCACAGTTCTTGTTATACACCGATGCCAGCAACGTGGGATTAGGAGCTGTCTTGGCCCAGAAACAAAATGGTAAAGAAAAATTAATTGCCTATACCAGCAGGAAGCTCCAGCCTAAAGAAAGGAATCCTGAGAGCTACAGTTCATTCAAACTGGAATTCCTGGCCTTGGTCTGGGCCATAACAGAACAATTTAAGCATTACCTTGCGTCTGCAAAGTTCACCTCCTTCACAGATAACAATCCTCTTAAGGTACCATCACACGCGGCAATATTGCTAGGCAATTTGCTGGTTGCAGTGAAATCATGGACACATTGTTCCATTGGTACACAGCAACAAAATAGAACAATGTGTCCATGATTTCCCTGCAACCAGCAAATTGCCAGTGAAATTGCCTAGCAATATTGCCGTGTGTGATGGTACCTTTACACACCTGGAAATCGCGAAGTTGGATGCAATGGAACAGCACTGGATGGCCAGGTTGTACACCTATCATTTCACCATCAAGTACAAGGTCATAAGAATGCCAATGCAGATGCCTTATCCAGAATGGCTCATATACCTACTGAAGGAAAAGATGTGGATGAGCTAGAAGAGGTAGAGCTACCTGCATTCCACAGTTCCAATATCACCAGGCATGCAGAAGACGTGGCGAGGTGAGCATCAACCTGTTGCCTTACCATGAATGGAAGCAGACCAAAGACAGTGACCCGGCTATTAGTTTAGTCAAGGAGCTGATAGCCCAGGAGCATTCACGTCTCAACCCAGATGCCCCATCAGAAGCACGACACCTGTGGAATGAGAGAAAATGGCTGTTTATCTATCTTTCTTTTCTTTTAATGTTCTTTTTATTAATCAGCAGAGGGTGTACAATCGATAAACCATTCCCTCGCATAAGGAGATATATGTAGAAGTTTCAACAAAAAGCATCAACAACAGAAAAAACATTTTTACTACATGGCTTGTATATTACTGCCCTCAACTGATTTTTTTCGAGATAGAGAACCAATAAGAATAGTAATAAGTTTGATGTGCAAACATAGGTGAGAGGGGAAAAAAAAGGAAGGTGGGGGGGTAGAATTGAATAAGGGTCAGTGTGAGGATAGGGATTAGAGATATGGAATGGCGGGGTTCCTGGGGTGTGCCCGCGAGAGGGGATCTCCAAAGTATAAATCAATCAGCAATAGAAATTCTATGAATTCCGGGGTCGCTCTATAGTACGTCCAAAGTGTCCATGTTTTCTCGAAGGAGTCGTAGGAACTGAACAAGAGAGCTGCAATTTCTTCTGTATGGTGCACAGTATCTATTTCTCTAATTAATTGAGACTTAGTTGGGATCCAGTTCGAGTTCCAGTGAGCGGAGACAAGAAGCCTGCCAACTGTTATGTGTTGGAGGCTAATTAGATATGTATGCTTTTTTCGGCCAAATATATAGGTTTAGCAATTCCAATAGAGGCGTCAGTTCTACCCCACGTTGCAGAACGTCTGTAAGTATCCCCGACACTGTCTTCCAATGCTCCTGTATAAGGGGGCACTGCCACCACATGTGCAAGTATGTTCCCAAAGTAGAGTTACACCTCCAGCAGGATTCCGGTGTCAAGGGGTGCCATTTATGTAGTAATTCGGGGGTACGATACCACCTCGTCACCACTTTGTAGGAATTTTCTTGTCATTTTACACATGAGGAGAGGCCGTGGGATCTCCTATAAATTTGTTTAATTTGTTGGTCTGAGATCTCAATCTGGAGGTCTCTCTCCCAGAGGCCCAAAAAGTCTCTTTTAACATGTGCAATGTCTAATATTAATTGCTTATAGAGTAGAGATAGCATATTATTGGGTGTTTGCGACTGTGTACATAATTGCTCAAATAGTGTTAAAGGTCTAGTAAAGTTCAAATCCTTTAGATGTTTGTGGACATAAGCTTTCAGTTTACCATATTGAATGAAAGAGATAGCTGACAGAGTTTCAGATTGCTTTATCTCCTCATATGAAAGAAGTGCTCCATCTATTAGTAGGTGATCAATTGGGGTGGGATTGGAAACTACCGGTCTTTGGGCTGCGGAGTTGGTTATCGGTGACCCCACTGGGAGTTGGCCAATAAGGTCTTGTAAGTTTAGAATGGGGGATAGTGGAGGCAGAAGCACTCTGCACTCTTTTTTCCATATTTCCACAACAGCTCTTGTGAGAGTGTTTGCATTCGATGTCGGCTTGCTGTGGAAATCTGGTAATAATGCCAACGATCTTAGGGGCGTGTGTGACATGGATTCTTCAATTGAAAGCCACAATTTATGTGTTGGTCTCCTAATCCAGTCTATGATTCTAGTCAGCATAGCTCTCTATAATATTGATGTATGTTTGGTGCCCCCATACCCCCTTTATCTCGTGGTAATGCTAGTATCTGAAACTTAATTTGTTTTTTTTTATTGTTCCAAATGAAGTTTAGAATAAAAGTATGTATCTTGTTTAAGATTCGTTCTGGTATGTGTATCGGCAGCATTTGAAATAGGTATAAAAATTTAGGAAGCATACTTTTAATAAGTTTTTCCTACCCATCCATGTTAGAAAAAGAGTCCTCCAAGATTACTTTTCCTAGTGTTGGTTCAATATTGAGGGTAAGAAGATCTTTAACTGCATGACAAATTTTGATACCTAGATATGTGATATACTTATTTGGCCATGCAAAGGGGTATATGCGTTTATATTTGTCAATGGTGGATTTGGGAACATTTAGCCTTAAAGCTTCTGATTTGGACAGATGAATTTTATAGTTAGAGAGTCGGCCATATTTTTCTAGAGTTTGTACAAAGGCCGGGATGCCTCTATCTGGGTTGGTCAGGATCACCAACAGGTCATCTGCAAATGCAGCCGACTTGTGGTGTATTTTGTGTAATTGGACTCCTTTAATTTCCTTGTTCATCTGGATGCTTCTTAATAGCGGTTCCATTACTAGAACAAATAATAGGGGAGACAGAGGGCATCCCTGCCTCGTACCGTTTTGTATCAAGAAGGGGTCTGTGAGCGTGTTATTGATTCTCAATTTTGCTGACGGTGAGGCATACATTTTGAATATAGCTTCTATTAAAAGTAGTGGGATGTGAAAAGCTGCTAGAGTGCTACGTAGGAATGTCCAGTCCACCCTGTCGAAGGCTTTCTCGGCATCTGTGCTCAGCAGGACCATCTGTTTATTGTGGATTTTTGCATATTGCATTAAATGTAAGATCCTACTCGCATTATCTCTCCCCTCCCTTCCTTGCACAAATCCCGTCTGCTCTAATGTGATCAGCTGTGGTAACAGGCCCATCAGTCGTCTTGCTATTAGGCTAGCATAAATTTTCAAATCGACATTAAGCAAGGAGATAGACTGTAGCTCCCACAGAGCGTTGGGTCTTTGCCTTCTTTGTGTAGAAGCGTGACATGCGCCTTGAGGGACTGGGAGGGGAGAGAACTTACATTCAGAACCGCGTTGCACATTTTCAATAAATGTGAGCTCAGATCTGGGTAGAATGTCTTGTAGTAAAGAAGCGGAAATCCATCCGGCCCCGGTGATTTACCTGTTGGGTCCCTCGACAGGATAAACTGGAGTTCCTCTGGTCCGAAGAGCCTCGCCAGCCACATCTGCTGGTGTCTATCTAATTTTGGTAAGGACGGAGAGGAAAGGAAGGAGTCCATTTCAGACTTCCTCTTGTTTACGGTCGATTCGGGTTCATGTGGTTTTAGTTGATATAGATTTTTATAAAATGTCATAAATTCTGCTGCTATTTGTTCATAATTTTGCGTTATGTGGCCCGTCTCAGTCCTGACCTTGTGAATAAATGTCCGGGACTGTCTCTTCTTGATCAATGAAATCATGAGTTTAGAAGCCCTTTCACCGTGTACTAAAAGACAGTTTCTCCAATTAGTAAAGTATTTGCAGTCTTTTTATTAAGCAGATCTTTAAGGCGCTGTCTACATTCAGTAAGTTTTATCATGGTGGGTTGGGCTAGTGTTTTCTGATGTTGAGTTTCTAGATCTATTATTTCCCTATACAATGTCTCTATTTCTATTTTTCTCTGTTTATTTTGGAATGATGCCAATGATATTATTACGCCTCTAAGTGTCGCCTTGTAAGCCTCCCAGATTATAGTGGGATCAACATCTGGAGTGTTATTGATTAGGAAGTAATCTTTAATAGCTGTTTGTATTTTGGCTTTAATATCTTTCAGACTCAGAAGGGATTCATTAAGCCTCCAGGTCCTAGAATTCGGGCAAGTTTTTCCAAACTTCAGTGTCACAGACACTACTGCGTGATCCGAATACAATGCTGGGAGGATTTCAGATTTTACGGCAGCTGATAGTAGAGACTTAGATATAAATAAATAATCTAACCGATGATAATTGTTGTGTGGATGAGAATAGAACGTGTAAGCCCTATCCTGTATGTGCAAGTAGTGCCACACATCCGTTAAATTTGCCAAATGAAAAGAGGATCTAACCTGGGCCAGATCCTGTCTTGAAACATTACTTTTTCCCGATGAGGTGTCTAATAGAGGTTCTAGAGCGATGTTGATATCTCCACCTACCAAAATCTAGCCTTCTGCGAATAATGAGAGTTTGTGGTGGGTCTTCCTCAACCAGGATAGATGTTTTTTATTTGGAGCATATAGACTTCCCAGTGTGACTAGTGTGCCCTCAAGTAGACCTTTTATAAATACATATAGGCCCTCTGGATCCATTAATTTATCTATAAGTAAGAAGGGGATATTTTTTGCTAACGCTATTGCCACTCCTCTGGCCCTCTTTTGAGGCGTGTATGCATGAAACCAGGTATTATAATAATTTTTTTCAAAACTAGGAGTTTTTGTTTCCAGAAAGTGAGTCTCTTGCAAGAGTAGAATATCGTAGCCAGCTTTCTTGAAAAAATGTAGTGTCTGTGACCTAGGAATTGGGGAGTTGAGGCCATGTTTGTTGTGTGTTATCACATGGTACAACTTACGGTTAGTGGTCATGGCGGTTGATTAGATGGGTATAGTTGTTGTGTAGGAGACCCTTTCGCGGAGTTCCAGGATGGTAATAGCAGGGGAGGAGCAGGAAAGGAGGGGGGAAACAACAAAGATACTTCTTCCTGAAAATGAAAGCAAAATGTTATTACCGTATATAGGAAGAAATCTTACAAACAAACCCTTGTAGGGAACAAAAATTCTTAACAGTCAGATTCAACTCTTTCCTGTTCTTTCCTCACTAATGTGGGAGAATCATTACTGTGGGGGAACTAACGTCTTTTTTTTTTGTTAAGACATACACCTTAACTATAAGGTTTCCGTGTCTTAAATATTTTCAACAGGATATTTAACAATAAGAAAACCTTTGCTCAATTAAAACCTGCAACAAGAGTCAACACGTTCCAAGTGAATATTGATAAGTGATTGAAGGGGTGAAACGTCCCTCCGACCACCAAAACAATCCAACAGAATAGTTGTCAACCTCTTCAGTGTTGTGTTTAGAGGTTTCGTCCATTGTTCTGGATGTTCGTATCGTAGATTTGCTTTGAAGGCTAAATTAGTGTCAAGGATAGGGGAGAAATAAAAGAACATATATTATGGTATCAAACTATGTTTTATATGTGCCCTGGTGTCAAAGGGCCATGAAGCTCAATAAAGTTTCTGTCATATTTTTCAAAGAGAAAAATGAAATATGTGGTGTGAAATACAAACTGCTGGGTTTAAGATAAGATAAGATAAGATAAACTTTATTGATCCCGGAGGAAATTACAGTATTACAGCAGCAGAACAAAGATCAAAAACATTACACACTTTACAAAATAAGTCTATATGGACAGCAGATGCGGGTAGACTGGTACATGTACCTCACCTATTCCCCCCATACCCTTAGAACTTCTGCGCATGCGCAGTGCGGGTCTTGAAGCTAACAGAGCGGCGCGGGTGTACTACGTCACCCGCTGCCGGAAATGAAGCGATTCGCGTCATACAGCCGCACACTACAGCGCCCGGCCGGAATAGGAGAGTGGGGAGGCGCACAATTGAATGTGAGTTGCAGATCACGCCTATTGAGGCGTGATATTAGGAAGAGGGACAGCCTGCCTGGGTGACTATGCATACAATAGTCACTCATTAACATCACTAATGAGGTAGTTTAATAACGTTTATCTTCATTTTCAATATATGCATTTAGGAGCTAAAAGGAGTGTAGGATAAGTGTTACTATGCTCTAGGGACATCTTTTAATAGCTTAGGAGGTGTTTTGGGGGTGACAGGATCCCTTTAAGTATTTGTCCAGATCTGCCTGAATGGAGCTGGTGGTAGATTTAGTAGAGAGTTTGGTAGATTTTGTAGTTGATTTGACCATTGTGGGACGGTAGTGGGGTTGAAACGTGTCTGGCTTCTGTTCTCCGTCAGTCCCCGCGGTGTAGCGCAGGACTCTCACATTGTGAAACTCGGGGTCTTATTAAAGAGTTCAATAACGTTATTTGAGGTGAAGATCCAGAAGATAGGGTATTCTGGTCTAGAAGTTATAATTCAATAGTTCTTGCATTGAGGAAACTGAAGGGTCAGTGAAATGTGCCCCTTAATTCTACCTTGGTGCTGAAGATGGTGCTGTTGCTCCAAGGCAGCTAGATGTGGAAATGTGGGCTTATTTATACCAGTGTGCACCAATTGTATATGAGCACACACAGTAAAGTCTTTAGCCCCTAAAGGTAGATGGATCTTGTGGGGGGCTGCTTATGTTAAGTCTCTCTTTATACACTACAGCTGGGTGTTTGATTGGAGCAGCTCCACTCATTTACACACTATCCCCAGTATTTCAGGTTCGCACCAGCACTCCCAGCTCTACACGTGCCCAGCTCCTCTGTTCCCTCTCTGTTGCTCCGCAGGCGGGGACCGCCGCAATAGCTTCACTGCCCGAGGGATACTCTCCTCCTTTCTCCCTCTCCACTGATCACCGGTCCGCTCCCTGCCACCTCCCGCAAACAACTGGTGTGAGGATGTTACAGGTGCTCAGTATATGAGTGGGCGCCAGGGGCTAGGTGTCCAGGAGCTAAGGGTCCGCCGATATTATCAGACCCTCTACTAATGGCGGCCGGCAGGAGGGTGCTTTACCTCCTTTACCTCCTGTCCCTGCGGTCTCCCGTCGGTCGCAGCTCCGCCGCTGTTATTCTCCCCCTTTCCAGGGACGGGTCGGGAACGGCGGCACAGTTTCAGGCAGTGCGCCTGTGCTTACAAGGGAGCTGAGCAGGTCCCAGGCTTGGCACGCAAATCAGACCAGCTTGTAGGGAGGGGGGTTGCCAGGCAAGACTTCTCTGAGGGGCTCTTCAAGGGTCCAGGGCTCTTCAAACTGGGCCTCCAAGAATCCCAGTGCCTAGTGGAAGGCGCCAGGTCCAAGTAGAGCTACTGCCTCGTTCTCCGGGGACAGATGCCACAAATTCTCTGAGGCAGTGTGGAGCTTCCCAATGTGCTTTCTCTCTAGACTGTGGCCATCTTGGATCTCGGCTGTTTATCTATCAAGGCAAGTTGTGTTGACGCTACGTCAACCCCAGAACACATGAGATGGTCTTGCAAATTGTGGTCCCAAATTAAGATGTCAAGATGGTGCTGGATGCCTACCGTAACCAAGCAGGAAACTTTGGATGGAGAAAGCTGGAGACGTTGCTCAGAGATCGATTCAATTGGGTTGGCATGAGAGGAACCATATTAAGATGGTGTAAACATTGTGGACCATGCAACTTGAGAAGGAAGGATCGTGAAAGTCAAAGGGCGCCAGTACAGCCAATTGTGACCACACAGCCACTTGAAATAGTAGCCTTAGATCACGTGATGCTAACTCCCAGCAGATCAAGTTACACCTGTGCCTAAACCATGGAGGATCACTACTCAAGATTTCTGTTAGTAGCTCCAGTAAAAGACTTAACTGTAGAGACAGCAGCAAAGACCTTTCAAACCTACTTTTGTAGACCACAGGGGTATCCAGAACAAGCATTGACTGATCAAGGTTCGTCTTTTGAAGCAGAAATATTTCAAGAGTTTTGTCATCTCTTTGGATGTAAGAAGATCAGAACCACACCATACCATCCTCAAACCAACGGTATGTGTGAGAAAATGAACAATATTGTCATAAATATGCTAAAAACTTTGCCGTTAGAAGAAATCAATGGCCAGAGAAGTTGGCTTAGTGGACATGTACAATAACATACCTGTAATTCCACCAATTGCACAACAGCATACCTCATGAGAGCGAGACCCGGAAGATTTCCTGTAGATCTTGAAATGGGAATCATACTACAAGAGGCAGAATCATCTGAAAAAGATTGGGATTCCAACCGCCAAGAACAATATAAAATGATACAAGCCAGTGTAGCAAACAGACCAGAGAAAAACAAGAGACACATTACAACAAGAGTGCTCAAGCTGAACCTCTAACACCTGGAGAGATGGTACTCAAGCAAAGAGAAGAACCCATAAGCTAGATGATCAATGGGAACAAGAACCCTATACTGTGTTACAGTCTAACTTTAACAACAGTAAAACTTGTGACATCATCAGAGATGGAGGAAAAACAACTGCCACAGTTACCAGAGATCACCTCAAAATATGTCCAGAACAATTAAGACCTCAAGAAGAAGAAATGCCATGTAAAATTCCTGAGGAAGAAAAGAAAGAAAAGATAATACATACAGTACTAAGAGACTTTCCTGAAGACTAGCCTCAATGTGAAGGAGCAGTAATAGTACCTGTAATCAGTTGAAGAGCAGAGAAGACAAGAAGACCCTGTCCAGATCCAGGAAGAATCACCCGTTTTAGTAGAACCTGAGGACCCTGCAATTGGTGCATTTGCCTGCCCTGTAGTGAGACTAAGGTCTACCCTAAGCACGTACACTTCCACACGTCACATAGTGTTGAGTACATCACCTGGGACACCAGTACAACGTAGGTCTTGTAGTAGTAACCAAAGTCAACCCCTGTCCAGGTATGGAGGGTGGGAATAAGTATAAATTGATACAAAGGAAGTAGTGAAAATATGAAAATGTGTGTACATTAACTGTGAATAATTGTGTACAGAAGAATGGAGGAACTGGGCTCAGCCCCATGCACATTAAGTTAGGAAAAGAAAGTGCCTGGGGTGGAGAGGAGGCACCAGGTTTCCTAAGCCAAGACGCCCATAGGGAAAATGTTTATTTGTTGTGTTTAAATTGTTGGACTTGAAAGACTTTAACCCGTTGAAACCCTGAGCTTATAGAGACTATACTGTAGCACAGAATGGACTGCACCCACTTGTTTTTCACCATTTTTCATAGTTTTTTTTAATTATTACCTTTTAAGACTCTGTTATTATACCTGTTAAGGTACCGTCACACGTGCAATTTGCTAGCAATTTCACTGGCAATTTGCTGGTTGCAGTGAAATCATGGACACATTGTTACATTTGTACACAGCAACAAAATAGAACAATGTGTCCATGATTTCACTGCAACCAGAAATTGCCGCTGAATTTGCTAGCAAAATTACTGCATGTGACGGTATCCTTATTGTTATTGTTGAATGTAAAATTGTTTTCTCAGTCCAGGAGTACTGAATTTAACTTGGGGGTAGTGATGGGCGAATCCTAAATTACTCGGAATCGCTTGACTCTAGCGAGTCCGAGCACAGGACTCGCTACTCGTTGCGAGTCTAGCGAGTCCAATGTTAATGAATGGGGAAGCGAGTAATAGCGAGTAGTGTGAGATTTACAAATCGCAGATGTGTCTCGGAAGCTTCAGCCTGAAGCAATCCTAGTTTTGTCATTTATTTGCATTGGACTCGTTTACTTTGCAACTGTAATCGCTGGGAAACTCGCACAGATAAGAGTCCTGTCTTCTCTGTGTGCTGGCTGCCAGCTCCAGGGTCCTAGAGCCTGCCTGCTGCCTGATGTAGCAGTGCTGAGATAGTTCTCAGTCTGCTCATTCCCTGTGTACAGACATGAATGTCTGTGCACAGAGATGATGTAGCAGAGCTGAGATTGTTCTCAGTCTGCTCATTTCCTGTGCATATACATCTATATCTATGCACAGGGGATGTAGCAGAGAGGACATCGCGTTTTGGACTGCGTCGGACGGAAGAGGATTTTTTTAATTAAAGATGGAGTCCCTAATGGCTTTTTTTTTTTATTTCTAATAAAAAATGTTCTTTGTGTTGTGTTTTTTTTAAAACAATTTAATAGAAATTCATGGCGGTCATGTCTAATATTGGCGTGACCGCCATAAATTTCGGGCTTAGGGCCAGCTGATAATACAAAGCTGGCCCTAACCTCTTTATTACCCAGCGTGCCACCGCTACCAGGGCCGCTGGAAGAGCGGGGTTCAGCGCCAGAGGATGGCGCTTCAATGAACGCACCATCTTCTGGGGCGGCTGCGAGCTGCAATTTGCAGCGGGGGGTGCCCAGAAAGCTTGGGCATCCCTGCGCTGCGGATTCCAGCCCCCAGCTGCTTAGCTGTACCTGGCTAGACATAGAAATTGCGCGGAGCCCCACGCATTTTATTTTTAATTATTTCATGAAATTCTGAGATTCTGACTCTGACTCTGAGACTCTGACTCTGAGACTCTGACTCTGAGACTCTGAAATTCATGAAATAATAAAAAAAAAATGCGTGGGGCTCCGCGCAATTTCTATGTCTAGCCAGGTACAGCTAAGCAGCTGGGGGCTGGAAATCCGCAGCGCAGGGATGCCCAAGCTTTCTGGGCACCCCCGCTGCAAATTGCAGCCTGCAGCCGCCCCAGAAGATGGCGCGTTCATTGAAGCGCCATCCTCTGGCGCTGAACCCCGCTCTTCCAGCGGCCCTGGTGGCGGTAGCACGCTGGGTAATAAAGGGGTTAATACCAGCTTTGTTATACAAGCTGGTATTAAGCCCGAGATTCTTAATGTCAGGCCACGTTTGACCCAGCCACTAAGAATCTCCAATAAAGGGTTAAAAAAACACAACACAGAGAAAATTTTTTATTTGAAATAAAAAAAAAAGCCATTAGGGACTCCATCTTTAATTAAAAAAATCCTCTTCCGTCCGACGTACTCCAAAACGCGATGTCCTCTCTGCTACATCCCCTGTGCATAGATAGATGTCTATGCACAGGGAATGAGCAGACTGAGAACAATCTCAGCACTGCTACATCATGTCTGTGAGCAGGCGGGCTCTAGGACCCTGGAGCTGCACAGAGCAGACAGCTGGACTCGGCTCGCAATGTAACAGCAGTTACTTTGCGAGTTTCCCTGCTATCACTGGCACAGTAGCCGAGTCTAATGCTAGACAATGACAATCCTAGTTTTGTCAGCGTTTCTGACAAAACTAGGATTGATATTGATTTGCATTGGACTCGTGCGAGTAATCACTGGGAAACTCGCAGAGTACCGAGTCCTGCGAGTCCCTTACTACTCGCCGAGTAACGAGTCCTAGCGAGTAGATTCGCCCATCCCTACTTGGGGGGAATGTGGCACCCTGCCCTAACAGGGAGCCACAGGACAACCTAGTGAATGGAGGGATTTCCACAACAGGTAACCTAAACACTCAACACCTTCCATCCCAGGCCTGTAGGGGGAGCTCCACTTGCTGCCTTTAGGCAAGATTCCCTATAAATACCATTGTTGGAGGCGGAGTTAGGCAGTTCAGTGCGGAGCAGTACTGAGGAAGACTACCTGGTGACGGAACTGCGCTAGGCCCGAAACAGAGGACAGCCTAGCTATAATGAGGTACCCAAAAGTGAGGGTCGGAGGCAAGGCTAGAAAGAAAGAAGTAGAATTGGGGCAAAGGAGCCATTCCGGCTCACCCCACAGAAGCAACATGGACACCGAAGTCCAAGTCTGCTAGGGAGCATTTAGCCCAGCAGAAGAACACCAGTCCAATCAAGGAGACTTCGGTTTCCCCGGTCAACTGTAACCATAACCAATCAAAGAGCCAGGGCCTGCAGAAAATCCCCAGAGGTAGCGGCAATACACAGAAGGTTCTTACCCAAGCTCACAGTTCAGAGGAAGAGAAACGCGTAGGAGGCAAGGCCAGGTTCTATACAGGTCAGGGCTTCACCACAAGTAGGAGAAGAGACAAGGAGGCCTTATAAGTCACTCGCTGTGGAAATCCTGAAGTGCATTCCGACCACCTGGAGTATACCTTGGACAGTGCGGTTTGTAATCAGTAATGTACGGAAAACTACTCCCAGTGTGTGTCAGTCCTTACAGCCCTGATCCTGTCCAGCACAGAGACTGTAACTACCTCCCGCCTGCAGAGCCTCATCCCTGTGCCAACTCCTATTCCTACATCACTGCCCCTAGGACCCCGCTCTGCCTACGGGGAGCTATACCATCAAGCTTCCCATCCAACATCCCCGGAGGTTTGCCGCAGCGCTGGTGCCATCACCAGACTCCGTAGGTGGCGTCACGACTTCTACAATCAAATCCCTGTACATAATCCCCCCTTTTTAAAGTACCCCCAAGGCATGGTCACGGGCAACGGCCACCTGTGACATCCTCAGAATCCAACGCCCAGGATCCGAGTATCTTAAGCCTTGGGCCAGGTCACATACTTATACCAGGTTTGAGAGTGTCATGGGAATGGACAGAAAGTTGTATGCATCAGTTGAAAAATGGACCAAGAAAGTTTCATACATAAGAAAACCCATACATTATATATCATACTTATTTTGTTCCAACTCACCCATTTTACAGTGCAGATCCTTTGTGGTCTGGTCACTCTTCAGTTTAAACTTACTATTTCATGATGATGCACACTATTTAAAGGGAACATGTCACCCACTTTGGGAGTTCTAAACTATGCTCACCATCTGTAACATTTAAGAGAGATAAGATAGGGAGGCGTCCCATTTTGAGAAATACCTGGTGCTCTAGTGGGGATATTAGTGCAACTGTGTGGATTAGCCTTACTAGATTTTGCAGCACTGCACAACCTCGGTGAAGCATACCACTGTGTTGAGAACGCTGTTTGGGCCAGCATAGCACCTCGGCCGCAATTCCTGGTGCCGGTCACGTGGGATGCTGTCTGATCACGTGGTTCCTGCATCACAGGCTACGTCACAGCAGGTCCTACAATTACGAGTGCTGTCTACGGCACCCTACAGCTCCAACCACAAAACCCAGTGAATTGTTGTAACGATTTTAGACAGAAAATAGTGGTCATTACAGGAGTACTGAGGCACTCAAAACAAGGGATGAGTTACTGGTTAACAAACCTCTTTATAGATTACACCACAACGTGTTTCATCAGTGGTCTGCTGTCTTCATTAAGTGGATTTGCAGCATAATGACAATCATGACACATTAAATACTATTGAGAACCAATTAAAAATGTTATTATTATTATTATTATTTATTTATATAGCGCCATTAGGTTCCATGGCGCTTTACATGAGGATGAGGGAGACAAGAACAAGTACACTAAATCTAGGCGATCAGGACGTACAGGTACAGGAGGGGCAGGGACCCTGTCCACGAGGGCTCACAGTCTATGAGGGGTGGGTTAGGATACAGTAGGATGGGGGAATGTCAGGTATGGGGCGTTCGCCTGGGTCTCATGGCAGGTTGTAGGCTTGACGGAACAAGTGAGTCTTCAGGTGACACTTGAAGCTACTCAGGGTAGGAGAGTGTCTGACGTGTTCGGGTAGGGAGTTCCAGAGTAAGGCAGATGCCCGGGAGAAGTCCTGGACTCGGTTGTGCGAAGAGGTGATGAGGGGGGAGCAGAGGAGGAGTTCTTGGGAGGAGCGGAGGTTGCGTGAGGGTAGGTATCGGGAGACCAGGTCGGAGATGTATGGTGGGGCCAGGTTGTGTATGGCTTTGTACGCCAAGGTTAGTGTTTTGAATTGGGATCTCTTGGAGACGGGGAGCCAGTGAAGGGCTTGGCAGAGGGGGGAGACAGGGGAGTAGCGGGAGGACATATAGATGAGTCGGGCAGCGGAGTTGAGGATAGACTGGAGAGGTGTGAGGGAGTTAGCCGGGAGGCCATTGAGAAGGAGGTTGCAGTAGTCAAGGCGGGAGATGATAAGAGCATGGATGAGTGTTTTAGCGGTGTTGTGGGTGAGGAAGGAGCGGATCTGTGAGATGTTCTTGAGCTGGAGCCGGAGGGATGTGGTGAGGACCTCGATGTAGGGTTTGAAGGAGAGGGAGGAGTCAAGGATTACCCCGAGGCACTTGGCTTGGGGGACTGGGGAGAGGGCGCAGTCGTTAACGCAGATGGATAGGTTGGGAGGTGGGTTGCAATTTCTTGGGGGGAAGACTATGAATTCAGTTTTGTCCATGTTGAGTTTAAGGAAGCGAGCAGAGAAGAAGGATGAGATGGCGGAAAGGCAATGAGGGATTTTCGAGAGTAGGGAGGTGATGTCAGGGCCGGACAGGTAGATTTGGGTGTCGTCAGCGTAGAGGTGGTACTGGAGGCCATGGGACTCGATGAGTTGCCCTAGGCTGAGAGTGTAAATGGAGAAAAGTAGGGGTCCCAGGACCGAACCTTGGGGGACTCCGACAGAAAGGGGGTAGGGTGAGGAGGAGGTGTGGGAGTGGGAGACGCTGAAGGTCCAGTCCGCTAGGTATGAGGAGATCCAGGAGAGGGCAAGGTGGGTGATGCCAAGGGATTCCAGGATCTGGAGAAGAAGGGAGTGGTCAACCGTGTCGAAGTCGGCAGACAGGTCAAGGAGTAGTAGGATGGAGTAGTGGTGTTTGTTCTTTGCGGTCAGTAGGTTGTTGGTGACTTTGGTCAGGGCTGTTTCGGTGGAATGGAGAGGTCGGAAGCCGGACTGTAGGCGGTCAAAGTGGGAGCACGAGGAGAGGTGAGAGGACAGTTCGGAGTGGACGTGTTGTTCAAGTAGCTTAGAGGCGAATGGGAGAAGAGATATGGGGCGATAGTTAGAGACAGAGGTAGGGTCAAGTGAGGGTTTTTTTTAGGATGGGCGTGATTACGGCGTGTTTGAAGACCGAGGGGAAGGTACCAGTGCTAAGTGAAAGGTTAAAGAGGTGGGTGAGGGCTGGGATGAAAATGGAGGTGTGGTTGGGAATGAGGTGGGATGGGAGCGGGTCGTGGACGCTGGTGGTGAGGTGTGATTTTGACAGGAGGGAGGAGAGTTGGTCTTCAGTTATGGGGGAGAAGTGGCTGATGGAGGAGGAGGGCAGTGTAGGTGGGAAGGGGAGGTGTGGGGGTAGTGGACCGAAGCTGCTTCTGATCTTGTCGATCTTTTCCTTGAAGAAGGTCGCAAAGTCTTCAGCAGAGATGAGGGGAGAAGGGGGAGGAGCAGGTGGGCGAAGTAAGGAGTTGAAAGTTTTGAAGAGCTGTTTGGGGTTGCGGGACAGAGAGGTTATAAGGGATGAGAAGAACACTTGCTTGGCGGTAGCGAGTGCCATCTTGAAGTTACTATCAATTATGTCATTTAACCCTTAAAACACCCTAATCAATTGCTGGAAACTGTTTTGTGGTGAAAGCATCTCTAGAAAATCTATAAGAAGCAATAATAAATCTACGTCATTAAAAAGCTATTAACATGTGGATGATAAAGAGTTATCAGGTGTAAAGACAATACATAAAACAGTATATAAAAACAATACATAAAAGACCCCCTGTAAAATCAATATTAAAAATGATAGTATGATGTTAAAAGACTAATAACCCTAAAAACCCCACTGTATACCCTTCTACTACCCACCATTGTAGTAAAATTAGATGATTAGGCCAAAAATAATCTAAATAATTTGACATACTATTTACATACATTGTCTATGGTCAAATTCAACCCCTCTGGACTCAATGTCTCCACTGTAATGATCCGGTAGCTTTCTTTGTTAATTAAGCTACTAAAATAATTTTTTTACGGGATCTGGTATTTGGTCTATTATTATTGATCTTAAACACCTTGGATCTTTCTGGTGCACCATACACAGATGTTTCAAGATACTATGCAGAAGATTCCTATTTTTGATGTTGGAACGATGTTTATTTAATCTGGTGTGCATTTTCTGCACCGATCAACCCACATATTGAAGCCCGCATATGCAATGTAAAAGGTACACTACACTACATTGCCACCTGGGCAATTGAAGATACACAGTGCCCGAAGTCTCGCGAGATTTGTGAATTCTCACTAGACTTCGGGCACCATGCATCTTCAATTGAGCATGGTGACCCGCTCCACTGTGCAGGCACAAGAATACGCCTGTCAATCTGTGGCCATACACAGGAGGAGTGGAAATTTCAAAACCGTGGGGTGGCTATTCCAGACAGGGGACGGGGAGGACCACATAGAGTGATCCGTCCCGGATCTTTTCTGCACTAATAAACATACAGAGCGGGACAAAAAAAAAGTGCATTTTTCAGGTATGCAGAGGGACGTCCGGGCACGTAGAGTGATTACAGGTACCCCAATTACAGCATGTTACAGATGGTGGGCACAGTTTAGAATGCCCAAAGGGGGTGATAGGTCCTCTTTACGGCACCAAGGACTCCTAAAAAAAGATCAGAGTCTAATCCTACTTTTATTATGCTCTGGGGTCTGGAGACATCTCATAGTATAGTCTTCCAACTTCTATCAGAAGCATTCTAAATGGGCAGTAGAGCAAAGAGGGTAAGAAATTTGACAAATAACACTGAAAAATAAATCAATCTTTGAAAAACGTAAAGGGGACCTGTCACCCCCCTGCTGCATGGCAATCTGCTGCATGGCATGTCTGCTTCATTCAAGGGGTCACCCATGCGTCTGTGTGCTGTGTACCCTGAGATATAGACTTAAGAAAACTCACTGTTAGAAGCCATGAAGGCAGTCCCTCCGGCTGAAGTGAGCTTGATTGACTGTGGTCATTCCCTCCCCCTCTTCCTCTGTGTGCCGCCTCCTGCTGTGCTGTTTATGCTTTCCTTCCCTACTTCTCTCTGCCACTCACAGCATGCAAATCATTTGTCCTGCCCTGACAAAGCATAAACAGCACAGCATGAGGCGGCACACAGAGAAAGAGGGGGAGGGAATGGCCACAGTGAATTAACCTCACTCCAGCCACAGGGACTGCCTTCATGGCTTCTAACAGTGAGTTTTCCTAAGGCTATTTCTCGGGGTACAGAGCTCACAGACACGTGGGGGACCCCTTCCCTGAATGCTGCAGACATGCTGCATTCAGTGCTGCATTTAGATTTCCATGCTGCGGGGGGGTGATAGGTCCTCTTTAAATAAAATACAACCTAGGGTTATCCCTATAATTAAGAAGCTTAATTGGTCATTTAGGACATGAAACAAATATTTATTTTTGTATGTGGCTGTCAAAACGATGTGCAGTTACCATTATATAACAAAGAGCAAATAATTTATCTCATTTTGCACAGAGCACAAAGAACAAATGACAGGCTGGAAGCTGTAACTATTTTGGCCAGTAGTGCATGTAAAGTCAAGATGTTCCTGGGCTGTGATCTGAAACATTTAAGGCAGCATGCCAGGCTGTCAGTATTATTTGATGATATGTGTTTTCTCTGATAAAAGATACTGTTCTCTCATTCCAGCACTAAGAGGAAGATTTTCTATTATCTCATTTCAAAAATGTTTCAGTACCACTTACAACAAAGTCCAAAAATGCTAAAACCTTTTAAATGTAAATTTGTTACTCATGACAGTGTAACGATGCAGAAGATAATTTCATGAAGTCAACATTTTCTTATCATGCATTGTTCACTTGTGAACAACTTTGGGTCAATAGCTGAAAAATATAGAAATTTAATAATTTGCAATCCTGTTGAATTTCTTTGATACGATCACCCAAAAATGCAATGAAAATGAGTCTTCTAAAATATTTTTTTCAAATAGGAAGTTAATATCTATAATTAGTGATGGGCGAATCCTAAATTACTCGGAATCGCTTGACTCTAGCGAGTCCGAGCCTGGGACTCGCTACTCGTTGCGAGTCTAGCGAGTCCAATGTTAATGAATAGGGAAGCGAGTAATAGCGAGTAGTGTGCGATTTACAAATCACAGATATGTCTCGGAAGCTTCAGCCTGAAGCAATCCTAGTTTTGCCATTGATTTGCATTGGACTCGTTTACTTTGCAAGTAATCGCTGGGAAACTCGCACAGATAAGAGTCCTGTCTGCTCTGTGTGCTGGCTGCCGCATCTCCAGGGTCCTAGAGCCCGCCTGCTGCCTGATGTAGCAGAGCTGAGATTGTTCTCAGTCTGCTCATCCCTGTGCATAGACATCTATATCTATGCACAGGGGATGTAGCAGAGAGGACATCGCGTTTTGGACTACGTCGGACGGAAGAGGATTTCTCTGTGTTGTGTTTTTTTTAAAACAATTTAATAGAAATTCCTGGTGGTCATGTCTAATATTGGCGTGACCGCCATAAATTTCGGGCTTAGGGCCAGCTGATAATACAAAGCTGGCCCTAACCTCTTTATTACCCAGCGTGCCACCGCCACCAGGGCCGCTGGAAGAGCGGGGTTCAGCGCCAGAGGATGGCGCTTCAATGAACGCGCCATCTTCTGGTGCGGCTGCGGGCTGCAATTTGCAGCGGGGGGTGCCAGAAAGCTTGGGCATCCCTGCGCTGCGGATTCCAGCCCCCAGCTGCTTAGCTGTACCTGGCTAGACATAGAAATTGCGCGGAGCCCCAGCATTTTTTAAATTATTCATGAAATTCATGAAATACTAAAAAAAAAGGGCTCCCCTATATTCTTGTGTCTGGCCAGGTACAAATAGGCACCTGGGGGTTGGGGGCAGCCCGTCGCTGCCTGCTGGATCCGGCTGGTTCCAGAAATACGGCGAAGCCATGTAATTTTTTTTCTGAAAAATCAATAAAACAATCTAAAAAGGGACTGCATCTTTATTAACCCCTCGCCCATGGTCCAGGGGTTAATAAAGATGCAGTCCCTTTTATTTACATTGTTTTATGGATTTGTCAGAAAAAAAATTTCACGTGGGCTTCGCCGTATTTCTGGAACCAGCCGGATCCAGCAGGCAGCGACAGGCTGCCCCCAACCCCCAGGTGCCTATTTGTACCTGGCCAGACACAAGAATATAGGGGAGCCCTTTTTTTTATTATTTCATGAATTTCATTGAAATAATAAAAAAAAAAAATTGCGTGGGGCTCCGCGCAATTTCTATGTCTAGCCAGGTACACTAAGCAGCTGGGGGCTGGAATCGGAGCAGGATGCCCAAGCTTTCTGGGCACCCCCCGCTGCAAATTGCAGCCCGCAGCTGCCCCAGAAGATGGCGCGTTCATTGAAGCGCCATCCTCTGGCGCTGAACCCTGCTCTTCCAGCGGCCCTGGTGGCGGTGGCATGCTGGGTAATAAAGGGGTTAATACCAGCTTTGTTATACAAGCTGGTATTAAGCCCGAGATTCTTAATGTCAGGCCAAGTTTGACCCAGCCACTAAGAATCTCCAATAAAGGGTTAAAAAACACAACACAGAGAAATTTTTTATTTGAAATAAAAAAAAAGCCATTAGGGACTCCATCTTTAATTAAAAAAATCCTCTTCTGTCCGACGCAGTCCAAATACGCGATGTCCTCTCTGCTACATCCCCTGTGCATAGATATAGATGTCTATGCACAGGGAATGAGCAGACTGAGAACAATCTCAGCACTGCTACATCATCTCTGTGAGCAGGCGGGCTCTAGGACCCTGGAGCTGCGGCAGAGAAGACAGCTGGACTGGCTCCCAAAGTAACAGCAGTTACTTTGCGAGTTTCCCTGCTATCACTGGCACAGTAGCCGAGTCTAATGCAAGACAATGGCAATCCTAGTTTTGTCAGCGTTTGCCATTGATTTGCATTGGACTGTGCGAGTAAACGCTGGGAAACTCGCAGAGTACGAGTCCTGCAAGTCCCTTACTACTCGCCGAGTAACGAGTCCTAGCGAGTAGATTCGCCCATCCCTATCTATAATACATAAATACCTTTTAACTTTGAAAGCTAAGAAAGTGGTACACAATTTGTATTGTATACTTAATAGAATTGAGCAAAGAATGTATGAAAATTGTAAAATAATACTGAAAAGTAAACCAATATTTGAAGATAGAAAAAAAAAAAAGAGTACATATCTGTTTCTGAAAGGGCTAGAAAATACAGCCTATGGGAAATAAGTACTCTAATCTCTCCTAGTCCTTTACTATATGTGTTCCCTTCAGAAATATTGTTCCTATGATGTCCCCACAACTCTGAAATACAGTACAATGCCATCACAGACACCCACATGGTGTGATGAGTCACACAGCCCCTCTCACACCAAATGAGGCCCCAATGGTATAACTAGAGTCTGATGAACCCCGGTGCAAACTTTGGATCTGAACCCACACCCATAAGTTGGTCAGCTATATGAGTTCTTGTAGCGTTCCAAGTCCTATAAAGACTTATGAATTGATGATGCTCACCATTCAGGTATAAATGTCTGTCATCCGGGTATATATAGTCTCATCCTCTTATATATGGTCTTCTTCCTGGTTTATATGTTCCCTATTCCTGTATATATGTTCCCATCTTGAATACATGATCACCGTATTGGTATATGTGGTCCTCCTCCTTCTATATATGTCTCAGTCCTAGCATATATGTCTCCATCCTGGTATATATGTCTTTGTACAAGTATATATATCTCCATCATGGTCTGTATGTTCCCCATCCTAGTATATATGTTTCCCAACCCAGTATATACACTACCATTCAAAAGTTTGGGTCACCCAGACAATTTTGTGTTTGCCATGAAAACTCATACTTTTATTTATCAAATGAGTTGCAAAATGAATAGAAAATATAGTCCAGACATTGACAAGGGCAAAATCATCCACGACATCGTTATCGCGGTGTCACACACAACAATTTAGCAGTTTGGTGGATTGTTAATTGTGAGGTTTGAGAACATGTTCTCAAACCTGCGATCAACGATCCAAAAACTTATCGTTGTTGATTCTCAGTGTTACACGCAATGACGTCCTAAGGATGTCGCTAGCACACCTCCAAACCCGTGACGTGTCAGCGACATCGTTAACGATGTTGTGCCATGTAACGAGGCCTTAAAATCTGAGCAAGGATATAGGATAGTCTGGGCACACCAATTTTACTAAAAGGTTAAACCACACATTCGTTAGGTGAAAAATCTTTTTCTTTTTATTTTAGCCACACAGTATCCAGGCACCTTAAAAATAAACCGACAATTCAGCCGACTAAGGTCTTTATCAAGGATCTAGTTACAAAGAAATACAAAACAGGTATACATTGCATTAATACAAACATGTCATAAAATAACCAAAAACATGACACAACCAGTGCGGTGTTACCCCGAGTGCTGGGAATGTTCATAGGATCAAGTGTTTGGTAGCAAGAAAAACATGACTTGTGTCCAATCTCATGTGTCTATGGACCTCTTCAGTGATAATGAGGTGAGGGGAAGTGGTGAACTCAAGTGCTTTTGGGAGTTTGTTAATGATAACTCATTTAATGCCACATATGTAAGTGATGTATAAGAGAAAGATCATAGTTTATAAGGATTAGAAGGGGGTGAAAGGTAAGATAAAAGTTTGTAGGTAAACCAAAAAAACAAGAATTACTAGTGTCTATACTGGTGGAGGTTCACAAGGAGACCTTTTACGGGAAAATCTTTCGTACCAAGCATAGTGGCACACCTACAGGTCACTAAGGTGGAACACAATCAGATGAAATTCTTTTGTGTAAATCAAGTTTCAGAAGAGTTAGCATAGGGAGGTCTGATGGAGCCCAAAGGTTAAACCTGCTATGTACCCATAGCTACAAGTGCGTGACTACATAGGTCACCAATTGAAAGTTCACCCAAAGAGATCAACAAGTGAGCAGTTGAATGTTTGATTTGTTGCATGCAATCTTGCAATAGGTACTACTTGTTAAGAGAAAAAGGATCTCAAAAGAAAAAGGTGCTGGGAAATGTAGCACTTGATGTGCAGAAGGTTACAGTGCTTATCAGAGTCTATATAAAACAAGAACCAGGAAACAGTATATCTATGCCAGGCCCCAGTTTTCGGGCTCTCATATAAAAATACCTACTGATCAAAAGGTCTAGTGCAAAAGTTGAGGATGCCTCAACTAGGGAATGATCCAGTATTGGCACTAGTAAGTCTGTAATTAATAGGAACAGTATTTTAGTCTGTAGTATAAAGTACCAGTGGTGTAAAGGGGATTATTCATGAGCAATGAGATTATCTCAAAAATCTAACCCACAGTGAAGTTAAATGAGGAAACAATTTTTTCTATAAACACATAATAAGAAGAAAAGAAAAAAAGGGTAAGTAAGAAAAGAGCCACTATGGATCAAATGTAGGGATGAGCGAGAACTAAAATACTCAGACTCTCTAGACTCGTAACGAGTAGGTCACGATACTCGGTACTCGTTGCGAGTCTAGCGAGTCCAATGTAAATCACAGGGGAAGCAAGTATTGTGAGTAATTCCTCTGCTGCTGGACCCTATAAAGAGGTCTTGCAGCAGAGGAAAAACCTGCAACTCCCCATTTCATTGTTTAAGAGCCAGCGGTAAAAAGCCACTGGCTTTTATACAATGCTGACAGCCACTGACAGCTTCCCCGCCGCCTGACAGCGGGAGCCTCCGCTCCCCCCACTGCCTCCCCACCCTATCCTAACTTAGGATCGGGTGGGGAGGCTGTGGGGGAGCAAGGAATCCTGCTGTCAGGCAGCCGGGGGAGTGCAGAACTGACTGCGGAAAGCAGAGAGCTGGCCGCGGTCATGCATTCAGTGAAAACCTGATTCTCTCGGATTGCCCCGGTCTGGAGCAATCCGGGACCATAGAGCCCCATGTTATGGGGCGCTGGATTGCATCGGATGGGAATAATCTGGGAGAATACGGTTTTCAAAACCGGATTCTCCCGGATTGTACCGGTCCGGTGCAATCCGGCACCCCATAACATGGGGCTCTATGGTCCCGGATTGCACCGGACCGGGGCAATCCGGTTTTCAATCCGGTTTTCAAACCAGTTTTCTATTTTTGACCTTCCCGCCTGGATTTTCAAATGAACAGCTGACTCAGGTCAGCTGTTCATTTGAAGTAGCAGTGCTGGCAGGGTTCATGTGAGTTCATGCTTGCCTGCATGAACTCACATGACCTTTCCCATGGGTGCACAGCTCTGCTACATCTCTGGTGGAGGTTCTCTATCAGAGATGTAACAGAGCTAAAGTAGAACCCTGGATTGGACTACGTCAGACGGAAGAGGATTTTGTAACGCCTTAACGACAGCCGAATGTCTCTAGACGTCAGGCTGTCGTTACCCGGTGTTTGAAGTGAGCTCCGGCGTGGAGCTCACTTCAAACCTCCGACATCTCAGCTGTTCTCACTAGCTGAGATGTCGGTCTAACAGCACCAATTGGTCCCGCCATCCGATCGATGCTGTTAACCCTTAGATCCCGCCCTCAATCTCTGAGAGCGGGATCTAAGGGAGCCGGAGCGGGCAGCGCGCGCTTACCCGGCTCCAGGGGAGATCTCGTGATAGTATCACAAGATCTCCCGTGCTGACGTGACAGGCCGGGGTCCAGGCTTGACCCCGGAGCCAGTCACTGAGCATTTCCTGGTTGTGGTTGGCAGGGGCTGCCAACCACAACAGGTCCGCAATTCTGACAGATACAGAGGAGCTACAGCTGCATGCCTCTCTATGGGGCAGTGTAAAAGTAAGAATCAATAAGCAAATAAAGTTTTTACAAAGTTGAAAAAAAAACAAAAAACATAAAAGTTCAAATCACCCCCCTTTTCTCCCATCCACAGTAAAAGTATTAAAAAAAAAAAAAATAGACATATTTGGTATCGCCGCGTTCAGAATCGCCCGATCTATCAATATAAAGAATCAAATAATGAGATCCGTAAACTGCGTAGCGCAAAAAATGGTTCAAACACCAAAATTACGTTTTTTTGGTCACTGCAACAATGCTAAAAAATGCAATAACGGGTGATCAAAACAGCGCATCCACCCAAGTATGGTATCATTAAAAACATCAGCTCGAGACGCAAAAAATAAGCCATCACCCAGCCCCAGATCCCGAAAAATGAGGACGCTACGGGTCGCAGAACATGGCGCAAAAATGTGCAATGTTTTTTTTTTTCATGCTTTTGAATTTTTTTTCACCACCTAGATACCAGTAAAGGTATACATGTTTGGTATCTACAAACTCGTACTGACCCGAGGCATCACACGGTCACGTCATGTTTTACCATATAGTGAACACGGCGACTACAAAACCCAAAAAACAAAAGTGTAATTGCACTTTTTTTGCAATTTCACTGCACTTGGAATTTTTTTGCAATTTCCCTGTACATTATATGGTAAAACAAATTATTGCAAATGGCAGCCCGCAGCCGCCCCAGAAAATGGCGCGTTCATTGAAGGACCATTTTCTGGCGCTGAACCCAACTATTCCAGGGCCCTGGTGCGGTGGCTCACTGGGTAATAAAGGCGTTAGGGCCAGCTTTTTGTTATCAGATGGCCCTAAGCCCGAAATTCATGGGGTCACACCAATATTAGACATGACCGCCATGAATTTCTATTAAATTGTTTAAATAAAAACACAACACAGAGAAAAAATATTTTTATTTGAAACAAAAAACAAAATCACACTTAAGGACTCCATCTTTATTTTTAAAAAATCCTCTTCCGTCCGACGTAGTCCAATCCAGGGTTCTTCTTCAGCTCTGCTACATCTCTGGTAGAGAACCTCCACCAGAGATGTAGCAGAGTTGTGCACCCATGGGAAAGTTCATGTGAGTTCATGCAGGCAAGCATGAACTCACATGAACTCTGCCAGCATTGCTACTTCAAATGAACAACTGACCTGAGTCTGCTGTTCATTTGAAAATCCAGGCGGGAAGGTCAAAAATAGAAAACCAGTTTGAAAACCGGATTCAAAGCCAGATTGCCCCCAATCCGGAGCAATCCGGGACCATAGAGCCCCATGTTATGGGGCGCCAGATTGCACTGGACCGGTACAATCCGGGAGAATCCGGTTTTGAAAATCGGTTTCTCCCAGATTGTACCCATCCGGTGCAATCAGGGAGAATCCGGTTTTCACTTAATGCATGACCGTGGCAGCAGGGAGCTCTCAGTTCTGCTCTCCCGGCTGCCTGACAGCAGGATCCATCGCTCCCCCCATAGCCTCCCCACCTGATCTTAAGTTAGGATAGGGTGGGGAGATGGTGGGGGGAGCGGAGGATCCCGCTGTCAGGCGGCGGGGAAGCTGTCAGCATTGTATAAAAGCCAGCGGCTTTTTACCGCTGGCTTTTAAACAATGAAATGGGAAATTGCAGGTTTTTCCTCTGCTGCCAGACCTCTTTATAGCGTCCTGCAGCAGAGGAATTGCATTTCCCTTGATTTACATTGGACTCGTTACTCTGCGAGTAATCGCTAGGATACTCGCAGAGTAACGAGTAGAGCGAGTACCCTACTATTCGGCAAGTACCAATAGTAACGAGTAGACTCGCTCTTCCCTAATCAAATGTATAATGGAGAACTAAAATACCTTAGGAATTCAAGGCTCAGAGATAAATGCACCTAAGGAAACAAGGGGTTTATCAGAGGCTGAAAAGAGAAATAAAGATGATCTGGCAGTGACAGGGTGCACAGGGAGCGAGGTAATACCTGTGTTGGTGCTTGTAGCGTGTCAACGGCGGTGTTCAGTGTCTGCAACTTGGCGCCAGTATTTACAGGAAACGGGGCGTGTTCTAGTGACATCACTTCCAGTCAGTGGACCGCAATGAAATATGTGTGAAATGCAAGCGTGCACAAGCGCATTAGGAAGACGTGTATTGCGTGTATTGTAGTGAGAGCGATCTTTAACAGAAGTGCTTTAGGTGTCAGGAGCATTGTCCAGATCAGAAAACGAGTATGGACATCCCAATTGATTTGTACCTTACCCGCCATGTCCTCCAGAGTACCCTCCACCACCTTTTTTAGGCCGGTGCCAGCAAAGAAAAAGACATGGAGGAGCAAGAGGCGGACAAGGTCCTTCACGAATGGTGACTAGGTCTTACGTAGGTCACCATTGGTGTACAACATTTCGTCCTACAGCCTTTCCCCAAGTTCCATGTCCTCCAGAAGGGCTTATCTTTCAGTCCCATCTCACCATATAATTCCTTTCAACTTGACCAGGACTTAAGGAGATTTTTCACATCTCTTAGGGTACCTTTACACGTCGTAGCATTGTATGCAATTTCACTTGCAACTTACTGGTTGCAGTGAAATCATGGACACATTGTTCCATTTTGTTGTCCGTACAAATGTAACAATGTGTCCATGATTTCACTGCAACCAGTAAGTTGCAAGTGAAATTACATGCAATGTTGCGACGTGTAAAGGTATCCTTAGACTCAAGGGTCATTTTGCTGAGAACCCTTCTTCCTCCAACAGTGACCGGTTCCAAAAACACATTATGTCTCAAGGATCTTGGGCTAACCTTCCCTAGCTCCTTTAACCCACCTAGAAAATATCATCCGATTGAAACATATATTGCATTGGTGACACGGGATATTGAACATATTGGAAGGGAGGATACAAAAAGGTGAACTTTGTCTGAGACACAACCTCACACCTGATGAGTCTAGACCTTTAAAATCCCTTAAGAACAACCCTAACATAATTATAAAACCCGCAGACAAAGAGGGTGCGATAGTTGTGTTAGACAAAACCTACTACACTTTAGAGATTCGTGCACAATTAGCGGATAATTTAACATATCAACCCATTCCCAGGGACTCATCTTCTGAGATCTAAACAGAGATCAAACAGATAGTAGAGCATTATAGGACTACGGAGATAATAGACCAGAAATTGGCCAATTTTCTCATCAGTCAACACCCAATAACACCGGTCCTGTATACCCAACCCAAAATTCACAAAACTCAACAAAACCTCCGGGATGCCCCATAGTTGCATCCACGGACTCGATATTGGCACCTTTGTCCAAAGTCCTGGAAAAGATCCTCAGTCCCTTGATCCCTGGGTTGAAGTAATATATCAAGGACACTAATACATTTTTAGGCATCATCAAAGAGTTGAAAAAGGTCCCACTTATACACATGCATTGACAACACAAGGGGTATTGCTGCAGTGGAATGGTTCCTTGACCAACATGATCACTTGACCATAGCCCAAAAGGAATTTTGCATTAGTTTGCTACACATAGTGCTTGAAAAAAATGTTTTTCTCTTTGAAGACACCTTTTATATGCAAAAGCAGGGTATGGCCATTGGGTCAAACGTTGCCCCCCCATACGAAAATATTTTCATGGGCAAATTTGAACAAGATCATATTTATAGTCATCCACTTGTAGCGGAACATGCCCTTAGTTGGTGCTGCTACATTGATGACATTTTCATCATTTGCATGACAATGAGTCACAACTTCAACTTTTTCATCAGGACATCAATTCTTTGATACTTAACATTCACTGTACATTATGACAAAAAACAAATAAACTTCCTTGACACCTTGGTCATAGTTGACCCAACTGGCGAACTCTCGACTGACCTCTACATCAAACCAACAGATAGGAACAGTCTATTACGTTATGACAGCTGCCATCCATGACATATCAAGAAATCTCTCCCGATATCACAACACATGAGAATTGACAGAATAGTTTCTAATCCTGATACAAAAATCGAAATACACAGAGAGATGGCCATGAAATTCCAGGATCGTGGATACCCACCTGCAGAATATCTCTGATGGAAGATGTAGATCCAACATTTCAAGAATCACTTTGGATGCAAGTATACCATTCGTATCTACTTATCACCCATTCAGCTATTTAATACAAGGATCTATCTTGAAACACTGGCAACTTCTTAATTCCAGTTACCCGAACATCCCCAAATTCAGGAACAGGCCACTTTTTTGTCATAAAGATCTCCTAACATAAAACAGACCATTATTAAAGCGGACAGTGGGACCAGCAAAGAAATCACCTTACCAAATGACACTGCAAACACCACGGAAAGGTACCTTCCCATGTTTAGAATGCAATCAATTAACAATGTCATTAAAGGGGACTCCTTCATGCATCCTTGCACCGTAAACTGTAAACGCTATCCCATTAAAGGTTTCTTTATATGCGATTCATCCTATGCATGTACCTGGTGAAATGTCCTTGCGGTCACGTGTATGTTGCACAGACCATCCAATATATACATGACCGAATCAGCAAACATAAGTCAACAATCAGGTGTAAAAACACACTTTTACCTATACCATTTAATTTTGTGCAATGTAATCACACTGTGTCACAGTTACGCTACCAGGTACTGGAGAGCGTACCACCATAGAGACGAGGAGGCAATCGGATCCAGAGGCTTAAAGAACGGGAAGCCTACTGGATCCACACCCTCCAAACATTGGAACCCCTAGGTTTGAACCGCGAGTACGAGACCTTTTATAATTGATGATAAAGTAATATGTAAGGGTCCTTTCACATCAGCGTTTTTCGCTGATCGCGGCAGTTGCGGTGAAAAAAACGCAACTGCGCGATTGCCGCATAACGGCCGCGATTGCGGGACACTTGCGGCAAGCCCCATACAATGTCTATGGGGCTTGTGGTAAGTGTGCGGCAGGTGTGGCAAGTGCGGTTTCGGCACTTTTGGCAGGTGCGGCCGCGAAAAAACCGCGGTATGCCGCGTAGACATAGACATTATATGGGGATTGCTGCAAGTGAACCGCTTGTGCAGGCCGTTATGAGGTAATCGCGGCAGTTGCGTTTTTTTCACCGCAACTGCCGCGATCAGCGTTAAACGCTGATGTGAAAGCAGCCTAATGCTGGTTTATAAATTTGTACACTCTTTGACCCGGAAATTGTTCCTAATGTGTTACAAAACTATTGCTGATCTCTAAAGAAGCAACGCATTTTCTTGTATTCCTTCACCAGTCCTATATGCATCACAATTACATGTGTAAAGTTTAATACCAGTATTGTTTTGGACCTGACTATTTTATTCTCCTTATAAGTAATGGGTAAAATGGGTTTGTTGACCTTATGATATTTTGGACACATAATCCTTGATCTCTATTACAACTATAAGAACCTTATAAGATTTGGTGACATTCCTTAATATACTGGCAATACCTTCTGATGAAATGTGATATTTTGCTTGCTTCTAATTTTGTTGTTGTATATGTTTTAAATGCATTATTGATTAGTACGTGGACAAGCTACAAGGGAACTAAGAATTTTGAGCACTTCGCTGCACCCAGGAAGCTCCTGACACCCAAAGCACTTCTGTTAAAGACCGTTCTCACTATAACTAACGGCGCATGCACAATACACGTCTTCCTAATGCACTTGCGCGCATTTGCGTTTCACACATACTTCCTTGCAGTCCACCGACTGGAAGTGATGTCACTAGAACACGCCCTGATTCTGCAAGTACCGGCGACGCAGTTGCAGACTCCGCACACCACCGCTAACACCAACACAGGTATTACTTCGCTCACTGGGTACCCTGTTACTGCCAGATGATCTTTATTTCTCTTTTCAGCCTTGATAAACCTCTTGTTTCCTTAGGTGCATTTGTCTCTGAGCCTTGACTCTAATCCCTAAGGTATTTTAGTTCTTCATTATACATTTGATCCATACTGGTTCTTTGCTTACTTATTTCTCCCCCTTTTTTTCTTATGTGTTTACAGAAAAAATTGTTTCCTCATTTTACTTCACCGTGGGTTAGATTTTGGAGGTAAACTCATTGCTCATGAATAATCCCCATTACACCACTGGTACTTTATACTACAGACTAAAATACTGTTCCTATTAATTACAGACTTACTAGTGCCAATACTGGCTCATTCCCTAGTTGAGGCATCCTCTGCTTTTGTACTAGACCTTGTAATCAGTAGGTATTTTTGTATGAGAGCCCAAAAACTGGGGCCTGGCATAGATATATTGTTTCCTTGTTCTTGTTGTATATAGACTCTGATAAGCACTGTACACTTCTGCACATCAAGTGCTACATTTCCCAGCACATTTTTCTTTTGAGATCCTTTTTCTATTAACAAGTAGTACCCAGGGGCGGACCTACCGTGGTACCGGCTAGGGGGCCCCTCAAGTGTGGCGTCCCTGTGACCAGGGTGGCCACATAGGGAACTGCAGCCAGGTAGAACGTTAGACGGTTTATGCACTAAACACCCTCACAGAACACCACACACCACTAGAAACAGCACCCAACCCGGAGCCCGGAACTCCAGGTGGGCAAGGGGTGGTGGGTTTAGAGAACAAGTGGGTGGGAATGCATGTAGGTCAGGTGACAGAAGGTACAAATAGAGGAAGAGGAGGAGGAAGGAGTTAGTAGGCCAAGGGTGCTGAACAGAAAAGACCCAGAGTAGGCCAGTGAGAGGCGAAAAGCAAAGGCACAGTAGGCCAAGGGTGCCGACCAGTAAAGACAAGAACAGACAGAAAGACACAGATCCCAGTGGGGTTGGGCTTGATGGAGATGCAGAATCCACAGAGTCACAAAAACCATGGAGAGGAAGCTCGTCCATAGCCGGAATCCCAGGGGAGTGTGAGGAAAGAGACCGGACCAGCAGCACTGGGTCCGAGGAACACGGCAGCACTGACTAACTAGTGGAGAAATCTTCTCTATTGAAGCTGGAGTCACACGAGTTACAAGGAGTCTGGTAATGCCTTGCAGGAAAGGGTTACTGCAGACTAGGCACACACTAGAGTGTCAGCTCTGAGGGGAACAGAGATTCTATACCAGCTTCCCAGATTAACAGACAGGGAGCTTTAACTCCAGGTTGGAGTTCCCACAACAAGGGTAGGAAGCACAGCAGCAACCACGAGGACCCACAAAGGTCCGAGCTGCCGCTAAATTATCCGGAGACACTTAAAGAGGGAGAGAACAGCCTGGAAGGACTTAGAAGAGTGAGGGGTCTCAGAGGGACAGCCTGCCTGCAGTGGGTTCAGTGTAACCGGAATGAATTGCACTGTGAATTGCTGTTAACTGTGAAGAAGCTGACAATTGAACCCGGTGAACCCTGCCTGCGTGTCCGTGTTTGATTCCAGGTATACTGAACTGTTTAAAATACCTTTTATCCTGTCAGGAGCAGCCCGACCCGCGACGGGCTCATCCATCTGGCTGCAGCCCATCCATCCTCCTGGCACAGAAGCGCTGCAGCGGTGGTCCCATTACTGACCACAACCCGTGGGTGGCGTCACGACAAACTTTATACTTGTAAATATCCCCTTTACTTGTAAGAACCCGTGACACGGTCCGGACCAGGACCTCTGTGACATCCCCAGCAGTACCCCCGTCCAGTACCGAGTACCCCGTCCCAATGGGCTCCACACAAGCACCTGTAGGGGGCCCCTCACCTCCCTGTGTGTCAGAGGAGAGGAGGTGAAGTGAGGGAATCTTCCTGCTTCCCGCAGCTGATCCCGCCCCTCCTCTGCTTTCATCTGCTGCCCCGACTTCCTGGCCTGTAATGTGCGGCTCGAGGCAGGCAGCAGCAGCTCACAAACGTCATTTCCCTCTGCTCCTCACCTAGGACTTGAGGGATGAATACATTCCCAAGTGGGGCCCCGGTATAAATGCCGCACCGGGGCCCGCCAGGCTCAAGTTCCGTCACTGGTAGTACCTATTGCAAGATTGCATGCAACAAATCAAACATTCAACTGCTCGCTTGTTGATCTCTTTGGGTGAACTTTCAATTGGTGACCGATGTAATCACGCACTTGTAACTATGTGTACACTAGTAAAAAGGCCTGATGCTATCGCATCGGGAGTGCGGTGAAGTGAATATTGTGTATGTTTAGTGGTGGAAACCGGAGCAGTAGAGATGTCTGACACTCTTTGTGGTTAGGAAAAAAACTGTTTTATGTGATGGTTTTGTGGCGCCCCGCAACGAGTGCGTCACAAGAGGGTATTGCAGCCATAAATGCAGCCGCAATATCCTCTGACTCAGCAATGATCCGGTTAACATAGAGATCCAACCCAACATGCAACACCTAGAACAGGGGAACAATCATAGGTCCTGGGGGGTGGAGTGTTAGGGTAGTGTAGTAGAACACACAATAATCTAGACAGAGTAGGAGAATAGTCGAGAACTTGGAGAGGAGCGGGGGCTCCGCTCCCCGTGCGGGCCCCTGGGCCGTCACCGGTCGGGTGTCAGCACCTGAGGCCTTAACCACCGGGATTGGGCATTATCTACACGGGTTCCCAAAAGACTCCCGTGCCCACAACTCACAGCCGGTTCACTGGTACCGAAGCTGGCAGCAGTTCACCTCTGCCACGCGAACCAGAAGAGTGGAGGAGCAGCTTCAAAGGAGCACCCCACCACCAGCCAACTTCCAGTCGTCTAACCAGCGGTGTACCCACTGAGGGATCCAAGGCTCCCCAAAACATCCAGAACGTACATCATGGATAGGGCATTGAAGCAGCCTCCCCGTACCCGACCTGGTATTCCTGGGCGACACTGGCAACCAAATAGGTAGAATGGAGGAACACTGCGGATCTCTAAGGGACACCATCACTGCTGAGTCCACCTGGTCTACTACTCAACCACTGTATGCCATGTACTGTATGCCATGTATGCCATGTCTGTGCTTCCTTATGAACTGTCCGTCGCACTAAAAGGTAACCGCAGCTGCCGCACAACATCTTGAGCAGCTCCAGCCCCGGGGATCACCGCTCTGCCTGTGGGGAGCATAACATCTTGCTGCTATCCATCCCCCGGGGGCTCCGCAGCGTCGGTAGTCCTTACCGAATCTACTCATAGGTGGCGTCACGAATAAATTAAAAACCCCTTTAATCTGTTCCACCAAGACGTCTTCACTTTTGATCTGCACTACACCGGGCCCACTACCGGCAGGCGCGGTCCACCCGTGACAAGGAGGAAGGAAGCATCGCCTGTCTAAACCGGAGTCCCGGCCACGGTGAGTCAGTTTTGCATTTGAAAAAAATAGTAAAGAAGTAAAAGAATACTTTTTATTAAAGGGATCCTGTCACCTCCAAAATGCCTCGTAAGCTAGCAAAACATGTCCCTACAGCATCCTATCACTAATCTCACACTCCTTTTGTCTCCTAAAAGCACCCTGTGAAAGTGCATAAAAACGTTTTAATACTTACTCATTAGTGTTTATAATTAGCAGGGGCTATATTCTTTAGTCACCAAGGTTTTGCAGGCTCCAGGATCCAGCCCCTCTCTGTGTGTTTGCTCTGCTTGTGTTCTGCTTGTGCAGACATTGCCCTAACCCCTCTCTATCACTCACAGAATGCAAATCATTAGTCCTGCCTTCAGCTGCACATAACAGCAGCACAGACAGAGAGAGGGTGTATCCTGGAGCCTGCAAAACAACATGCCCTGGTGACTATAGAATATAGCCCCTGCTAATTATAATCACTAATGAGTAAGTATTAAAACGTTTTTATGCACTTTCACAGGATGCTTTTAGAAAACAAAAGGAGTGTGAGATTAGTGATAGGATGGTGCAGGGACATGTTATGGTAGCTTAGGAGGCGTTTTAGAGGTTACAGGATCCCTTTAAGATGTTCAAAATAATGGCAAAGCATAACAATGTGACTTAGGGTGCTTTCACACTAGCGGTTTTTTCAAATCGCGGCAGATGCGGTGAAAAAACTGCATCTGCCGCGATTAACGCATAACCGCGACACTTGCGGCACACTTGCGGCAAGCCCCATGCAATGTCTATGGGGCTTGCGGTAAGGGTGCGGCAGGTGCGGCAAGTGCGGTTTCGGCACTTGCGGCAGGTGCGGGCGCGAAAAAAACCGCAGTCAGCAGCGTTTTTTTTCTCGGCCGCACCTGCCGCAAGTGCCGAAGCCGCACTTGCCGCACCTGCCGCACCCTTACCGCAAGCCCCATAGACATTGCATGGGGCTTGCCGCAAGTGTGCCGCAAGTGTCGCAGTTATGCGTTAATCACGGCAGATGCGGTTATTTCACCGCATCTGCCGCGATTTGAAAAAAACGCTGATGTGAAAGGGGCCTTAGAGAGTTTAGGACTGGTTGAGTCCGCAACTGAGAGAGTGTTAGAGTGGTGAAATAAGCTGGCAGCAGTCACTTATGAGGCAGAGAGAGTTAATGGCAGAGGCCAGGGGGACTTAGACAGTTTTAGACTGATTCACTGGGCGAATGAGTGAGTTGTTGACAGGTTCACTGTGGTCCCCTAGGAGAAGTAGTTGGCTGGAGGAACATAGGATGCAGTGGCAGCTGTGAGAGGACGGCAAAGAAACAGCTGGGCAGCTTTCTGAGACTGTGGGCGGGAAACAGAGGTAGGCGGGGCGGGCTGTAGTTCTTGTGAGGCAGCTGAAATGAGGAGAAAACATATACGTCAGCGTAGGGCGGTGTGTAGGCGGCGACAGGCTGGAGAGGAGAATGTCACATACATATACGTCACCGGAGGGGCGGTGTGTAGGCGGCGACAGGCTGCAGAGGAGAACATCACCGGCGGGACAGTCCGTAGGCGGGTAGAGGCTGGCCAGCTCTGGTGAGGCGTGTGACGTCACCGGCGGGGTGGGTGAAGCGGCCGTGCATGGAGGAGTGTGAGGTAAAATGTGGCTCGCGATGACGCATGCGCGCCATCGCTCGCGTGGTGTGGTGGCCACGGCGCATGCACAGCGGTTGCTAGGACGCCGCAAGTGTGCGCATGCGCTGCGGTTGCTAGGACGCCGCAAGTGTGAGGGAAGCGGCGGCTCGCAGCGCCGCAAAGGATTCTGGAATAGCGGCACAGTGTGCGTAAACGAAAAACAAAAAACGAATTATGTAAGTAGATAAATAGCAGGTTTAACCTTTGGACTCCACCAGACCTCCCTATGCTAACACTTCTGAAACTTGATTTACACAAAAGAATTTCATCTGATTTTGTTTCACCTTAGGGATCTGTAGGTGTGCCACTATGCTTGGTACGAAAGATTTTCCCGTAAAAGGTCTCCCTGTGAATGTCCACCAGTATAGACACTGGTAACTCTTGTTTTTTTGGTTTACCTATAACCTTTATCTTACCTTCCCACCCCCTTCTAATCCTTAGAAACTATGATCTTTCTCTTATACATCACTTACACATGTGGCGTTTAATGAGTTACCATTAATCCAAACTCCCAAAAGCACTTGAGTTCACCACTTCCCCTCATCCCATTATCACTGAAGAGGCCCATAGACACATGAGATTGGACACCAGTCATGTTTTTCTTGCCACCAAACACTTGATCCTATGAACATTCCCAGCGCTCGGGGTAATACCGACACTGGTTGTGTCATGTTTTTGGTTATTTTATGACGTGTTTGTATTAATGCAATGTATACATGTTTTGTATTTCTGTGTAATTAGAACCTTGATAAAGGCCTTAGTTGGCCTAAACTTCAGTTTATTTTTAAGGTGCCTGGATACTGTGTGGCTAAAATAAAAAGAAAAACACACGAATGTGTGGTTTAACCTTTTTGTAAAATTGGTGTGTCCAGACTATCCTATATCCTTGTGACTACTTTTTTCTTCAGCACCCTTGGACACAGTGAGCCTATCATCATCTATATTATTAAAATTTGAGCAGACTTAACCAACGCAATATATTCATAAACAAGTTTAATCAGGTGTGACTAGGGGAGAGGGCATGCAGGGACCATTTGCAATCCAGTTAATGGATCCAGTTCTTCATGTTGAGATATTGAAAAACGCATGCGTTAACGGACCCATAGACTCCAATGCAAAAAACGCGTTGCAAAAGTTGCAAAAGTGCAATCCGTTTAACGCATTTCATTTTTGAGAAATACGTTTTAAATAGGGTCTGCAACGTTTTTTGGTGCATTTTCAAATACGCATGCATTTTTTTAACATGGGATCCTATGGGCAATGCATGCATTAACGCATGGTACACATATGTAGCATGCGTTAATGCATGTGTTTCCCATAGGGTCCCATGTTACAAAAACGGATGCTAGCAGCATTTTTAAAGCTGATGCAAAAACGCATAGCGTTTTAGCAGTGCACTTTGACACTGCATTTTTTGCATTGGAGCCTGTACTTCCTACTCATTTTTAACTGCACCTTGGCCACATCTGACTTCTGGTCAAGTCGTAGCGTGACAAAAACTATTATAGTACGCCATTTGTAATACAATCTACTACTAGACCACCATGTACGTCCTACTAATTTTTAACTGCACTTTGTCCACATCTAACTTCTGCTCAAGTCGCAGCATGCCAAAAACTATTACAGTACGCCATTTGTAATACAATCTACTACTAGACCACCAGTGTACTTCCTACTAATTTTTAACTGCACCTTGGCCCACATCTGACTTCTGGTCAAGTCGCAGCGTGACAAAATCTATTAGTGTAGGCCACTTGTAATACAATCTACTACACTAGCCAGTGCACTTCCTACTAATTTTTAACTGCACCTTGCGCAGGACTCACTATGTGCCTAGTAGCAGTATTGGTTCAGTCACCTCTGTTTGATTGACATTCACCTTTTTTTTGTAAAACAACTGTACTGCTCCCAATTTTTTCACATACAAAATAAGTGTCAAAAGGCCTGCTGCTGGGGAAATGGGAGTAGGCGTGGTAGAAAGGGAAAAAAAGTTTGTGTCCGTGGGGTAGATGCTAAAGCTACATTAACATCTGCTGAAGATAGACAATCTTCCAGCCAAAGTAAGATGTCTACTTCTTTACGTGGCCAATCGGATATGATCCCTTTCTTTCAGACACGACCATCGATACCACTTGTAAGTGAGGCACAAAAACAGTAGGTACTTGAATGGATCTCAAGTGCTCCATCAAGTGGCCTCTCCTCCCCCTCAACTGCTACATCACAACCCTCCAGTCATCTGAGGTGTCAGCCAAATCACACTTGATTACTCTAAGCTCCCAAGTGTCCAGCCGCTCTACTCAGTCTGGGGTAACAGACATGTTTGAGTCTGCAGAGCTGTTCAGTCACACAATAGCCTGGGAATCAGAGGTCTGCTTCAAAGCTGCAGTGAGTCCAGACGAGTTAATGATCTGCCCTGATGCCCAGAAGCTTTGTGAGTCAGACCCAGGCCCAGATGAAGAAGCTTCTGACCTTTATGCAGACCCTCATTCCTTAACAGTACATACTGTTGGCGGACACCAGGAAAATGATGCTGATGAGACTCAGATAACGATTTGATTGACAAATTAAGTTATTGGTCAAGTCAGGAAGAGGTTGTCTCTGAGGATGAGGGGTGTGAGAACACAGAGGATGTTGATGAGGTTGGATATCCCACTTACTGTCAAATCACAGTCAGACTGTTGATGAGGTCAGCACAGAAGGTGGAGGAGGATGCTACTGACGACGAGGTTAGGTTGCCCCTTCCTGGACATTGAAGGAGCACTGGAAGCACGCCAACAACTGCATCCGCAGCCACAACTCTGCCTCTGAGCAGAAGTCGTGCTGGCTCTGCAGCTCGCAAGGGCTCTAAGCCTTGCCTAGCCTGGGCCTTTTTTGACATCACCAAGGATCTCCCAACTCATGTCATCTGCAAGATTAGTCACCAATCTCGGAGTAGAGGCCAAAAACTCACTAGCTTGAGTACTTCATGTATGAACTGCCACATGGACATGAATCACAAGTCGCAGTGGGAAGCTCACCATGCTACAATGCGGGCTAGCGGGCAGGCCTACCACAATCTGCCCTATCAAGTGCATCCATGTGCTCTTCATCACCTGTGACTGTGGGGACAGCTGTCACACATGCTTTTGGATGTACACCTTCCACCTCTTTACCCGCAACAGGCAGTGTGATTGGCAGGTCGTCCTTGGTTTTCAAGTGGACAATGCTGCTGGTGTTAAGCTCTCTCAGACATCGAGAGCACCACCCTTGATAAATCGCAACATTACATCTTCGCCTGCACCTCCCTCCCAGACCAGCAATTTGCCGGAGACACCAGTCTCAGCACAGCAGCCAGCCCTCCATCCCTCAGATGTGGACAAGTAAAAGGCCATTTCCTCCTAGCCATGAGAAAGCTAAGCGCTTGAATTTCACCATCTGCAAGCTGTTGGCTTCAGAAATGCTGCCTTTCCGCCTGGTGGACACAGAGGATTTTCGAGACCTTATGTCTGTCGCAGTGCCCCAGTACCAGATGTTAGTCACCACTACTTCTCCAAGAAAGGTGTGCCTGCGCTACACCAGCATGTCGCAGACAACATACTGCTTCATTGAGAAACTCTGTGTATGACAGGGTGCATTTCACCACAGACACTTGGACCAGTAAGCATGGACAGGGGCGTTACATGTCGCTGACTGGGCATTGGTTAACTATGGTGAGAGCTGGAGAAGGGTCTGCTGTCCAAGTCTTGCCGTCCCCATGAGTTGTGCGTCCATCCTCTGTAGGTAGAAGTTCCTCCACTGTTTCTGCCTCCTCAACCTCGTCTCGGTCCTCCACCTCCGCCCAAAGCCTGTCTAGTAATGCCACCCACGTTGTAACTGCACAGAAGGAATCCTGCAATCCTCCCTACTATACTATGCTGGCAGCAGGGCTCAACACCATCAGGCGGTCTTTACCTTGAAATGCCTAGGAAATGTGATCACACAGCTGAGGAGTTGTGGTCAACTCTGGCAACCAAGTTTCAGCAATGGTTCTCTCCACTCAACCTGCAGCCAGGGAAGGCCGTGTGCAACAACGCTGCAAACCTGGGTGCGGCCCTTCGCCGGTGCAATATCACACACATGCCTTGTATGGCTCACGTGTTGAATCTGGTTGTCCAGCAATTTTTGACACACTATCCCAGCCTAGATGGGCTTCTGCAGATGGCACGGTCGCTGTGTGCTCACTTCCCGCGTTCACATCCCGCAGCTCAAAGACTCGCTTCGCTCCAGGAGTCTTTCGGCTTGCCCGTTCACCGGCTGAAATGCGATGTGCCACACGCTGGAATTCTACTCTGCACATGTTGCAGCGACTGTGGCCGCACCACCGAGCCCTGGTGCAATACGTTATGACGTATAGCCTGAGCCAACGAGATCGAGAGGTGGGGCAGATCACACTGCTTGAGTGGTCTCAGATCAAGGACCTATGCACCCTTCTGCAAAGTTTAGAGATGGCGACGAAGATGTTTAGTGCTGACGATGCCATTAACAGCATGACTATTCCGGTCATCTACATGCTGGAGCACACTCTTAACAATATTCGGAGTCAGATGGTGGGACAAGAGGAGGTTGAGGAAGTACAGGAGGAGTCCTATGCAGAAGAGATGACAACATCTGCAAGATCCTCACATTTGGCAGCACCAAGACGGCAGGCATGGGAGGGTGGTGGAGAGGCATTCACGAGGGCGCATGTTAGCAACCAACATCTTCAGGAAGGTGCAGGAGCCCAGGAAGAAATGGAGGATGAACTGGCGATGGGCATTGAAGAGTCAGCAGATGAGGGAGACCTTGATGACATTTCTATTGTGCGAGGTTGGGGGGAGAGGACAGAGGAAGGAAGCATGATTCTCACCTCCCCACCACCAACGCAACAAGGACTTGGTCCTCCTTGGTGCGCAAGACACATGAGCGTCTTCTTGCTGCACTTCCTGCAACATGACCCTCGGATTGTGCAAATTAGGAGTAATCTAATACAAAAAACCTTGTCCATACAACGTGTAAAGTACTCTGCAGTAAAAAGTTTAAAATGCAAGTGCAGTAAAAAATATATAAATAAACAGGGTACTTGGTCCATACGTTTTTTGCGCATAAAATGTACTTCAAGCTGCTTCACCTCATCACGGTGTACCCATATCGAAGCAGTCCTATCTGTTGTATTAAAAACCTGATCAAGTAATGTGTATCAAGTGAACAGGGTCCAAACAGGTCCGGTGTCCGATATGGACTGAGGTTGAAAACTCACCAAACCTCATTTCAAAGCAAGAGGCAAATTTACAGAAAACTAATGAACCCTGCACACAAAGAATGTGTCTGTGTTAACACGCTCACGCCGCCAAAAAATCTAATACAAAAAACCTTGTCCATAAAAAGTGTAAAGTACTCTGCAGTAAAAAAGTTTAAAATGCAAGTGCGTAAAAAATATATAAATAAACAGGGTACTGGGTCCATACGTTTTTTGCGCATAAAATGTACTTCAAGCTGCTTCACCAATTAGGAGTATGCAGACTTAAAAAAAAAAAAAAAAAAGGGATTTGGCTGCTTGAATAATGGTTTCCTCTGTTTCCTCATAGATAGAGGAATCCAGCAAAGTTTGCGATACACAAGATTTGGCCGCTAGGATGATGGTCCCCTCTGTTCCCTCACAGCTAGAGGAATCCAACAGAGTTTGCAATACAAAGATTTGGCCACTAAAATAATGCAAAGTCTGTTGGATTCCTCTAGCTGGGAGGGAACAGAGGAGACCATCAACCTAGTGGGCAAATCTTTTTTTTCTTTTGACAAAGGAGAGTAAATAGATGAACTTGGAATTTTTGTATGTATGTCAAGTAAATAATAATGAAACCAAATTGTAAGTGATTATTATGGATCCAGGGGAAATTTACTATTAGTTATCTGAACATCAGTGTGTGACAGAAAATAAATAATATGGCTGAAATATCATGTATGTTCTTTCATGGGTGTTTAAGAAGATTTACTGAATTATGTTTTTATTTGGTACATTCTCCAGGTGTTACATATTAATTCACAATCAGTTCATATGAATGCATTTTTGTAATATAAACTATGGGTTCAGATCACTTCAATTTCAATGTACTGAGAGGGGTTAAATTCTTTACCATGTTAATTGTCAATCCTGTTCAGCTGTTTTAAAGTAGTTTTGTATTATAAATGTGTTGTAGTGTTATTTTTAATGTGCTAACGACTAAGGAAGGGTTACTTCCGAAACGTGTCTAGCGGTTGCTAGATTGCTGAATGATTTTAATTTTTATATTCATTGAATAAAGAATTGAGAAGCATTGCACTGGTGGATCTCCTTTTCTTCATGATTTATGGTTGCCATGCCATTACACCAGGTGCTGGAGTCCAGGGGTAATTAGGCGGTGGAGCGGCTCTCCACTTCCCCTTTCCTTATCCTGCAACACTATTAGACCCCCAGTACAAGACCAAATTTGCTGAAATAATTCCTGCCATACAAAGGGACTCACGCATGCAGGACTATCAGCAGAAGCTGATACATAATCTCAGATCGGCTTTTCCACAAACCACCAGTGGTAGTAGTAGACAGAGTGAATCTCACAGTTCCAAGTTGTCAACCGTGGGACTGTCGCGTCATCATCACTCACACTGTACCAGTAACACCGTATCTGGTGGTGGTACCAGCAATTTTGTGGCCTCATTTCAAGACTTTTTCAGACCATCATTTGCAAGGCCTGAAGACACGAGAAGTCTGACACATAGTCAACGCCTGGAGTGGATGGTTCACGAGTATCTCCAACTTAAAGGGATCCTGTCACCCCCAAATCACCTCATAAGCTATTAAAAGATGTCCCTAGAGCATATTAACACTTATCCTACACTCCTTTTAGCTCCTAAATGCATCTAATCGACCATATCCCACCGCCGATACGGGGAGGGGACTGGGATAACAAGATCCTTAAAAAAGAGGTGTTCTGGATCTATACCCTAGACACAGTGGCTCCAAAAGGGATGAATGAGGCTCTTTCCTACTCTCCTTTTATTGGGGCACATTAAGTATAGGGTAAGGATAGGAGGGAAAGTCGTCGAGGAGCGGGGGCGCCACGGGCGGGGAGGGAGTATGTAGGGTGCCAACCTCCGCAAATAGGCAGGGATAGAATGTTGAGAATAGGGAGACATAGGAGCACGACATCACTATTGCTACTATCCCTTCTCTAAGCCTGATGTGAGTCTGAGAGTGCGAGTGATAAACCCCACTAATATCATACATATTTGTCTCCCTGCTCTAATCTTCTCACAAAAGATCAAAACCCCCCCCCCATCGACCACTTTACCCACGACCAAAGAACAAGAGACACCCCCTAAAAGAAGAAGATGAAACCCCACATGCCTAATATACTTCATAACTCCATTCTAATAGTAACCAGTCTGTAACTCACAGGGACCCTGAATGTGATCACCCCCTAAAGGGTTAATTGTAATCATGCTTTCTAATAATATGACAGATTCGATCTAGTGAGAGGAATCTAAAGATATGCCATAATGATGTAACATTGTTCTAGTGTGCAAAGAGGTGTTTCAACCGATCTGAAGCTACCATTTGTGAACTATTTTGGATAACTGGGAGATATCTATACTTTGAAAGAATCTCCAAAGTTGGAAGGCAGTATCTCTAACTGAGGATCTGCCCCCTACAATGACCTCACTTCAAGGGGGAGTAACGTAACAGCCCTGGTTCACTCCCACCCCTGGAAGGGAACTAGGAGGGAGGCGTGGAACGCACGAGTGCGTTCCACACGATTGCCGGACCGGATGTGACGTCGCGGGATAACGCGACGTCACTTCCGGAGGCGGAGCACACCATGTGACCGGAAAAACACGGTCATAAAGAGCGGCAGAGCGGCCGTGGCGGTGTGCTCCAAGAGACAGCTGACTGGACTATGCTGGGTAAGTACCCAGGGGGCAATAGCACCCGGGGAGCTGTGACTATGCATGTAGCTATCGGTGCAATGCACCTTGCGCCATATACAATGAGACTAACATCTGATGTTCCATTTATAGGAACACATACCATCATAAAGGGGGACCTATGAGTAGGACCCCACAGAGAACCGAGCCACATATCCCCTGATGAGGACACTAGATCCGAAACGCGCCGGGAGTGGAGCATGGTGGTAACATAAGAAAGTCACTGTGAGTCCAGTACCAGGCAGTCACTAGCAGAAGGACCTCCTGGAGAATAGAGACTCAGAAAACTCCCTGACTGAAGGGAAGAAAGCCGGTGAGATCCTTCCTTTATAAAGGGGGGGGCTTTTCTTACTTCCCATACACAGGGATACATATGCCAGCTTAGTTAAGGGGATATATGTGAAACAACCCTGGAACATCTATAGGCTGACATATACTAGGTTGGGGTGGATTAGAACTAGAGGAGACATAACCCTCTGTTGTTTGAACACCACAACCTATCTACAAACTCCTGGAATAAATAGAGGGGTTTTTTAATTTTGTGATATGACACTTGAGCACGTGTGTATTTGTGTAGACAATCTAGTCTTTTTAAATACGTTATGATTAAATGTTGAGTTTTAACCTCTTAACTCTTTGGCTATAGAATATTGTTTAAACACGGTCTCCCTGAGAGGGAGGGAAAAAAAACCCCTACAAGGGAGAAAATACATCCTGCTGAGTAATATAATTAAGATAAATAGCCTGAATGGCGGGTTTCCTATCGGGGGACTTCGATACTGAACAATGGTATGCAGAGGCAAAAGATGTCTTCTCAGAGAAAGAATTTGCCCAAAAAAAGTACTCCACCACCCTAACAGGAGCATTCAAAGAGTTGACTAAAATCTATAAAGACAGAATAATCTCATGGTGGGAGGTACAATCCTTGGAGAGTTACATAAGGGAAGGGATAGTCCCCAGGTACCTGAGAATAACACTCACACCAGGATACAGATATAAAAACCCTGACTTGGCCACTAGATGGGAAAAAGAAGCGACAGCTAGCTCTATTAGACTGATGAGACTATTGCTAGAAGAGGAAAAAAAACAGCTGGGTAAACTAGACGATAGTCTCAAAGAACAGAAAGAAATCACTAGGAAATTTTCAGGGGAAGCGGACTTCTCTGCAAAAGAGACTGCTCTACAAGGTACCCTAGAAAAATTTCAGTACCACCTGAAGGAAAGAAAGCACAAATTCTACTTGAGGGATCTACAGGATTTCAAAAATAATAGGGCTTACGTGTATACACCTAAAGGGGCACCAAGTGGCCATCTAGAAACGGAACCAGAGGACTATTCCACGGGGACAGACACATCAGAGGCGGAGGGTAGAGGAGCCGGGAAAACTGGTAAAAACAGAAAGAAAGGGAAAGGCAGAGGAAGGGGTGAAAACCGTAACCAGCCAAACAACAACCCGAGACCAGGACCAGGGTCCGGTTTTTTAGACCCAAAGTACTCACTAAGAAACCGCCCAGGACCGACTACACCGCTACACACCCCGACAACATAAAAACTCTGCAGGTAGTGAATTTGTCCTCTAGGATCTTGACGGACGTTGAGATGGGGGTGTTGAGTAAGGGGCTATCATTTGTTCCTACCACCGATCTCAATGTGTTTGAAACCGTTAAGGATCTCAACCTCTTTGCGAGGAGGTTGAGATGGAAAAAACATTTCATCAAAGAGGACAAAAAAACCAGCAGGGAACTGGGGGTTCCTGACGACCTCTTAGAAGACATCAGAGCCCTTTTCCACCTAGGAGACGACCACACACACACGGGTGAGGGACCCTTCACAGACCTTAAAAACAAAAGCTCACGGATGCCACCACCAACAGGAGATGTGAGCGCGGTTGACGTATTTGTCAATCTGGTCTCGGAGGAGATCAAAGGTCTGGGTAACCTGAGGAGCGATAGGCACAATCTCAATAGAAAGGAGATGACATGTATATGTAATCTGGAAAAAGATCAGTCCATCACAATCAAGCCGTCGGACAAAGGCGGTAATGTGGTTGTGATGGACACAGATAGATATATTGAGATGTGTAATACAATCCTTGAGGATGAGGGGAACTATGAAACACTCAACCGTAGTCCAATGAAGGACTTCAAGAGGGATTTGAAATGTCTTTTGGATAGAGGTCTATCTGAGAATGTGATTGATAAAAAGGAGTTTGAATTTCTAATGCCAGACCATCCAGTGATGGCCACGTTTTACTGTCTCCCGAAAATCCATAAGGGTACTAACCCTCTAAAAGGGAGACCGATAGTATCGGGTATAGGCAGTTTAACACAAAATCTAGGCGTCTATATTGACAAAATACTGAGACCATTTGTGATCACCCTGAACTCTTATCTTAGAGACACCACCGACCTCTTGAAGAGGATCGAGGATGTGGTATTGGAGGATGATATGCTGCTATGCAGCATTGATGTAGAGGCACTCTACTCATCAATACCACACGAGAAAGGACTGGAGGCTGTAAGATACTATCTGAGGAGTAGAGGGAGACAATTTGATAAACACAATAATTTTGTCATGGAACTATTGAAGTTCTGTCTGACCAGGAACGTGTTCACATTCAACGGAAAGTACTCCCACCAGCTCAGGGGCACAGCGATGGGGAATTCAATGGCCCCCTCGTATGCAAACTTGCTCCTGGGCTGGTGGGAGGAAACAGTTGTATTTGGTGAGAACACTCCAATTGACATGGAAAGGATGATTTTATGGACAAGATTCATTGATGACGTCTTTGTCATTTGGAGGGGGTCAGAGGCTAGCTTCAAGGAGTTAGTAGACTGCCTGAATAAGAACAATCTTGGCCTCAGGTTTACTTTCGAGACTCATAGGGAAAGACTCCCCTTCCTAGATGTCCTAATTGAAAGGGACAGTATGGGAAAGATACAAACGAGTACTTATAGGAAGCAGACTGCCACTAACTCTTTGTTGAGATGGGAGAGTGGACATCCTAATAGTCACAAGAAAGGGATACCAAAAAGTCAGATGATCAGGATGAGGAGGAACTGCTCATCAGAGGAGAAGTTCCAAACACAAGCAGATGACCTGAAGGAACGTCTGAAGGAAAGGGGATATCCCAAGAATGTGATAAAAAAGGCATGGAAGGAGGTCAAGGGGATGGAAAGGACAAAACTCCTTACACCAAAAGAGAAAAATAAGGAGGAGGAAACTGAGAAAATACGCATGATTACTACTTATTCTAGTGGGGCAGATCACATCAGAAAAATCATGAATAAGCATTGGCCCATCTTACAGATGGACGCAGAATTGAGCCCATTTTTAACCATGGGCCCTAACATCACATACAGAAAACCTAGGTCCTTGAGAGACAGACTGGTTCATAGCCATTTAATGACTAAAGATAAGAATTGGATAAGAAACAATCTAAAAGGGAGCTTCAAATGTGGCCATTGCATGAGTTGCAATCAGGTTATAACAACAAAAACATTTGAGAGCAATGTCACCCACCAAACCTATGATATTAGATCATTCATAGACTGCGGGACAAAAGGTATAATTTATAAAGCCAAATGTCCATGCAACCTTGAATACGTGGGGAAAACAATCAGAGAATTTCGGAAAAGAGTCGGGGAACACCGGAGCGATATTCGCAACAAGCGAGACAAACCGGTGGCCCGACACATCAATACTTTCCATGGAGGGGATGAGAACTGTCTTACTTTTATAGGTATTGACCATATCCCACCGCCGATACGGGGAGGGGACTGGGATAACAAGATCCTTAAAAAAGAGGTGTTCTTTATCTATACCCTAGACACAGTGGCTCCAAAAGGGATGAATGAGGCTCTTTCCTACTCTCCTTTTATTGGGGCACATTAAGTATAGGGTAAGGATAGGAGGGAAAGTCGTCGAGGAGCGGGGGCGCCACGGGCGGGGAGGGAGTATGTAGGGTGCCAACCTCCGCAAATAGGCAGGGATAGAATGTTGAGAATAGGGAGACATAGGAGCACGACATCACTATTGCTACTATCCCTTCTCTAAGCCTGATGTGAGTCTGAGAGTGCGAGTGATAAACCCCACTAATATCATACATATTTGTCTCCCTGCTCTAATCTTCTCACAAAAGATCAAAACCCCCCCCCCCATCGACCACTTTACCCACGACCAAAGAACAAGAGACACCCCCTAAAAGAAGAAGATGAAACCCCACATGCCTAATATACTTCATAACTCCATTCTAATAGTAACCAGTCTGTAACTCACAGGGACCCTGAATGTGATCACCCCCTAAAGGGTTAATTGTAATCATGCTTTCTAATAATATGACAGATTCGATCTAGTGAGAGGAATCTAAAGATATGCCATAATGATGTAACATTGTTCTAGTGTGCAAAGAGGTGTTTCAACCGATCTGAAGCTACCATTTGTGAACTATTTTGGATAACTGGGAGATATCTATACTTTGAAAGAATCTCCAAAGTTGGAAGGCAGTATCTCTAACTGAGGATCTGCCCCCTACAATGACCTCACTTCAAGGGGGAGTAACGTAACAGCCCTGGTTCACTCCCACCCATGGAAGGGAACTAGGAGGGAGGCGTGGAACGCACGAGTGCGTTCCACACGATTGCCGGACCGGATGTGACGTCGCGGGATAACGCGACGTCACTTCCGGAGGCGGAGCACACCATGTGACCGGAAAAACACGGTCATAAAGAGCGGCAGAGCGGCCGCGGCGGTGTGCTCCAAGAGACAGCTGACTGGACTATGCTGGGTAAGTACCCAGGGGGCAATAGCACCCGGGGAGCTGTGACTATGCATGTAGCTATCGGTGCAATGCACCTTGCGCCATATACAATGAGACTAACATCTGATGTTCCATTTATAGGAACACATACCATCATAAAGGGGGACCTATGAGTAGGACCCCACAGAGAACCGAGCCACATATCCCCTGATGAGGACACTAGATCCGAAACGCGTCGGGAGTGGAGCATGGTGGTAACATAAGAAAGTCACTGTGAGTCCAGTACCAGGCAGTCACTAGCAGAAGGACCTCCTGGAGAATAGAGACTCAGAAAACTCCCTGACTGAAGGGAAGAAAGCCGGTGAGACCCTTCCTTTATAAAGGGGGGGGGCTTTTCTTACTTCCCATACACAGGGATACATATGCCAGCTTAGTTAAGGGGATATATGTGAAACAACCCTGGAACATCTATAGGCTGACATATACTAGGTTGGGGTGGATTAGAACTAGAGGAGACATAACCCTCTGTTGTTTGAACACCACAACCTATCTACAAACTCCTGGAATAAATAGAGGGGTTTTTTAATTTTGTGATATGACACTTGAGCACGTGTGTATTTGTGTAGACAATCTAGTCTTTTTAAATACGTTATGATTAAATGTTGAGTTTTAACCTCTTAACTCTTTGGCTATAGAATATTGTTTAAACACGGTCTCCCTGAGAGGGAGGGAAAAAAAACCCCTACAAGGGAGAAAATACATCCTGCTGAGTAATATAATGTTCTGGAATGGCCATCCCAGTCTCCAGACCTAAATATCATTGAACATCTGTGGGATGTTTTGAAGCGGGCTGTCCATGCTCGGCGACCATCAAACTTAACTGAACTGGAATTGTTTTGTAAAGAGGAAAGGTCAAAAATACCTTCATCCAGGGTCCAGGAACTCATTAACAGCTACAGGAAGCGACTAGAGGCTGTTATTTTTGCAAAAGGTGGATCTACTAAATATTAATGTCACTTTTCTGTTGAGGTGCCCATACTTTTGCATATTTTTGTCAAGTTTTGAAATAATGCATATTTCACATTTTCGGTTAGTACAATAAACCTAATTTCAATCCTGAAATATTACTGTCTCCATCAGTTATTACATATATCACACTGAAATAGCAAAAATACAATTTTAAACAAAAAAAAATGAGTAAGATTAAGAGGGGTGCCCAAACTTTTTCATATGACTGTATCTGTGAGAATGACATATATTTATGATCTTTACTCATGAATCTTCATGTGTAAAGCTGAGTTGTGTCTTACCACAGTGCATCATTTCATGGCACATTTTAACAGTTTTTTCACTAAATCTGGAGACTTACAGTTTTAAATCACTGTTTTGATTAAATTTCCAAGCTGTGTGTATAGCTTTAATGACAGATCCCAAGTAGCCTTCCATATTTTCTTCAGCTGAATGTTAGGTCCCCTTCACATCACGTTTTTTGCACATCCGTGGTGATCCATAAATTTCAAGAATCAGGCACGGATCTGGGCCAACAGATGCCACTGATGGCCATGGATCTGTGTATTCCATGTATCTGTCATCAGTTAGCAGAGCTAGGGCTGCACCTTTCTTCTGAGCATGTGCTTTACGGATCCAATTTTTTGTCTGATCCATTTTGATCCATCACCATAGAGCTCCATGTTATTTGAAACGGATGGCAATGGATCCGTTTCTGTCCGCTTCTGATTTTTTTCAAGGCAGGCTAAAATCGGAGCAGGCTCAGATTTTGGGATGGGAAAAAAGCTGACACAAACAAATGCAAAAATGGCACAATTGAATGCCAATAAGGACCAATTTGTGCACATTCATACCCATAGGGATATATGGAGGCCAAATCTGGTCCATGACTATCAGTTTTACAATGGATAGACATGGATCCACAAAAAACGTAATGTCAAGGGGGCCTTACTTCTTCTTTCTGCCCCTGTTGCCACTCAAGTGGAAAGGTAAATACGTAATGTATATTTCCATGTTGTATTTATTTAAGTATGAATGTAGCTAGCGCATGTCCGTGTATCTGCTACTGCACCCTGGGTATCTGTAAGGCTGGACTCACATGACACTTTTTGGCTGTCTGAGTGGATTCTGTTTTTTGTAGGACCACCCGGACAGGAACAGATAGGAATGAATGTGTTGAACTGGATGGCAAATAAGCTTACGGATCCTGTTTCTTGCAGGATTCTTTTCTGTATTGAAATGCATTGTGAATTACTACTACTGTGAAAGGAGGTGTCGGCATGAGGTAACTTGAGAGTCTTATCAGCTGTATTGTGAACGCTGTGTGGATCACGCCCCTGAAGATGGAGGTGCCTGACAACCAGCATAAACAAGGCTTAGAATCAGTCTACTGAGGACATCTTGTGGAAGTTTTTTTTAATGGTTTTCTTCCTGATTTCATTAATAAAGTATATTTGAAAGTTGAATATAATCAATTGCTCTACATTACTATTAAATAAAAATGTAAATGATGGTTACGCTTTAAATACTTGCCTGAGCTAGCAGTAGGTAAAAGGTAGTTAGAAAGGTAAATGTAGAGAAGGATCGAAATCCAGACATTAAGAAAGCTAGAGACCAATATTCATAATCTAAATAGAAGAATTAATACATGTAATCAGTACAAGCGATGACACATGTATGCACAAATGAATACAACGTATGTACAGCCCTGAACGTGGGCTATACCTGTATATGATTCAGATTGAGGATTGCAAGCAGGAACTATAAACAAGCAGTTAAATAAACTGACCATTGTCTGTCTCTCCTCTTCCCCTCTTTCCTGCACATGATGTAACTGCTTAAATCTTATTATAGAAGACCTTGATGATCTCCTGGTGAGTGCTACTATTTCTTTTTTAAAAATTAAAAAATGTAATAAAATGTAATATATACGCTAAATGAAAGAATAAATGCATAAATATAGAATTCACTACCTATAATAGACTACAAGACACACTCAATTCTCAGGATGTACCCTGCATGTATTCCATTAACAATGAGGATGATAGTGATAGTGAGAACTCGGAACCCGGGCGTGGAGTTGGCGGGATGTCACTGGTGGCCTGCCTGGACCCGTAGCCCTGGTGGTCAGCTCAAAAATATAGGGAGAAGTAAAAGGGAATAAAAAGTATAAAAGTCTCGTGACGCCACCTATGGTTTTTGATGATTGCACCAGCGTCCTTTGGGGATGATAGACGGGCAGCTGGGTGGAATAGCTACCAGGAAGTACTTGCGTTCCAAATACCAGAAGTTGTCATCGGAGTGTCGCCAAATGGTACTCTGATGTCACTAACAGGGGACACAATGATGCAGAGCGGCGCAGAGGCAGTTAGGATCTCCTAATGGAACACAGGTGAGAGGTAATATGATCTAGTAGCCCCAGGAGGGCACTGTTTAATTACAGACCCTGATTGGTTGGCCTCAGGGGGAGTGTGCACAGGTGAGGATATAAGCCCTCAGCTAGGGGGGAGCCCTGTACTATACATTCCATGGTATAGCTAGAGAGGATATTGGACTATGCAGCCCAGCAAGTCATAGGGTGCTGTGATATCCCTGAAGAGCCTGATGGGCGAAACATGTCTGGAGGCACCTGGGCATCTACATAGGGCGAGTGACAGCTAGGCTGAGCTGTGGACTGCCCTTGTCAGGGGCGGGAGTGAAAGTGTAAGGTGGTAGACAAGTCTACGACAGGGTGAGTCCGTTCATGCCTACTCCTCTCCTCTGACATACCAGTGAGCAAGAAGCACTTGAAGGACGCAGCGGCAGTGCCCCACCATGAGTCTGGTGAGATCTTTCTGATTATAGTGTTTTCTCTGCCAGGAGGTATCGGCTTATCTTATACTAAACCAATGTTTGTGTGTTATGGGAAATAGGGGATACACTCCTTTTAGGTTTATTCAGCAGGTCTGAATGATCAAGTGTGGGCTTGACCTAGCACAGACAAGGTATAAAAGAAAGGATCTATCCCTGATGGAAATCATGATGAATTAATGATTCATTAGGGAAGAGAGTGATACCATAAGTGGTTGTTAGTTTGTGGGTGATATTCTCACGGTATATATATGTTGTGTGTGTTCAAGGGTGGCGAGGACAAAGCTACTTTTTAAGCGGTAATATTAAAAGTTGTATTTTAATTTCCAGTATACACAATACTCTATATCTTATATTGAATCTATTGTGATAAAGACCCATTAGGTCATTGGGTAGGGTATAAACTAAAACCCTGTGCTTTATCTGATTAGGTGATCACTTGAACCAAATCTTATTTTACAAGGGAAAGTATAAAAAACATTGCTATGGTCTTCACAATCGTCTTGCAATATGACAAGCTGGAAGGCAAAACTAGTATTGTTGTTTGTAAATGAATATGAACTTGTTTTCTTTGCATTATTTGAAAGTTTCTTTTTTATTATTTTGACGATTTCTCATTTGCTGCAAATAAATACAAAATTTTTAGCTTTGAATTTCGGAGACACGTTGTCAGTTTATAGAATAAAAGAACAATGTGCATTTTACTCAAAAATCTACTATATAATTATCTAATGTTCTCTGTCTGTCACGGAAATCGCGTGCCAGTGCTCATTGGTTGCCGCCAGCCGCAGCAACCAATGAGCGCCGCGTATGCAAAAAGATGCGCGCATTCAAAAATAGGCAATTATATAGTAGATAATCGGCTGGATGCCACCTCCCCCTTATATCCCTCACCGCTTCCAGGATCACTGCGTCTGTCGTCACGTCCTCCTCATCACATGGATGAGTTGAAGGCAGAAAGACACAGAGAGCTTGGTAACCAAGGCAGTGGTCGGGAAACTAAGGAGCATGTCCACACCACACACCCGGCCCCAGCCGCATCCATGAAGGTGACCGCTGAGCCGAGGGGTTGGCCGAACAAGCCCAAGGGGACCACCCCAATCACACAGTCACCAGCATAGTAAACGCCGGCAGGCGGAGAGAGGGCGGACACCTACGCTTGGGCCTAATCACATGACCGCTGTCAAGGAGACCAGCAAGCAGCACAATACGCAGAAAGTAGTGGTCTCTTTCAAGCAAACAGTATGTGTGAAGGAGAAGACGGGTGAGAACAGAGGGGGTGAGGGGGATCCTTCCCCCCTCTCCTCCATCCTGCTCCCCCACCTCCATCCTGCCTCCCCAGCTCCATCCTGCCCCCCCACATCCATCCCACCCCCCGCATCCATCCTGGCTCCATCCTGCCCCCGGCTCCATCCTGCCCCCCCCTCCATCCTGCCCCCCACCTCCATCCTGCCCCCCACGTCCATCCAGCCCCCCCAGCTCTATCCTGCCCCCCTGCATCCATCCTGCCCCCCCCACATCCATCCTGCCCCTCCACATCCATCCCACCCTCCCGCATCCGCATAATTAGTTTGGCAGGTGAGCCCATTAAAAGGAAAACTGGGTGTTCCACAATATTACGCAGGCCACAGTTTTCAAGTAACATAGGAAAGAAAATGGATCTCTCTGCTGCCGAAAAGCAGTAAATAGTGCAATGCCTTGGACAAGGGATGAAAACATTTGATATTGCACGAATACTTAAGCGTGATCATTGTACTGTGAAGAGATTTGTGGCTGATTCTGAGCACAGACGTGTTTGTGCAGATAAAGGCAGAATGAGGAAGGTTTCTGCCAGGCAAGTTCATCGGATTAAGAGAGCAGCTGCTAAAAAGGCCTTACAAACCAACAAACAGATATTTGAAGCTGCTGGTGCCTCTGGAGTCCCTTGAACCTCAAGGTGTAGGATCCTTCAAAGGCTTGCTGTGGTGCATAAACCTACTATTCGGCCACCCCTAAACAGTGCTCACAAGCAGAAACGGTTGCAGTGGGTCCAGACATACATGAAGACTAATTTTCAAACAGTCTTGTTTACTGATGAGTGCCGAGCAACCCAGGATGGTCCAGATGATTAGAGTAGTGAATGGTTGGTGGATGCCACCATGTCCCAACAAGGCTGCGATGTCAGCAAGGAAGTGGAGGAGTCATGTTTTGTGCCAGAATCATTGGGAAACAGCTGGTAGGCCCCTTTAAGGTTCCTGAAGGTGTGAAAATGACCTCTGCAACGTACATAGAGTTTCTGACTGAGAACTTTCTTCCATGGTACAAAAAGCAAAAACGTGCCTGTAGGAGCAAAATCATCCTCGTGTATGTCAATGCACCATCTCACGCTGCAAAGAATACCTCTGTGCCTTTCGCTGCTATGGGCATAAAAGGAGATAAACTCATGGTGTGGCCACCATCTTCCCCTGACCTCAACCCTTTAGAGAACCTTTGAAGTATAATCAAGCAAAAGATATATGAGGGTGGGAGGCAGTTCACATCAAAACAGCAGCTCTGGGAGGCTATTCTGACATCATGCAAAGAAATACAAGCAGAAACTCTCAAGAAACTCACAAGTTCAATGGATGCAAAAATTGTGTAGGTGATATGAAAGAAGGGTTCCTATGTTAACATGTAACTTGGCCTGTTAGGATGTTTTGGAGTTAAATAGCTTTTTATTTCAGTGAATGTGACCTGCTAATGCTGCAAATTCAACAAATGAGCATTTTCAGTTCTTTAAAACATATCAAATGTTTAGAAACTCTACTGTGTTTAATAATTTGCAACAGTGCATTTAGAGTTTTTTAATATTTTCAAGATTATACTGTTATCATTGGGAGGTTTCTTGAATAAAATTTGATGTATACTCTAACGGGTAATGACTTTTATTACCCTGACTGTCATTTGCTCCGACCATTTAGGAAAATCAGAAAAAAAAGAACATTTGCATAATAATTTGGAACACAGTGTACTATATAATTGCCTAGTCGTGTCTGTCTGTCCAGAAAATCGCATGCCAGCGCTCATTGGTCGCGGCCAGCTGCGGCAACCAATGAGCGAAGTGTATGCAAAACAGCTGCGCTCATTCAAAACTCGCGTCAAGCTGAAACCTGGGGAAGCATCAGCATCGCTATCGCCAGGATACACGCGTCAGGCCGCGGCTATCGTCGGGAGATCCGATGGTAGCTGCGGCTCATCTACTGCCGCACAGAGGTCCTCGGCGAGCCAGCCGGGAGATGACCGGCGTCAGCTTACAGCGGTAGTATCCCCACCACCATATTGGAACACCCACATTATGGGTATTTCTATATGGCGGCCGGAAATAAAATCCTGCGCCAAGCCGCGTTACTTCTCTGATTGGTTGCTGCGACCGGCGGCGACCAATCAGCAAAGCAGAACAGCTTGGCGGGAAATATGAATCCCGCGCTGCTGATTGGATCAGCGGCATGGGATTCAAAACCCCTGCCAAGCCATGCTCCGCTTCGCTAATTGGTCGTTGCCGCCCGCGGCGACCAATCAGCATAGCGTGTTTTAAAACACGCACCAAGTGCGCTGATTGGTCGTCGTGGCTGGCAGCGACCAATTAGCGGCGCACGGCTTGGTATATTGGCGCACAATTTGAACTGCCGCTCATAGTGTGACGCACTTCTCTGCTGTTTACAAGGCTGTCAGTCATAGTGTGACGCAGTTCACTCCTGTTTACAAGGTATTCTAGAATACCCGATGCGTTAGAATCGGGCCACCATCTAGTATACCTACAAAGAGAAAATCTGAGAAATTTTCAGTCTCTCAGATTTTTTTACCGAGGTCTCTTAATTTTTAGCCAGAGCCGTATATATATATATATATATATATATATATATAGAAAAAAATTCCTTGCAGCACACAGCTATCACCAATGTTGCATAATGCTATAAGCCATGTGGTTGAGAAAAAAGTTTAAAAACTTACGTTTTTCTGAAAAAACTCAAAATCTTATCTTTTAATTCTGAAGTTCTTAGTACAAACATTGGCCAAGGTCTGTTTGCTCGTCGACTGCGACAAAGTGACTTATATATTAGATAAGATTTTGAGTTTTTTCAGAAAAACGTAAGTTTTTAAACTTTTTTCTCAACCACATGGCTTATAGCATTATGCAACATTGGTGATAGCTGTGTGCTGCAAGGAATTTTTTCTACTATATATATATATCTCTGTGTCCCTGCTTGCACCAGTTCACACTGGTCTGTGAGTGCTGTGCAGTTTTTTTCGTTATATATTACATAGAGTTGCAGATACTCTGCTGCAAATTGCACCCTCATCGTAGACAGGTGATGGAGGGTATAGATGGTGTCCGCCCACTTAGTAGTGGGGTAGGGTGGACAAGGAGGACTTGGGTGTCAGCGATAGGACTCGTCGTGCCTGAAGTCACTTTGTCGCAGTCGACGAGCAAACAGACCTTGGCCAATGTTTGTACTAAGAACTTCAGAATTAAAAGATAAGATTTTGAGTTTTTTCAGAAAAACGTAAGTTTTTAAACTTTTTTCTCAACCACATGGCTTATAGCATTATGCAACATTGGTGATAGCTGTGTGCTGCAAGGAATTTTTTCTTCTATATATATATATATCTCTGTGTCCCTGCTTGCACCAGTTCACACTGGTCTGTGAGTGCTGTGCAGTTTTTTTCGTTATATATTACATAGAGTTGCAGATACTCTGCTGCAAATTGCACCCTCACCGTAGACAGGTGATGGAGGGTATAGATGGTGTCCGCCCACTTAGTAGTGGGGTAGGGTGGACAAGGAGGACTTGGGTGTCAGCGATAGGACTCGTCGTGCCTGAAGTCACTTTGTCGCAGTCGACGAGCAAACAGACCTTGGCCAATGTTTGTACTAAGAACTTCAGAATTAAAAGATAAGATTTTGAGTTTTTTCAGAAAAACGTAAGTTTTTAAACTTTTTTCTCAACCACATGGCTTATAGCATTATGCAACATTGGTGATAGCTGTGTGCTGCAAGGAATTTTTTCTACTATATATATATATCTCTGTGTCCCTGCTTGCACCAGTTCACACTGGTCTGTGAGTGCTGTGCAGTTTTTTTCGTTTATATATATATATATATATATATATATATATATATATATATACATATATATTGTGAGGCACCGCCGGCATGGTCCCCATGGCCACGGGGCGCATCACATGCAGGATCAGTGTATGATCCTGTACACACTGGCCGGTTTTACTGTGATACTGTGTGAATCAACTTGAAACACAAGGTTTCATGTGACTAGTGAGCGGCTCATGAGATCGAGGAAGCCCAGAGGAAAGGGATGTAATGAGTGATTGCTGACAGCCCCGGTGGGTGTGTCAGGTGGGTGTGTCCGGAGGCACGATAAGAGCCGGCCAGCTGAGTGATTGGAGTTTTGAGATGCATTCTGAAACCAGAACTCGTGCTGAGAGGTTCATTACCAGCCAGAGAGCCGAGCAGAGCCAGTCTGTGTGAGGGACTGGGAATGAGAGTCCAGACCACCATAAGGAACGATGGTGAATAGAGCATGCTAGCTCTATACCGGTAGCCAGGACCGGGGTCGTTATAGCACCTGGTGTGGGAAGCCGTGGCTGACCTGGCGGACGCTGGACTGGCCGTGGGGTGAAACACGTCCAGGAAGGAGCCCGTGGGGGAGGCTTGGCCGACCCGTTACCCAGGTAGCGAGACCCGGATCCGTGCCCGGTAAGACAGCAGTTCCCGTGTAATGGAGTGAGCTGTGTGCGTGATTAATGGCAGGCGGGCATAACCGCCATTGGGTTCGACTAGGCAGTCGGTAGAGGACCCGTAGACGTATGAAAGGGCTTAGGTAACAATGCCCTGAATGAAAGGCGATGGCGTATGTGTAACAGCCACGTATAATGTTGTGGGGGAGAGTGACCCAGCCAGTGTGGATGATGCATTGGAGGCGATCCGTCCCTGTGGGATGAGAGGGAGGCTTGCCCTGCTGCTTGCAGAGGGTACCTGTCCCTCAACCACGGCCTCTAGTGGTGTGGGTGTGCCTGTGGTGCCAGACACAGGGGTAATAGGGCTCCTAGTAGGTAACGGATGAGTTTCCCGGGTACTAAGGTTTGCCAATCCCTGTATTGGACCCAGGAGAGCCACAGTCCATGGATGATGGGCTGTGAGCGTGTGGAAGGATGCGTGTGATCCATGGACGTTTGAATGATGGATCACATACGGTATGTAAGGACCCGGTCAGGCAGGAATCCTGACTACGGGTTAATGGTATATCATCATGCTGGGTGACTAAAGCCAGGCGGCAGGTACCGCCATTGGGACCCACAGGGCCCATTGAGGCGTATGTAACGAAGGTCAGAAGCAGGGGTTAAAAAGGGCTCCTAGAGTGGGGACACCATGGTTGAACAAGGTGGGCGCTGACCTGGACGTGGGGTGAAACACGTCCAGGAAGGAGCACCTTGGGTATACATGACATACCCGGTACTCAGGTTGCTCAATCCCTGTTATGAACCCGGAGGGGTCATCGTTGTAATGTAACGTATGTATTGATGTATAGTGTAAGTAGGCCGGAGGCCATAGCTACCACGGGAGCAGGTGTTAGAGCTCCAATGGGGAGAGAGGTGGTTACAGGTCCCGGGTTGTATATGTGCAATGTTCTATGTAATGTATGATGTATTTATGTAAAGTGGTTATAATCAATGTGATATGTGTCAAACATGCTACCCGGGTTATGTTATTAATATGTGAAAATAAACGGGTAGACATTGGTTAACTTATAAACACGTATTGTTGTCGCTATGCAAGCGGGTTCCCCGGGTGCTACCTTACAATATATATATATACAGTTCGCCCCTTAAATATAATTAGCCCCTTTCCCTGCACCAAAAAAACATATAAATTAATTAGTCTTTGTAATCAACAAATTATTACCGTTCCCTAGTTTATTATAAATACAAGTACTCTCACCTTCTCTCTCAATTCATTATACTTTCATGTCCTCAACTTCACTCCCAATGCACTTTATTAAAAAATCACACAAAAAAGCTGGATGGCAAAACAAGTGCTAGGAATAGCCCAAAAGTAGTGTGAATGAAAAAAACCTTTTAACCATACCAAAGGAGTAGAAAATAAGAATCTTGAGTGAGGAAAAGAAGGGCTCAATTCTGGCTTTACTAGCAGAGGACAAAGTGAGCTTCATGTTGCCTCCATCCTTAAAATTTCGAAGACAGCAGTCCATTACAAGGTCAAGCAGCAGAGATTGGAGACAACAAAGCTACTGCCCGGCAGGGGGGGAAAGGGACTGACCGGGATGACTGTTCATCTTATTCAAATGTCACTCAGCAACCGCAGGATGACATCAAGTGACCTACGAAAAGAATGGAAAAAGGAAGCTGGGGTGAAGTGTACTCTCAACCCCCCCACTCCACCGCTGCGCTGTTCCCACTCTCCTAGTTTATTATAAATACATGTCCTCTCACACAATTAATTATACATCCATATCCTCAATCTCACCTTCAATACACTCTATTACAAAATCACACAAAATATACCTTTTTAGACTATCCTTCAGACTGCTAAGCTTCCATCTTCTTATGGCTGATGGATACATGCTTAGGCTGCCTTCACACTTGTGGTCCCCTCTGCAGTGTCCTTCAGAGGGGAACCGCAAGCTGAGCGCAGGCACCGCAAGTCCCTATGTTTAACATGGGGATACAGGTGCCTGTGCTCAAGTGCAGAGTGGTGTGCGCACCCTGTGCGCACCCATTCACTGCCATGTATGATTTGTACGCATGCTTGTGCATGCATACAAATCACATACTCTCGTCTGCACCCTAAACGCGACATGTCATGTTCCTGGTGCGGACGAAAATGTATGATTTGTGCGCATGCATACGCCTGCATACAAATCATACATGGCAGTGAATGGGTGCGCACGCCAATCTGCACCCGAGCGCAGGCACCTGCGTCCCCATGTTAAACATATGGACTTGCGATGCCTGCGCTCAGCTTGCGGTTCCCCTCTGCAGGACGCTGCGGAGGGGACCGCAAGTGTGAAGGCAGCCTTAATGATGCAGTTGGTTCTAGATGTTATTGCATTGGCTGAGTCATAGAAAAATATGTCAGCAGGAAGTCATTCTCCTGGAGCTGGGCTGCAATTCTCTATTTCAAGCAATAGAGCTACAAGAATGTTCCCTGCTGGTCAACAAAAAAATACTATAACGATGAAAATCTCACCTCGGGCCCTCCTACAGACCATGGACTCTGGGTTATTGATATTAGCCTCATTATAATCTGCATCTTAGCAATGTCAAGGAATCAGAAGAAAATTGAAATTTATTTAGGCTGGGGTCACATTTGGGCAGGCAATTGCGTTCACCACATCCAGATCTGGATGCGGTGAACGCAATTGCCTTCACACACATTTTGTTTCCAAAATGTGTGCTGTGAACCGCAATGCAGTAACCGGATTGCTATGGATGTGTAATCCGGAGCAATGCGGTTACCGTATACTTTCCTTAATCCTGCTGCCGCAGCGATAAGTGAAGTGTTAAATGTGTATTAACACATTAAATATGAATATTAGCTGTGGGCAACATGTCTCTAGGGGGTGCCCACCCCCCTTAGAGACATGCTGTCCACTCCTCTCAGCATGTTAGGGGTTAATAAGCCATTTACAGTAAGCCGGCTTATTGTCGGCTTTGTACAAATGTATGAATGAAGCCGCGGCTTCCCTGACAGTAGAGCAGATACTGTATGTAATGTAAGTATAGTATCAGCCGCTGTCCGAGGTCCTGTAAGCAGTTACATTAGGTCTATGGGCAGCGCACCGCCATAGACCTAATGTTAATGGTTACAGGACCCTGGACAGCGGCAGATACTATACGTACATTATGTTCAGTATCTGCTCTACTGTCAGGGGAGCCGCGGCTTCATTCATACATTTGTACAAAGCCGACAATAGCCAGCTTACTATAAATGGCTTATTAACCCCTAACATGCTGAGAGGAGTGGACAGTATGTCTCAAGGGGGGGTGGGCATCCCCTTGAGACATGTTGCCCACAGCTAATATTAATATTTAATGTTTTAATACACATTTAACACTTTGTTCATCTCTGCGGCAGCAGGGATGAACAAAGTATATGGTAACCGCATTGCTCAGGATTACAAATCCTGAGCAATATGGTTACCACATTGCAGTTGCCAGAACCGCTCCAAAAACTGCAGCCTTCATGATTTTTAGCGCAGCAGCAGATCCGGAGCCGGTAACCGGATTGCATGTAGAGCAATCCGGTTACCATAATGGCTCCTATGGGGAGCGGTTCCTACTCCGGTTTTGAGCTTTTTTGAAAGCTCAAAACCAGATCAGGTTTCCAAAATTGAGCCACAAATGTGACCCTAGCCTAAAATGGATTTGTGATATGTTCATTTAGTTTACAATTTAATAGTGTCCTTTTTATCAAACTATAGCATGATAGAGCTACTGAAATATCAACAAAGAAAGGCTGAGACTATTCACAAAAGAAAATACTCAATTTGCACTGCATGTAACTAATGTCAATATTACATTACACCCACAACCTTTTGATAAATAAGAATATCTACTGTTTTTACATCATTACCTAAAATAATAAATTACTGTGTGATGAATAAAATATTGTCTCTAAAAGGATGAAGATCATTAGCAAAATCTGACACGACAATGGAAATCTATAATTGTTCATTTTAAAAAGGATAAAAAGAATCTGTCATAAGTTGGTTACCTTATATTTGGATCTCCTTTCCTGGAGACAATGCTCAATGTAGCAGTCAAGAAGGTTTTTCAGAGAATTGCTTAAATTGCTCCTTCAGTACCAGAGCAGATGTAGACTGAACACTGAAAATAGAGTTCTTTTGCTTGTTAAGTATAGTCACCGATAGAGAAATTAGAAAAGAAAATTAAATGTGCTTCCACGGATATGTAGTAATTTTGTCTAATGAGAGAAAGTTATTTTTGGAAACTGATTATTTCTGCATAGTGGATTCCTAGTACAAACTGTGCATAATATATAGATAAACAGTTACTTTCTCTCCTTTATTTACTGCATTTTTCAGATTATAAGACTCACTTTTGCTCCCCCAAATTTTGGGGGAAAGTGAGGGTGTGTGTTTTATTATCTGAATCTACTATGTGCTATGCTGTAGTGGAGGGGGGACGGCACTGGAGCAGTGTCTGCACACTGGTGCGGGCTGCAGGAGGCAGAGGGAGGTCACGTGCTTTGGCTCATTAACCTTATGGCAGGGGGGCATATAGTGTGATGGGGGGCCACATCAAGCACAGGAGGGGCCATATCCAGCACAGGGGGGTGTATAGTGTGACAGTGGGGCATATCCAGCACAGGGTTGCTAATGTGCCATCTCAAGTGGGCTAATGTGCCAGTACAAGGGGGCTAATGTGCCAGCACAAGGGCGCTAATGTGCCAGCACAAGGGGGCCGTATGCAGGATATAGGGGCTATATCCCAGGATGAGGGACACACATGTGATTTGTAACATGGACACTGGCATTATAAGATGGATCCCATTTAATATTAAAAAAAAAATTCTCTTTTCCTTCACCAAATTTGGAGGTGCGTCTTATAATCAGATGCATCTTATAAAGCAAAAAATATGGTATATTTCTTAAAGGGAGTGAGAGAAAGTTAAAGAGAGGAGGAGAAGTAGAGTTAATTTTAGGAACATTATCAACTGTCTAATTCACTTTACCTGGAAATAGACTCTGGATATGGAATATAACACAGTCATATATATTACCAGTTCTGCCCCTGTCGTGCTCCATTGGCTATTGCTGATTTCTGATGAGCCATGGGTCAAGTCACAACCACTGTATGAAGTATGGTAAACAAAATTGACTAATGCTTCACCACCATAGAATGTAGTATTAGCAATATTTGTATTTCATTTTGCGAATCACATTACAAAATGTTTAACTTCACATGAAACTGTGAAATTCATGAATTTTGACTCAATCTTGTTCTTCTCTAATGACAAATCTTGTCTAAGCAATCACTTTTCTAATATGTATACAAGGGATATTCATTAAAGATTTCCCCTCACCCACGTCTATTTTTTGTATGACGCTGAAACTGTACATGTGTACTGATATAAGTCTCTATAGGTCACGTGACAATTTACAATTGTGAACTGATAACAATCTTTCTTTTACAGGTGCTGAAGTGGTGTGAGGTGTGATAATGGACCAGTACTTGAAAGGTGTGTTCATCAATAGCAGAATGTTGTCTCCCTGGAATTGGAACCATTTCCACTGAAGTTTGATCAAATTTGAAGTGACGATGCCAGTTCTTGACTACATCATATGATGGGAATCGTCACCATACACCTTCATCTTATCGAACGTCTTTCATTGTCTATAGAACCTGATGACTGTTCTGCATCTCACTGCGTCTATTATCACATCATTCAGCTCACAGTTACAAATTGGCACGTAATCTATAGAGACTTATATCATTACACATGTGCAGTTTTGGTGTCCTGCGATAAATAGAAGTGGGTCGGGGAAATTTTTAATGAACATCCCTTGTATAAATATAGATTTTAAATATAATCACCCTTTGCTCTTTATATTAAAAAATGTTTCGCATCTTAAATAAAATTAAAAAAAGACCATTTGTGTTGTCAAAAATTGCCACAGATGGGACAAAACTGTTGTTGCAATCATATGTATGGACAGCAAGAACAGTATATACTGAAATAGTTTCTGTGTAACTTCATCTTTCATTATGCCCATTTTCTGAGGCCAGCCTCTGGCTGTAGCAATGATAAGTTAAACACCCCTGTGATCATTAATTGGCGGCAGCAGTCAAATGCTCATCCGGCAGTAAGGGAAAGTCAGATGAATGGAAAGCCTTTCAAGCTGCTTTTCTTTTCACAGGTTTGTACACTACTTATATATTTAATATCCTCTGATTAATCGCCTCAATATACTACATAAATAAAAAAAAATTATATATTCCTAACTGGCTGTAGACTTCATAATTATGTCCAAACAGAATAAACACTGTACCTCCACTTAGATATAATTGTGATTGACTGCTGCAACCACATGACATTGATTATGCAACTGGAAAAGGGTGAGGGAAAGACTTGTATTTGTCCAAAAGTTAATGTTTTTTCTAAATTTATACAGCACACTGGGGAAATGAATTACAGAATGTCAAATAGTCTAAAACCACATAAATCCTCCCTAACATAAAAATGATGATTATGTGGCACCCTGTGCCAGGTCACCACAGGATCCCTTGGGACATGGATGGATGGTACACAGCAAGCAGACCCCACTAACAAACAACACCTTTCACCCCAGACCTGTAGGGGGAACTTCACTGGTTGCCTTAAGCCAGTTCCTCCTATAAATACGGGTTCTGGAGGGAGAAACACCAGAGTGTGCAGTCACTACAGAACTGTGAAGAGCTGAGTGAGCTGAACTGGTACAGGAGCCGTGCTAGGCCCTTACCAGAAACACCTGAAACAGTGGTAGACCCTCAGAGTAGGGGTCACAGGAAAGGAGAGAGTAACGAGTACAAAAAGGGGCAGAGGAGTCATACCGACTCACCCTAACAGAGTTCCGGTCACTGGATCCGAGCTACAAGGACACAGTATAGACCTTGCAGAGAAACCAGCACTACAAATAGGGGGTTTAGCTCCCCGGACACCCGAAGCACCACCAAATGAGCGCCCGGAGTCTAGGCCAAGACAGGAATCCCATAGAGTGCCCTCAGTGCAGCAAATCCAGGTGTGAAGAGCCACACAGAAAGTGCAGTAACGGTCTGGTCAGGTTTCATGCCTGCCAGACTCCAGCAGAGTAACAGATGCAAGGAAGCCTACAACCCTGCTTGCTGTGGAAAGTCCTGAAGTGTTTACCTCATCTCTGGTCAAGTGTACCCGTCAACATCAGTAAAGGTACCAAAAGACTTTATGTGTGCGTGTCCCTCCTTCCAACTACACAACACCGACCGCACTACCCTATTCCCCTCACTCCATTAACTGCCCCGGGGACCCCCGCTCGTCTTGTAGGGAGCGGTCCCATCACCCCAGAGACCAAAGCAGCGCCAGTGCTATCACCGGACCCTAACAGGTGGCCTTAAGCCAGTTCCCCCTATAAATACGGGTTCTGGAGGGAGAAACACCAGAGTGTGCAGTCACTACAGAACTGTGAAGAGCTGAGTGAGCTGAACTGGTACAGGAGCCGTGCTAGGCCCTTACCAGAAACATCTGAAACAGTGGTAGACCCTCAGAGTAGGGGTTACAGGAAAGGAGAGAGTAACGAGTACAAAAAGGGGCAGAGGAGTTATACCGACTCACCCTAACAGAGTTCCGGTCACTGGGTCCGAGCTACAAGGACACAGTATAGACCCTGCAGAGAAACCAGCACTACAAATAGGGGGTTTAGCTCCCCGGACACCCGAAGCACCACCAAATGAGAGCCCGAAGTCTAGGCCAAGACAGGAATCCCATAGAGTGCCCTCAATGCAGCAAATCCGGGTGTGAAGAGCCACACAGAAAGTGAAGTAACAGTCTGGTCAGGTTTCATGCCTGCCAGACTCCAGCAGAGTAACAGACGCAAGGAAGCCTACAACCCTGCTTGCTGTGGAAAGTCCTGAAGTGTTTACCTCATCTCCGGTCATGTGTACCCGTCAACATCAGTAAAGGTACCAAAAGACTTTATGTGTGCGTGTCCCTCCTTCCAACTACACCACACCGACAGCGCTACCCTATTCCCCTCACTCCATTAACTGCCCCGGGGACCCCCGCTCGTCCTGTGGGGAGCGGTCCCATCTAGCTGCCGCACATCACCCCGAGGGCCAAAGCAGCGCCGATGCTATCACCAGACCCCTACAGGTGGTGTCACAACAGACATTTTATTATTTATTGCCATCATCACCCTTTTATCTGCATTCCCCGGGCCCACGGCCTCAGGCACCGCTACCTGTGACTACCCCAGAGACCTAAGCCTGAGTGACCTAGTACCCCACGGGCCTGGGCCGGACAGATTCTGGCGTCACGAACAGGATCCCGTGCCCAGTGTAAACGGGTACTGTACGCCATTTATTGACTGTGATTGTGAATTGTAAATTTGAAACCGCCATTGCTGCGCGGAGAGCGGGAAAAGAAGGGGCGTTACTGTGCAAGGGCGCGAAGATAGGCCCCGCCCCATGCTTTGACGAAATTCGCCAGACGCAGCAGGAGGATTCGGAAACTCCCGTGGTGCTCCATTTCCCGCCCGCCGAGTGCACGACTTCCGTTGATTCAAAAGAGACTAGCCGCGATTAACTAGGGGGGAGCGAGAATGAGTAATACGGACCCCAGCAACGCAGTAGCCCCGCCGGTGAACCCGCCGGTTGCCCCGCCAGGGGCCCAGAACGTACAGCCCGCGGTTGTTAACCCACCCGGCGGCGCCATGCTGCCACCGCCACCTGCATCGGTGGCCCCAATAATGCCAATATCTCTGTCATACGTCCCGAATGCAGCCTGGTTAACCAAGTACAGCGGCAAGCACGGCACCCTAGATGCGTTCCAGAGAAAGATATGCACTGTGCTGAACATGACCAAAGAGGTGGCAAGGCTTAGGTGCAAGGCGACCCAAGACAGAAGCAAGGCCATCAGACAAGATCCAGCTCGCTGACAGCCCCGACGACTTTCCATGGATGAAGAAGAGGAGACCCACAGATCATCACAGCGCCGAAGGGCAGCCCATCTGTCGCAAGTGCTACAAAGAAGGACACGTCTACCGTTCCTGTCCTTTAAACGAGCAGCCCCTGGGAGAGGAGGGCCAACCCCAGGAGTAGACAGTCCAGGCCCGACCAACTGGGAGCGCAAGTACGTGGGAGATCATCCGTACTTGTCCATTATCATCGACGACACCGCTACCACTGCATTGGTAGATACCAGATCCCAGGTGACTACCATCCTGAGTATCCTTTACAAACGGTTCTGGTCTAACATCAAACTAGAACCCCCAAACCCTGACTTGAACATTGAAGCAACAAATGGGATGCTTGTTACAATAGAGGGGCAGTGGGAGGCAACAGTAAAGGTGGGGAGGGTACAGTTAAAGAACCAGGGCATCATAGTGGTTCAGGACAAACCACATGAGAGGGATCCACATGTGATACTAGGTACTAATGCAATGGTTAAAAGCCTAGATGAAGTGTTGTTTTTGCTCCAACAGAGTGCAAATACCGCTAAGCCAAGCGAGAGAAGACCTCTTCAGAGGGAAATCCGAGCTCTCGTGTATCAGCAACAGGTAACAATGACAAATGGTGAAATTGGCAGTGTACGTGTGACAGATCCAATTCCTATTGTAGTGCCACCAAGGAGTGAAATGATGATCTGGTGTCGGGCAGCAGTAGGCCTCAGAGGGCAGGACTACCAGGCAGTAGTGGAGCCCGTGATGTCTGACAGTAGTCCTACACTCCTGACAGCCAGGGGGGTGGTTGATGTAAGAAAAGGAAGGGTCCCTATATGTGTACTGAATTATGGTGATGATGAAGTAAAACTGCCAAGGTATTCCACTGTGGCAAAACTGTACCATGTAGATAACAATTCAATACATGAAGTTAAGTCATTTTCTCAGACAGTGTCAGACGAACCCCATCACTCCAAAGGTCAGCTAGAGAAGTGGTGTCAGGAGCTCAGCATAGGAACTGACAACACATCTTCTCACCAGAAAAATGGAGTCTATCGGGTAGTTCGAGAGTATGAACAGGTGTTTAGCAAACATCCACTTGATTTTGGGAGAATGAAAGGGGTACAACATCATATACCCACAGGTGACCATGCACCCATAAAAGAAAGATACAGGCTTATACCACCAGCACACTACCAAAAAGCAAAAGAGATGTTGCAGGACATGAAAAATGCAGGGGTCATTAGAGACAGTTGTAGTCCCTGGGCAGCACCACTGGTCCTGGTTAAAAAGAAAGATGGTAGCATGAGGATGTGCGTAGATTATAGGCAGATCAACAAAGTAACACACAAAGATGCATACCCATTACCACGCATAGAAGAGTCGCTAGCTGCATTAAAGTCTGCCAATTACTTCTCAACCTTGGATCTTACTAGTGGGTACTGGCAGGTCTCCGTTGCAGAAGAAGATCGTGAGAAGACAGCCTTCACGACGCCGATGGGGCTATGCGAGTTCAACAGTATGCCATTCGGGTTATGCAACGCACCAGAAACATTCCAGAGGCTGATGGCGTGTTGCCTAGGCCACAGAAACTTTGAGACTGTGCTGCTATACCTGGACGATGTCATAGTATACTCCCAGACCTATGAAGATCACCTGCAACATCTGAGTGAAGTGTTTGAGTCGTTGTCCAAGTATGGTATGAAGTTGAAACTGTCAAAATGTCACTTGCTGAAACCCAAAGTCCAATACCTGGGACATGTGGTCAGTGCAGAAGGCGTAGCACCCAACCCGGACAAGGTTACAGTCATCAAGAACTAGTCAGCGTCAACCACCTTCAAAGAGGTACGTCAATTCTTAGGACTGGTCGGGTATTACAGACATTTTATCAAGGGCTACACGAAGATAGCAGCGCCCATGCAAGATCTCCTGGTGGGTCAATCCAAGAAAGGCAAGATCAGAGGTCCTCCGTTCCAGTGGGGATCAGAACAAGAACAGTCTTTCCAGAAGTTGAAAGATGCCTTAACGGGAGAAGAGATCCTGACTTACCCTGATTATAGTCTACTGTTCCTGTTATACACTGATGCAAGCAATGAAGGCTTAGGAGCAGTCTTAGCACAGAGACAGCAAGGCAAAGAGAAGGTGATAGCTTATGCCAGCAGAAAGCTCCGGCCAACCGAGAGGAACCCGGAAAATTACAGCTCTTTCAAGTTGGAGTTCCTAGCCCTGGTCTGGGCAATCACAGAACGTTTCAAGCATTACCTGGCATCCTCCCCGTTCACAGCTTTCACCAACAACAACCCTCTAATCCATTTAGAGACTGCAAAGCTGGGAGCCCTGGAGCAGCGCTGGATGGCAAGATTGTCAAACTATGACTTCACTGTCAAGTACCGGGCAGGTCACAAGAATGGCAACGCTGATGCCCTGTCCAGAATGCCTAACCTCCCAGAAGAAGGAGAAGATGTAGATGAACTGGAAGAAATAGAATTGCCAGCTTTCCACTGCACAGGTACAGCCTCATGTCATCAGGCAAGTCAAAGGCGTAAATAGAGAGACGTTAACCCATTACCCCACCATGACTGGAAAGAAACTCAAGCCAGTGACCCAGATGTTAGCTTAGTCAAAGAGCTGATAACCCAAGAACACTCCAGTCTGAGTTCAGATGCTTCACAAGATGGCAAACGCCTGTGGCAGGAGAAAAGAAAGTTATTCGTCTACCAAGGAAAGCTATGCAGACGTTACCTGAACCCCAGAACTCATGAACTTATCTGGCAGATAGTAGTTCCAAAAACAGATGTCAAAATGATCCTAGAAGCTTACCACGATGAAGCAGGACACTTTGGTTGGAAGAAACTAGAGATGCTGTTAAAAGACCGTTTCTACTGGGTCGGCATGAGAGATTCAATTGAAAGATGGTGCAAGAACTGTGGACCGTCTCACCTGAGAAGAAAAGACCAGCAAAGTCAGAAGGCTCCGCTACAGCCAATCATTACCAAGAAGCTTTGGGAAAGGAAGGTGTGCCACAGTCCGCGCTGCCAAAATCTTCCGCTCGTAAATAATGCAAGTAGCCGATGTCCAAATCAAACCTCTCTTTTATTTCTCCAACGCGTTTCAACGCCCTCCTGGCGTCTTCCTGAGGAAGACGCCAGGAGGGCGTTGAAACGCGTTGGAGAAATAAAAGAGAGGTTTGATTTGGACATCGGCTACTTGCATTATTTACGAGCGGAAGATTTTGGCAGCGCGGACTGTGGCACACCTTCCTTTCCCAAAGCTTCAGATTTCGTCTACCCGTGTGGAGACCGGTGGAAGTCCAGCAGCAGCCATCAGGATACTCATCCTATCAGGTCTATTAACCAGTTGTGGGTGGCACAACTGGAATAGGTGAGTGACCATTTCTTACTCACCTGCTTTGATTGTGTCGAGTGATAAGGGCACTATTGCGCCTCTTGTCCCCCCCCCCTTTTTCTTTTCGTTAATCATTACCAAGAGACCTCTTGAAATAGTCGCTCTAGACCATGTGAAGCTAACACCAAGCAGAACAGGTTACACTTACGCACTCACAATGGTTGATCACTACTCAAGATTCCTCGTAGTAGTACCAGTCAAAGAGTTAACCGCAGAAGTAGCAGCTAAAGCTTTCCAGAGTTACTTTTGTCGCCCACATGGGTATCCAGATCAAGTATTGACTGATCAAGGACCAGCATTCGAATCAGAACTATTCCACGCGTTTTTAGGATTATATGGATGTAAGAAGATAAGGACCACACCGTATCATCCGCAAACAAATGGTCTGTGTGAAAAGATGAACAACATCGTCATCAACATGCTGAAGACTTTACCGCTCGATTAGAGAAATCAATGGCCAGAAAAGCTACCAGACTTAGTGGATATCTACAACCACATCCCAGTCAGTTCAACCAGCTACGCACCAGCTTACTTAATGCAAGCAAGACAAGGAAAACTTCCAATTGAGTTAGAGATGGGAACAGTATAACCAACCCAAGATTATCCAGATGAAAATGGAATCATCATCGCCAAGAGCAATACAGAAAAGTCCAAGAGAGTGTTGAAAGAAATCTAGATCAAAGCAGAAGCAAGCAAGAACATGACTTCAACAAACACGCCTCAGCGGAACCCTTAACACCAGGTGAACTAGTTCTCAAGAGAAAGAGAAAAACCAACAAACTAGATGACAATTGGGAAGCAGAACCCTACATAGTCATGCAATCTAATTTTGACAATTCAAAAACTTGTGTAATCAGTAAAGATCAAGGAAAAACAACTGCAACCGTATCCAGAGATCACTTAAAGAGATGCCCTGATCAATTTAAACCCCAACAACCAACTTATCCCTTATCAACAGTTGAAGAATCCAAAGACGATGTAGTCCACACTGAAATTGGAGATTTACCAGCAGACTGGCCCCAATACAATGGAGCATTTATCATACCAGTCATTTCGTTCTATCAACCAATAGAAAATCAAGTTCCAATTCAACCCATTCAAGAAGAACCAGAACCAAGAAGACCAGAAGAACCCATTCAATTGCAAGAAATGCAGCCGGTTATACCGGAACTTGAGATTCCAATAATCGGTGAACCTGCTAGTCTCACCGTAAGACCAAGAATTTGCAGATAGCTACCTGCATTACCACCTCAAACAGAAGTCAGTACACATGCAACACCTAGTCTACGTAGGTCAAGTCGCAGTACGCAAGGACAGGCCCCATCTAGATATGGAGAGTGGGTTTAAAATATAAAGCATAATAGTACTTGTTATCACAATGTAAATAAGTGACCCTAGTCCGCAAGTGTAAATACTAGTGTATAGAAGGGTGGAGGAACTGGGCACAGACCCAAGTATATTAAGTTGGGAATAGAAAGTGCCTGGGGTAGAGAGAAGGTTAGACCCTGCCTCCTAAGCAGAGATACCCATAGGGAATTGTATAAAGTTTAAAGTGTGTACCCCTAAATGTGTTTAAGCCATCAGAGACTTTACTGCTGGACTTTACCTTTTTCCCGTTTGTTTGAACCTGGACTATGGTCACAGGACTAGTGTGACAAAAACTGCTTTTCCTTCCCTTTCCCCCAGCCTGCGGCAGATGGACTAGTGCCGTAAGGACTGCTTTTTCATATTTTTCCTTCTTTTTCAGTGCTTTTTGTACATTTTCAATTTGAGACTCTGTAAATACCCATTATTAATTGTATATATGTTTTGAAGTTGTAAACAAAAACTTTTGCTCAGTCCGGGAGAACTGAGGTTAACTATGGGGGAATGTGGCACTCTGTGCCAGGTCACCACAGGATCCCTTGGGACATGGATGGATGGTACACAGCAAGCAGACCCCACTAACAAACAACACCTTTCACCCCAGACCTGTAGGAGGAGCTCCACTGGTTGCCTTAAGTCAGTTCCCCCTATAAATACGGGTTCTGGAGGGAGAAACACCAGAGTGTGCAGTCACTACAGAACTGTGAAGAGCTGAGTGAGCTGAACTGGTACAGGAGCCGTGCTAGGCCCTTACCAGAAACATCTGAAACAGTGGTAGACCCTCAGAGTAGGGGTTACAGGAAAGGAGAGAGTAACGAGTACAAAAAGGAGCAGAGGAGTCATACCGACTCACCCTAACAGAGTTCCGGTCACTGGGTCCGAGCTACAAGGACACAGTATAGACCCTGCAGAGAAACCAGCACTACAAATAGGGGGTTTAGCTCCCCGGACACCCGAAGCACCACCAAATGAGAGCTCGAAGTCTAGGCCAAGACAGGAATCCCATAGAGTGCCCTCAGTGCAGCAAATCCGGGTGTGAAGAGCCACACAGAAAGTGCAGTAACAGTCTGGTCAGGTTTCATGCCTGCCAGACTCCAGCAGAATAACAGACGCAAGGAAGCCTACAACCCTGCTTGCTGTGGAAAGTCCTGAAGTGTTTACCTCATCTCCGGTCATGTGTACCTGTCAACATCAGTAAAGGTACCAAAAGACTTTATGTGTGCGTGTCCCTCCTTCCAACTAGACAACACCGACAGCGCTACCCTATTCCCCTCACTCCATTAACTGCCCCGGGGACCCCCGCTCGTCCTGTGGGGAGCGGTCCCATCTAGCTGCTGCACATCACCCCGAGGGCCAAAGCAGCGCCGGTGCTATCACCGGACCCCTACAGGTGGTGTCACAACAGACATTTTATTATTTATTGCCATCATCACCCTTTTATCTGCATCCCCTGGGCCCACGGCCTCAGGCACCGCTACCCGTGACTACCCCCAGAGACCTAAGCCTGAGTGACCGAGTACCCCACGGGCCTGGGCCGGACAATTATATTTTGGCCTCCCCATCTTCCAAAAGTCATATTTTTTTTATTTTTTCCATTCACATAGACATATGAGGGCTTGTTTCTTTAGAATCAGTTTTACATTTGAATGATACTATCTATTTTAACACACAAAGTACTGGAAACAGAAAAGATTGTAAGTACAAAAAAAATCTGACATTTTTTGGGACTTTCTAATGTTGCTTGACACTGGAGCTAGCTTAGGTTTAACTGTGCTGATGATAGAAGGTCCCAGGGAATTTCCTTGAATGACACCTCCTCATGGTTTTGGTTACAAGTGCTTAATAGAGGGGGAGGACCCAGCGCTAAAACTTCATTCACTCGGTATAAATATACTTGTCACACAACCAAGCACTCAATGATGTAAAAAACTATTCAATGAACTTCAAATAAAAAAATGGTTGAATACATTGGGTATATATAAAAGGAGAAAAGCTTGTTGCACACTATGGCTAGGGTAACACTTTAAACTTGAATTGCGTTCACTGCATCCAGATCCGGATGCGGTTACCGCATTGCGTTTCCCCCCACACATATTTCAACAAAAATGTGTGGAGGGAACCGCAATCCGGTTACCGTACAGTTTGCTCATCCCTGCTGCTGCAGGGATCAGCAAACTGTTATCAGTGTTTTCAAAGAATACATTTTATTACTAATTGTGTCTATAATGTCTCTAGGGAGTGCCCCCCCAGAGACATACCACCCTCTCAGGTGGGCATATAATGAAATAATTGCTAATGTACAGTAGCTGGCTCCTGTCGGCTCTGTACATTTTTATGAATGAAGCCCCTGGCTCCTCTGTGAGCAGCAAGCATACTATACCTAATGTATGTATAGTATGTGCGCTGTCCTAGGTCCTGCAGGCATTTACAGTAGATCTATGGCGGTGCGCAGGCCATAGATCTACTGTATAAGTCTGCAGGACCCTGGTAGTATATACGGTAACCGCAGTGCTCAGGATTACACATCCTGAGCAATCCGTTAACCGCATTGCGGGGCTTAGAACCGCTCCGAAAACTGCAGCCTACATGATTTTTCACGCAGGCTGCAGAGCCGGAGGCGGTAACCCGATTGCTTGTAAATCAATCCGGTTTTTAAAATAGGCTTCTATGAGGAGCGTTTCCTGATCCGGTTTTAAGCTTTTTAAAAGCTCAAAACCGGATCAGGTTTTAAAAAAAAAAAAGTTTGACCCCACCCTATGTATAAACCATGGTTCACTAATTAAAATTTTAAAATAAAAAATCTGAAGGATGCAGATTATATGCTAATGACCCGCCCCAGGGCCGTGGGGTACTCAGTGGCTATTAGCTATTGCTGGTTCTGTTTCCAAAAAATGTACCTTATTATAAACCAGTGTATGGTGCTCCTGTTCACAGGCATGTAGTTAATCTTCTATTAGAAGTACAGAAAGACCTGGAGATACACAGTCCCTGTCAGGCTGGCTTCACACGTTTTTTCCTTGTCAGGTTCTGTCCGGTGTTTTGTAGGATGCACTGGACAGAACGTGACAACTCTGGACAAACAGAACCGGAGGGCAAATATGCCCTCCGATACTGTTTTTTGCCGGAATCAGCGGCTGCCGCTGTCTAGTGCTGAGATTTCAGACGGGGAGCTCTCCAGGTGCTGAAATTCAGCGGCGGCTGCTTTTAACAGCTGTCGCTCTTTTAGCACCGGGCATCCGGGAACCGGTCTGATTTTATTTCGGATCCGGTGCGATCCGGCGCCCATAGATTCCCATGCTATGGGCGACGGATCCAGGATGATCCGGTTTTGTGTGATTTTTCCCCCGGACGCAAAAAGTCCTGCAAGCAGCATTTTTGTGTCTGGGGCAAAATATAAAATCATGCAGATAATTAAACAGGAGGAAGCGGGGCACCAATGATGCTGGCTGCACGGTAGAACCACCACGGAGCATGCGGTGTGGGAGTCGGGGGTGCCAGTCACAGCTATCACATATAGTTAAATCTTGACAAAAGAGGGAGACGGCACTCACTGGAAAAATTCTGTGCTTTTATTCATAGAACGCAATTCACAAGGTGCAGGGAGGGAGGTGAGGCAAGGATGACGACGGCACTGTTTCGCGCTGTGTGCGCTTCAACGGGTCATGAGCTAATGGTGGTATAGCTCACACCCTAAATAGGAGGAGACTATAACCCACATTGACGTCACCATTAGCTACGTGAAACATTACAGAATCTTAAAATCATGATTCTCTTAATCAACAACTGTAGACACAAAAAAGGACAATTATATCAAAATGAATTATGCACAAATATACATGAACAATTACATTTCTTATATATACATTTTACCAATAAATATATTATAAATACATTTATAAATAAAGCATGAGAAACTTCAGTTGGTGAGCAAAGCTATCTCAATCAGCGGATAAACAGCGTGTAGCGATAATCAATTTATAGGTATACATCAAATCCCAGAAAATAATGATAATGCAATTATCTATGTTGAGACACAACCAATATAACTAATGAGAGTTGCGCCAAACCAAAAAAATAGTCCAACCCATTACTTATAATACTAAATAATAGTAAAAGAAGCGGAAAAGGGGAAGACAAGAAATAATAATTATTACCGCAGACCTCGTACACGCAGGCTAAATACCTCATGAGCAGCGAGCTACCAAATGTGAATGGACTGCAAGAGTAATATCAGATGAGAAAACATCACACAGTAACCGAAATAATATATACATATACAAATATATACACACATAAGTGCAACAATAAGGAGGGGAGACGATAACAGAATAAACGGGCAATCAATGACATTACATCATATTCAAACTATAACTAAGAGACGCAAGGTCAACAAGACCATGCGCAAATGCCCTTTCTTATATTATCGAAACATCATACACTGACCAAAAAAAAAACGGTGCATGGAAGAGATACCTGCAAAAAATTGTGAACGACAAGAGCGTAAACTAGACATCTCAATTTACAGAAAGATAGCCATATCAATTTTATCATTTAGTCCTGCAGCACCTAAGGCATTGGAATTCAAAATCCAAGTAGCCTCGGTCTGTAGAAGTTTTTTATGAAGATCACCTCCTTTTAATGAGGGCAGAACTCGTTCAATACCGGCAAACTTCAGCACCGCTTATCCGCTGATTGAGATAGCTTTGCTCACCAACTGAAGTTTCTCATGCTTTATTTATAAATTTATTTATAATATATTTATTGGTAAAATGTATATATAAGAAATGTAATTGCTCATGTATATTTGTGCATAATTCATTTTGATATAATTGTCCTTTTTTGTGTCTACAGTTTTTGATTAAGAGAATCATGATTTTAAGATTCTGTAATGTTTCACGTAGCTAATGGTGACGTCAATGTGGGTTATAGTCTCCTCCTATTTAGGGTGTGAGCTATACCACCATTAGCTCATGACCCGTTGAAGCGCACACAGTGCAAAACGGTGCCGTGGTCATCCTTGCCTCACCTCCCTCCCTGCACCTTGTGAATTGCGTTCTATGAATAAAAGCACAGGATTGTTCCGGTGAGTGCTGTCTCCCTCTTTTGTCAAGATAAAATCACGCAGATCCAGCCGGACACACGCCAAACCGGATGGCAAATAGCTGCCATCTGGCCCCATCCGGCACCATGGGGATACAATATAGCCAAAATTGGTTCCGGGGTTGTCCTGTTCACACCGTACAGCCCTGGATCCAAAAAACCATGGTGTGAAGCCGGGCTTATACTGAATGATCAGGCTGGAGATGTTGTGCTCCTCCCAGCTCAGTAAAAAATGTGCTCATCCACTATTGTATGGTTAATCACTAAAGTATCTAGTTGAGGCACCAGTGAGCAATAAAGGGATGAAAAGGGTAAAAACAGATAAATATAAAGAATTATTAAAATTACTGTTTGGTGTTTTCCTTGAGGCAATGAAGTTAGCTTTTTTGGGACTTGTACATGTGACATTTATTTGTGAAGTAAGAATGACTTGGCAAAAAGATTCTCAATGTAAGTATTATTACATAGTTACTAACTTCCTATATCAGTTTTTTTTATTTAGTTTTAAAAAATGATTGTTAGCAATTGTTTTTAGCAATACTATAGATATGAAATTTGATTTCTCCTCATTTAACTTTTTGCAGCATTGTGATGACCAAAAGTACGCAATCTTGGCGTGTTACATTTTTTCTATTTACGGAGTGTACTGGTCAGGCTATCATATATATAAAACCCGAAGGCCACTTCCTGTGGAATCTGGCCAACCTCCGTGATGGTCTGTGCCCTGTGTCACAGACCGGAACCGGAAGTTCCAGACCCACGAGCGGTGAGCGCGAAGCGCTCTCCGCGAGCCGCTGTCAAACCTGCATAGCGGCTCGCAGTGGGCGCTAAAGCGCCACCGCCCCCCCACACAGAGCCGTGTGCTCCCACCCAGGGCCGCACCGTCCACTGGACAGTGTGAGCCCTGAGTCCAGAGCGGCGGCAGCCAGGGGGAGCGGCATGAGAGAAGGGGGCGGCACCACCAACATCAGCGGCGGCCTCAGGAGAGACGGACGCTGTAAGAGGGCGCGCACGCTGTGGCACTGTAGGCTGCAGGGCCGAGCGGACGCTGCAGGGGCGGCGGGGCTGAGACCGGCCTCCGATCGGCTCAGGCGGCAGGGTGGCTACATGCACCCTCCCACCAACATCCGGGAACCGGCCCGGCCCACACTCCGGTGTGCGGCCTCTGCCGGCACCGCCCACTCTCCTCCTCCATCAGGGACCACCATTCCGCCACCGGCCCTGCACACAGCCCCGCCGACAGCCCGGTGAGTGTTCTGCCCTCCCAGCCTCCCCTCTCCTGTGCCCCCCAGCCTCCCCTCTCCTGTGCCCCCCAGCCTCCCCTCTCCTGTGCCCCCCAGCCTCCCCTCTCCTGTGCCCCCCCCAGCCTCCCCTCTCCTGTGCCCCCCAGCCTCCCTTTTCCTGTGCCCCCAGCCTCCCCTTCCTGTGCCCCCCAGCCTCCCCTTTCCTGTGCCCCCCAGCCTCCCCTCTCCTGTGCCCCCAGCCTCCCCTCTCCCGTGCCCCCCCAGCCTCCCTCTTCTGTGCCCCCCAGCCTCCCCTCTCCTCTGCCTCCGCTCTTCTCCAGCCTCCGCTCTTCTCCAGCCTCCGCTCTCCTCTGCCCCCCAGCCTCCGCTCTCCTCTGGCCAACAGCCTCCGCTCTCCTCTGCCCCCCAGCCTCCGCTCTCTGGCCCCCAGCCTCCGCTCTCCTCTGGCCCCCAGCCTCCGCTCTCCTCTGGCGTCCAGCCTCCGCTCTCCTCTGGCCTCCAGCCTCCGCTGTCCTCTGCCTCCGCTCTTCTCCAGCCTCCGCTCTTCTCCAGCCTCCACTCTTCTCCAGCCTCCGCTCTTCTCCAGCCTCCGCTCTACCCTGCCTCTGCTCTCCCTGCCTCCGCTCTCCCCTGCCTCCGCTCTGCCCTGCCTCCGCTCTCCCCTGCCTCTGCTCTCCTCTGCCTCCCCTCTCCCCTGCCTCCGCTCTCCTCTGCCCTTCCCCTGCCTCCGCTCCGCTCTCCTCTGCCTCCGCTCTTCCCCTGCCTCCGCTCTTTCCCCTGCCTCCGCTCTTCCCTGCCTCCGCTCTCCAATGCCTCCGCTCTTCCCTGCCTCCGCTCTCCCCTGCCTCCGCTCTCCCCTGCTTCCCCTCTCCCCTGCCTCCGCTCTCCTCTGCCCTTCCCCTGCCTCGCTCTCCTGCCTCCACTCTTCCCCTGCCTCCGCTCTTCCCTGCCTCCGCTCTTCCCCTGCCTCCACTCTCCCCTGCCTCCGCTCTCCCCTGCCTCCGCTCTTCCCCTGCCTCCGCTCTTCCCCTGCCTCCGCTCTTCCCCTGCCTCCGCTCTCCAATGCCTCCGCTCTTCCCTGCCTCCGCTCTCCCCTGCCTCCGCTCTCCCCTGCTTCCCCTCTCCCCTGCCTCCGCTCTCCTCTGCCCTTCCCCTGCCTCCGCTCTCCTGCCTCCACTCTTCCCCTGCCTCCGCTCTTCCCCTGCCTCCGCTCTTCCCCTGCCTCCACTCTCCCCTGCCTCCGCTCTCCCCTGCCTCCGCTCTCCCCTGCCCTCCAGCCTTCGCTCTCCTCTGGCCTCCAGCCTCCGCTGTCCTCTGCCTCCGCTCTTCTCCAGCCTCCGCTCTCCCCTGCCTCTGCTCTCCCCTGCCCTCCAGCCTCCGCTCTCCCCTGCCCTCCAGCTTCCGCTCTCCCCTTCCCTCCAGCCTCCGCTCTTCCCTGCCCTCCAGCCTCCGCTCTCCTCTGCCCTCCAGCCTCCGCTCTCCTCTGCCCTCCAGCCTCCGCTCTCCTCTGCCTCCGCTCTCCTCTGCCTCTGCTCTCCTAGCCTCCGCTCCTCTCCTGTGCCCCCAGCCTACCCTCTCCTGTGCCCCCCAGCCTCCCTCTCCTTGCCCCCAGCCTCCCTCCCTGCCCCCAGCCTCCGCTCTCCTCTGCCCCCCAGCCTCCGCTCTCCTCTGCCCTCCGCCTCCGCTGTCCCCAGCCTCCGCTCTCCCTGCCTCGCTCTCCCTGCCTCCGCTCTCCAGCCTCCGCGTCTCTCAGCCTTGCTCTCTCCACCTCCCTCTTCTCCACCTCCGCCTCCACTTCGCTCTCCTCTGCCCTCCAGCCCGCTCTCCCTCCTCCATCGCCCTTCCGCCCCGCTCTCCTCTGCCCCCGCCTCCGCTCTCCTCTGCCTCCGCCTCCCCTCCTCTTGCCCCCAGCCTCCCCTCTCCTGTGCCCCCCAGCCTCCCCTCTCCTGTGCCCCCCAGCCTCCCCTCTCCTGTGCCCCCAGCCTCCCCTCTCCTGTGCCCCCCAGCCTCCCTTCCTGTGCCCCCAGCCTCCCCTTCCTGTGCCCCCCAGCCTCCCCTCTTCTGCCCCAGCCTCCCCTCTCCTTGCCCCAGCCTCCGCTCTCCCTGCCCCCCAGCCTCCGCCTCTCTGCCCCCCACCTCCGCTCTTCTGTGCCCCCTGCCTCCGCTCTCCCTGCCTCCGCTCTTCCCTGCCTCCGCTCTCTCCAGCCTCCGCTCTTCTCCAGCCTCCGCTTTCTCCCTCTCCGCTCTCCCCTCCAGCCTCCGCTCTCCCTCCAGCCTCCACTCTCCTCTGCCCCGCTCTCCCTGCCTCCGCTCTCCCTGCCCGCCTCCGCTCCCTCCCTGCCTCCGCTCTCCCTGCCTCCGCTCTCCCCTGCCTCCGCTCTCCCCTGCCTCCGCCTCTTCCCGCCTCCGCTCTCCTCTGCCTCCGCTCTCTCCTGCTCCATGCCTCCGCTCTCCACTGCCTCCGCTCTCCCCTGCCTCCCCGCTCTCCCTGCCTCCCCTCTCCCCTGCTTCCCCTCTCCCCTGCCTCCCCCTCTCCCTCTGCCCCCCTGCCTCCCCCTCTCCCTGCCTCCCCCGCCTCTCCCCTGCCCCCCAGCCTCCCCTCCTCCTCTCCCCCTCCAGCCTCCCCTCTCCGTCCCCCTGCCTCCGCTCTCCCCTGCCTCCTGCTCTCCCCTGCCTCCGACTGCTCCCGTGCCTCCGCTCTCCTCCCTGCCTCCGCTCTCCCCTGCCTCTGCTCTCCCCTGCCTCCACTCTCCTCTGCCCTCCAGCCTCCGCTCTCCCCTGCCCTCCGCTCTCCCCTGCCTCTCGCCCTCCAGCCTCCGCTCTCCCCAGCCTCCGCTCTCCTCTGCCTCCTGCCTCCCTCTCTGCCTGCTCCGCTCTCCTCCTCCGCTCCTCTCCCCTGCCTCCGCTCTCCTCTGCCTCCGCCTCTCGCTCGCCTCTGCCTCCGCTCTTTCCCTGCCTCCGCTCTTCCCTCTGCCTCCGCTCTTCCCCTGCCTTCCCTCCCCCGCCTGCCGTCTCCTCTCCCCCTGCCTCCGCTCTCCCTGCCCCTGCCTCCGCTCTCCCCTGCCTCCAGCCTCCGCCTGTCCTCCAGCCTCCGCTCTCCTCTGCCTCCAGCCTCCGCTGTCCTCTGCCTCCGCTCTTCTCCAGCCTCCGCTCTCCCTGCCTCCGCTCTCCGCCCTGCCCTCCAGCCTCCGCTCTCCCCTCCCTCCAGCCTCCGCTCCTCCTCCGCCTCCAGCCTCCGCTCTCCTTGCCCTCCAGCCTTCGCTCTCCCTGCCCTCCAGCCTCCGCTCCTCCTCTGCCTCCGCTCTCCTCTGCTCCGCTCTCCTCTGCCTCCGCTCTCCTCTGCCTCCGCTCTCCCTGCCTCTGCTCTCCTCTGCCCTCCAGCCTCCCCTCTCCGTGCCCCCCAGCCTCCCCTCTCCTGTGCCCCCCAGCCTCCCCTCTCCTGTGCCCCCAGCCTCCCCTCTCCTGTGCCCCCCAGCCTCCCCTCTCCTGTGCCCCCCAGCCTCCCTCTCCTCTGCCCCCAGCCTCCTCTCTCCTCTGCCCCCAGCCTCCGCTCTCCTCTGCCCCCAGCCTCCACTCTCCTCTGCCCCCCAGCCTCCGCTCTCCTCTTCCTCCACTCTGCCCTGCCTCCGCTCTCCCCTGCCTCCGTTCTCCCCTGCCTCCGCTCTCCCCTGCCTCTGCTCTCCCCTGCCTCCGCTCTTCTCCAGCCTCCGCTCTCCCCTGCCTCCGCTCTTCTCCAGCCTCCGCTCTCCTCTGCCCTCCAGCCTCCACTCTCCTCTGCCTCCGCTCTTCTCCAGCCTCCGCTCTCCTCTGCCTCCGCTCTCCCCTGCCCTCCAGCCTCCGCTCTCCCTGCGTCCGCTCTCCCCTGCCTCCGCTCTCCCCTGACCCCTCCCTCCTCTAACCCCTCCAGTTTCTGCCTCCTCCATCCTCTGCCTCTTACCTCCTCTGCCCCCTCCAGCCTCTGCCCCCTCCAGCCTGTGCTGCACTCACTGCTGACCACTGAGCCACCGCACTCACTGCTGACCACTGAGCCACCGCACTCACTGCTGACCACTGAGCCACCGCATTCACTGCTGACCACTGAGCCACCGCACTCACTGCTGATCACTGAGCCACCGCACTCACTGCTGACCACTGAGCCACCGCACTCACTGCTGACCACTGAGCCACCGCACTCACTGCTGACCACTGAGCCACCGCACTCACTGCTGACCACTGAGCCACCGCACTCACTGCTGACCACTGAGCCGCCTGTATACACACAATTAATTTCACAGCACTCCCCTATTACTAAATAAACTATATATAGATTCTAGACTACCCGATTCTTTAGAATCGGGCCACCATCTAGTTTAATTTATATTTTCATATATTGGACTTTTATGGATGCAGATATATCAAATTACCCTTGATTTTTAAAAAATTTTTCTTTATGGGGAAAAAAGCAATTACATTTTTTTTTAAATTTATTTTCATATTTATTTATTTTTTAACATTTATATTTCTTACTCGCCTCAAGAGACTTACAACTACAATTATCTGATCAACCTTTATTACATTAAGCAATACTTAAAGGGAACCTGTCACCAAGAAAATGCATTCTAATCTGTAGGCACCATGTTAGAGAAGGAGGAGTACAGCAGATTGATACATAGTTTTTTTAAATAAGATTCAGTATAATTTGTGTTTTCATCATTTAGGCGTCTGCTCTCTCTGGGATTTTAGGTCCAGAGGGCGGTCCTATCAGTGACTGACAGCTATATTTGTATGCACACTTATATAAAGACAGCTGTCAGTCACTGATAGGACCGCCCTCTGGACCTAAAACCCCAGAGAGAGCAGAAGTTTAAATGATGAAAACACAGATTGTAAAGAACCTTCTTTCACAAAACTATGTCTTAATCTGCTCTACTCCTCCTTCTCTAACATGGTGCCTACAGATTAGAATGCATTTTCAGAGTGACAGGTTCCCTTTAAGTATTAATTTATATAATAAAAATCACCTACAGCAGTCTGTCAAGGTGGACAGTGGTGGTGGGACCCAGAATTCAGGGTACTTGGCCAGAAGTCAAGGGCAGTTGCATAACTTGAAGCCCATAGTCCCTGATGCGAACGTTCCAACGTGGTCTACCATTATTGCAAATCTTTAATAGCATTAATCTTTTGCTATAGGCTAAAGAGACTTTGAAGCCCCCTAGGCTCCAGTGTCTGGGGTCAATTGCAACCCCTGCACCTATTGTAGTTATGCCTCTGGTCCAAGGCATGTGCACTGTCCCAAATCATCAGCACATGCAAAGCCATTGCATGTGGCTTTTACATTTTTGTACCACTAATTTTGTGCACCCATATAACCTGCCCCTGTTGCACCCCATGCTATGTCACTGTACTGTATTACTTTTATATTAGTAATGAACAAAATACTTTTGAACATTTTCTTTCAAGAATTGTAAGGCTTTTTTTCTGTTTGCTCTTAAGACAAATAGTTGCCAAGCATACAATTTATTTGACATATATGATAATGACATATGACATACATGTCATATATGGCATATAGGTTAATCTGTGAATTGTAGAACAAAGACAGCATATTATTTATACACCACTGCTCAGTGGCAAAATACAATTTCTAATTTGCTGGGGGTTTTCAAATCGACCCAAAGAAATAACATTGACCATAAATTTATTGAAATATTACACATAAAAAAAAATTGATAAGAGAAAAAATACATTCCAATCTTTCCAAATAGAGTGATTATTAAAAGGTTATTAATGTGCCCCTGTTACCAGTTTTGGGGGGTTCTAAACCCTCCTCAACACTTTTAACATGATATAATTGGGGTTCCTGATGCATACCTCAGAAAACTAGATTTATTCTTGTCCCATGCTGTATTCTAATTTTGAGGTTTAGTCAGCCAGGTGTCTCAAGATTGCAGTCAGTGCCGCTTTGCTCCATGCAAGCGCCACCCCTTTTGACTGTATGCAAGTGGATGACATTACTACACTTCCCAAGTCTTGCATATGCGCAGACGCACCTCACTGAGCCCTACTGTACAGCGGGTAATTCCACTGTGCAAGTGTGAAACGTTGCACACTGTGCGGCTGATGTGTGACTGAAGTCTTGCACCTTCACACTAGAATCACTGGCTGTTTAATCGAACAGAGTAAGACTTGCCGGTGCTGGTCTCTGATTCAACTGCACAGGTGCAAGACTTAAGAATAGTAGCGATGTCATCCACTTGTCCACACGGAGGAGTGGTGTTTACATGGAGTGGAGCGGCGCTGATCACAATCTGGAGATATCCGGGTAACCGAACTGAAAAATTGGCATACAACATGAACCAAAAGTAAAACTTGTTTTCTGAGGTATGCAGGGGTATGTCTGGGGACATTAAGGGGTTACAGGAAACCATTCACGTGATGTTAAAGGTGGTGGGCAGGGATTAGAACCCCAAAACTGGTGACAGGTGCACTTGAAAAGGTTAACTTCTGCACGTATCATAACTGAACTGTTCATATTACAGTAGATCAGAATAGTATTTCCAGTGAATGAGATGGATCTAGAAGGCTACATTTCCATGATGTGCTCTTGGTGTGTCAAAATTTCAGCTCTATTTCTGTGCCTATTATGTAAATTACTTTACTTTTGCTTTTTACATCTGCAGCGAAAAGTTATGGATGGACATTTTTACTTACATTTTTTTTCTGAATCTAATGCAAGTCAATGAGGAAAATGTGCACATAGAACTCAGCATATCCACAAAAAAACCTGTTATTTTTATTGAAGATTTAACTCACACACCGCAGGTTAGTTTACGCTGAGAAAAAGCACAGTGGGCAGGAGATTTCTGTAAATACCATTTATTTTGCTGAAACTCTTAGATGTTGCATTTTAAGTACAGCAAGAATATGCAGCATCAAAAGCTCACCAAAAGCTCATCATGGGTACAGAGCCTATGTGGCGCCCCTGTGACTAGGTGCCACAGGGTAGTATTGCACTGTAATAATAATGTGATAACCCTGTAAAGTTGCCAGTTCAAGATTCATCTTATGGAGTCTATTTTTACACCCACCTAGGACCACACCACTTAGAATAGGGGGGCCGGTAGTTTAGTAGGTCCCAAATAGGGGGGGTGGAGCCTAGGATAGAGTAGTGAGAGGGAAAGTTTCAGTTTAGGCACTTAGTGCTGGGAAGGCAGTCAGCTAGGACAAGCCTGACAGCAATGCTGCTGAAAGGAACCCCAACCTTCAAGGGGGGAACCAGGACAGAGGGCAACGGGCCAGGACTGGTTGGAGCCGGCGGGTCACGTTGGGGAAACATCGGCAGTGCGGGTAGCCGTAGCAGTCGGACGTTTATCTCTGGCTGCAGACCGACGAGCTGCTGATCTATCACTAAAGGGGTAGCTGACTGCACCACAGGGTACCTCGCCCCTCAGGACCAAAAACTAGACTCAAGATCACAGGGGCAACGGCACAAGTTCCGACGTCGGGGAAGTGTCTGGTCTCCTCTTAAATCCAGTAAAGGACAATGGTGCCGCATCGTGGGAAATCGAGGGACTGGCGGGAGAGCTCTGCGAGGGTGGTAGAGCTAAGAAGAGCAACTTAGACCCAGAAAGCCATAGAAGGAAGAACATCTAGAGAGTCCATAACGGGAAACCTGAAACTGGTGACAGACCCCCGGTAAACCAGACTGTACCGTATACCATCACCATCTGCCGGTACCCATTAAAGTGGAGTAAAGTTGAATTGGACTCTGTCATCCTCATTGCGGTGCCCGGAGGGCTCAGCATCACCAGCAGCTCAGCAGAGGAGTAAGAACTGCAACACCTACAGCTCCCCTCATTCTCTCAATCCATCACCGCTGTCCTGAGGTAATAGCTCCACCTGTAGGGAGCTGCAGCACACTCTGCTGCACCCACCATCATCTCAGTGGCCGGCTTGTAGCGCCAGTACCACATTACCAGGAACTACAGGTGGTGTCACAATGCCCTGTAAATATTCCCTTTTCCCCCACCATTTACTCAAATGATAACCAGGGCACAGAACCGGGATCCCGACCATCCGTGATCTCCCCCACCCAATCTGCGAGCAGTCCCGGTGTCCGAGTACCCTTTCCCTGGCCATATCATTTTCTGGTGTCTACGAACAGGATAGAACCAGCCTGGTGAAACCAGGTAAAGTGCGCTCAAAAGACTTTATTTTATTGACTGTTTGTGTAGCCGCCATAACATCACCTCAGGAATTACAACTGTGCCATAGCGAAGGAAAAGAGCGGGAAGCTAAGCCCTGCCCCTTTGTTCTGCTGAGGAGTAGAGAGAATAATGTCGGGCTCACAAATGTAAGAAACTATGTGTTGGCCCAGGGGCGTGCCTCGACCCCTTCCTACAGATGGGCCAAGAAAGAGGCGCCAAAGTGTCTCTCCGCCCCTCTTACCATCAAACAACCAAGGGGGCGGATTGAGAATATGCCCATGCCAGGTCAGGACTATAAAAACCAAACAAGGCGTGGATCGCGGGCAGAACGAGAACCAGTGCGAGACTCCGGACCCTTTACCCGCAAGTGACCTGGTAATGATGGCGGTACCAAGAATAGCTGAAGTCATGCGTGAGGTGGAGGAGCAGATAAGGGCTGACCAAGCCGCCCCGGGCACCCCAACCCTAGAGACTGTCGGAGACTATTTGATCTTCTGGGGAATGGCGCTGCAAGACATACGGGCCCGCCTGCAGGAGACCGCAGACTGGACCATCCGGCACTGGAGTGCTGAAATGGTCCTAACAGTGGACCAATGTGCGGAGCAGCGAAATGTCCTGTGGCAAAACCTGGAACTAGGGGTGACGGTGGCTACCCAAACCAAGCACCCGGTAACCGGAGATGCCTCTACCAACACCAAGATAACATGGCCGGTGCAAGGAAACCGGAGACCCAGCACTGTGACCGCCGAGGAGCCCGGACAGGATGAGACCACCGCGAGAGACCCAATCCGTTTCCCCGAGGTGTCGGCTGGCGAGAGAGATGACGAGGTCAGTGTCGGAGAGGAGGAGGGACTGGAGGAAGGAGCCGTCGGTGGTTCAGAGGAGGCCGGGCCCCGCGAGTTATGGAGGGCTCCGGTACCAGCAACTCAAGTGTGGCTGCGGGCAAGAGAGCGCTGTAGTCTGTGAGGGAGTCGTCGCTGCCTTGGCAACAGGTGGGTCGTCCCCAGTCCACATCATTGAACCCAGCCGACGAGGCTGAAAGGCAGAGGCGCCGTGAAGCCTGGGGGGCTAATGAGATGGAGACCCGGCAGGCCCGCACGATTGCTCACAATCAACCCCTGCAACCACTCAGCCAACGAAAAACAGGAGAGGTTACCATTTTCAATCTTAATACCGGGTATGAGTTCACCCAGGAGGAGGGCCTGCTTGCAGAAGTTTTTGTTGGGCGAAGGGATGTAGAGGCCCGCCTTCCCCAGGGCCACCCGGACAGGGACAGTGGGGACATGATTAAATAGGAACGCCACGCAGGACCTAGAGGGTGGTTTGCCATTCGGGTGAGCCGATAGTACGGGTAGAAATGGTAACCAGTAACGTGCACAGTACTTACTTTTTGTTTGTTTACTTTACAGTACATGAACGTAAATGTACGGCGTGTGTTTGCTATCGAGCCTGATGAACAGTAAATCAGAGACTTGGAACCCGGTCCCAGTTGGACTGAGGTGGACTAGAATGATAATGAGTGTTAATGCAACGTTAAAAGCAATGCACCTCCCGCAAGGGAAGATTATGAGTAAGCGTAAAAGTTACTGTTATATATGTTTGAAGTTAACCCGTTTGATTGCAAATAATAATAAAAATGTCAATACCCGGTTTGGTTTAACACCCGAGGAGAGGTGTGTTCCACCAAGGGGGGGGTGTGGCGCCACTGTGACTAGGTGCCACAGGGTAGTATTGCACTTTAATAATAATGTGTTAACCCTGTAAAATTGCCAGTTCAAGGTTCACCTTATGGAGTCTATTTTTACACCCACCTAGGACCACACCACTTAGAACAGGGGGGCCGGTAATTTAGTAGGTCCCAAATGGGGGGGTGGATAGAGTAGTGAGAGGGAAAGTTTCAGTTTAGACAGTTAGTGCTGGGAAGGCAGTCAGCTAGGACAAGCCTGACAGCAATGCTGCTGAGAGGAACCCCAGCATTCAAGGGGGGAACCAGGACAGAGGGCAACGGGCCAGGACTGGTTGGAGCTTGCTGGTCACGTTGGGGAAGCATTGGCAGTACGGGTAGCCATAGCAGTCGGATGTTTATCTCTGGCTGCAGACGGACGAGCTGCAGGCCCATCACTAAAGGGGTAGCTGACAGCACCACAGGGTACCTCGCACCTCAAGACCAAAAACTAGATCCAAGATCACAGGGGCAACTGCCCGAGTTCCGACGTCGGGGAAGTGTCTGGTCTCCTCTTAAATCCGGTAAAAGACAACCGTGCCCCATCGTGGGAAATCGAGGGACTGGTGGGAGAGCTCTGCGAGGGTGGTAGAGTTAAGAAGAGGAACTTAGACCCAGAAAGCCATAGAAGGAAGAACATCTAGAGACTCCATAACAGGAAACCTGGAACTGGTGACAGACCCCCGGTAAACCAGACTGTACCATATAACATCACCATCAGCCGGTACCCATTAAAGTGGAGTAAAGTTGAATTAGACTCTGTCATCCTTATTGCGGTGCCCGGAGGTCTCAGCACCACCAGCAGCTCGGCAAAGGGGTAAGAACTGCAACACCTACAACTCCCCTCATTCTCTCAATGCATCACCGCTGCCCTGAGGTAATAGCTCCACCTCTAGGGAGCTGCACCACACTTTGCTGCACCCACCATCACCTCAGCAGCCGGCTTACAGCGCCGGTACCATATTACCGGGAACTACAGGTGGCATCACGATCTCCCCCACCATGTACTCAAATGATAACCAGGGCACGGAACCGGGATCCCGACCATCCGTGATCTCCCCCACCTAAGCTGCCAGCAGTCCCAGTGTCCGAGCACCCCTTGCCCTGGCCATATCACCTACAAATATGGTTAAAAAGAAAAGAAAAACATTGAAAAATGTTATTACTAATCTAATATTCTCCTTATATAATCACCTTGGCATAACCTTTTGTGTATTATTCCTGCCAGAAGTGTACAGCGAAGATCAAAAGAAACCAGTTACTCATTGTTAAACACTTGTAACACTGGGGTCCTGGGTTCAAATTCTGTTAAGTACAACATCTGTAAGAAGTTTCTTTATTTGCCCCATGTTATGGTGGAGTTACATGGAGTACCCTGGTTACCTCTTAACCCAAAAGACTTATTGCCTTCATGATATCTGTGAAGAGAAAGTAACATTGCAAGTACAAGGTTAAGAAAAAGTTACAATTAGCTTCTCCTCTAGAAGGGAGAAGATTTAGGAGTAAGAAAATAGCTACTTAATGGTTAGAATTAGGGATGGGCGAATCTACTCGCTAGGACTCGTTACTCGGCGAGTAGTAAGGGACTCGCAGGACTCGGTACTCTGCGAGTTTCCCAGCGTTTACTCGCACGAGTCCAATGCAAATCAATAGCAAACGCTGACAAAACTAGGATTGCAATTGTTTGCATTAGACTCGGCTACTGTGCCAGTGATAGCAGGGAAACTCGCAAAGTAACTGCTGTTTCTTTGCGAGCCGAGTCCAGCTGTCTTCTCTGTGCAGCTCCAGGGTCCTAGAGCCCGCCTGCTCACAGATATGATGTAGCAGAGCTGAGATTGTTCTCAGTCTGCTCATTCCCTGTGCATATCTATGCACAGGGGATGTAGCAGAGAGGACATCGCGTTTTGGACTACGTCGGACGGAAGAGGATTTTTTTAATTAAAGATGGAGTCCCTAATGGCTTTTTTTTTAATTTCAAATAAAAATTTTTCTCTGTGTTTTTTTAACCCTTTATTGGAGATTCTTAGTGGCTGGGTCAAACATGGCCTGACATTAAGAATCTCGGGCTTAATACCAGCTTGTATAACAAAGCTGGTATTAACCCCTTTATTACCCAGCGTGCCACCGCCACCAGGGCCGCTGGAAGAGCGGGGTTCAGCGCCAGAGGATGGCGCTTCAATGAACGCGCCATCTTCTAGGGCGGCTGCGGGCTGCAATTTGCAGCGGAAGCTTGGGCATCCCTGCACTGCGGATTCCAGCTCCAAGCTGCTTAGCTGTACCTGGCTAGACATAGAAATTGCGCGGAGCCCCACGCATTTCTTTTTTATTATTCCATGAATTTCAGAGTCAGAGTCTCAGAGTCAGAGTCAGAGTCTCAGAGTCAGAGTCTCAGAGTCAGAGTCTCAGAGTCAGAGTCAGAGTCTCAGAGTCAGAGTCTCAGAGTCAGAGTTTCAGAGTCTCAGAGTCAGAGTCTCAGAGTCTCAGAGTCTCAGAGTCAGAGTCTTAGAGTCAGAGTCTCAGAGTCAGAGTCTCAGAGTCAGAGTCTCAGAGTCAGAGTCTCAGAGTCTCAGAGTCAGAGTCTCAGAGTCAGAGTCTCAGAGTCAGAGTCTCAGAGTCAGAGTCAGAGTCTCAGAGTCTCAGAGTCAGAGTCTCAGAGTCAGAGTCTCAGAGTCAGAGTCTCAGAGTCAGAGTCTAAGATTCAGAGTCTCACCCTCAGAGCCAGAGTCAGAGTCTCAGAGTCAGAGTCAGAGTCTCAGAGTCAGAGTCTCAGAGTCAGAGTCTCAGATTCAGAGTCTCACCCTCAGAGCCAGAGTCAGAGTCTCAGAGTCAGAGTCTCAGAGTCTCAGAGTCAGAGTCTCAGAGTCAGAGTCTCAGAGTCAGAGTCAGAGTCTCAGAGTCAGAGTCAGAGTCTCAGAGTCTCAGAGTCAGAGTCTCAGAGTCAGAGTCTCAGAGTCAGAGTCTCAGAGTCAGAGTCTAAGATTCAGAGTCTCACCCTCAGAGCCAGAGTCAGAGTCTCAGAGTCAGAGTCTCAGAGTCAGAGTCTCAGAGTCAGAGTCTCACCCTCAGAGCCAGAGTCAGAGTCTCAGAGTCAGAGTCTCAGAGTCAGAGTCTCAGAGTCAGAGTCAGAGTCTCAGAGTCTCAGAGTCAGAGTCTCAGAGTCAGAGTCTCAGAGTCAGAGTCTCAGAGTCAGAGTCTAAGATTCAGAGTCTCACCCTCAGAGCCAGAGTCAGAGTCTCAGAGTCAGAGTCAGAGTCTCAGAGTCAGAGTCTCAGAGTCAGAGTCTCAGATTCAGAGTCTCACCCTCAGAGCCAGAGTCAGAGTCTCAGAGTCAGAGTCTCAGAGTCTCAGAGTCAGAGTCTCAGAGTCAGAGTCTCAGAGTCAGAGTCAGAGTCTCAGAGTCAGAGTCAGAGTCTCAGAGTCTCAGAGTCAGAGTCTCAGAGTCAGAGTCTCAGAGTCAGAGTCTCAGAGTCAGAGTCTAAGATTCAGAGTCTCACCCTCAGAGCCAGAGTCAGAGTCTCAGAGTCAGAGTCTCAGAGTCAGAGTCTCAGAGTCAGAGTCTCACCCTCAGAGCCAGAGTCAGAGTCTCAGAGTCAGAGTCTCAGAGTCAGAGTCTCAGAGTCAGAGTCAGAGTCAGAATCTCAGAATTTCATGAAATAATTTAAAAAAAATGCGTGGGGCTCCGCGCAATTTCTATTTCTAGCCAGGTACAGCTAAGCAGCTGGGGGCTGGAATCCGCAGCGCAGGGATGCCCAAGCTTTCTGGGCACCCCCCGCTGCAAATTGCAGCCCGCAGCCGCCCCAGAAGATGGCGCATTCATTGAAGCGCCATCCTCTGGCGCTGAACCCCGCTCTTCCAGTGGCCCTGGTGGCGGTGGCACGCTGGGTAATAAAGAGGTTAGGGCCAGCTTTGTATTATCAGCTGGCCCTAAGCCCGAAATTTATGGCGGTCACGCCAATATTAGACATGACCGCCATGTATTTCTATTAAATTGTTTTAAAAAAAACACAACACAGAGAAAATTTTTTATTAGAAATAAAAAAAAAGCCATTAGGGACTCCATCTTTAATTAAAAAAATCCTCTTCCGTCCGACGCAGTCCAAAACGCGATGTCCTCTCTGCTCATCCCTGTGCATAGATATAGATGTCTATGCACAGGGATGAGCAGACTGAGAACAATCTCAGCACTGCTACATCAGGCAGCAGGCAGGCTCTAGGACCCTGGAGCTGTGGCAGCCAGCACACTGAGCAGACAGGACTCTTATCTGTGCGAGTTTCCCAGCGATTACAGTTGCAAAGTAAACGAGTCCAATGCAAATAAATGGCAAAACTAGGATTGCTTCAGGCTGAGTAGTCACACTGTCGAAAGCCCTACCACAAGAGGTAGTAAAGGCAAACACTAACAGCTTTTAAAAAAGATTTGGATGATTTCCTCATTACTAGGGATGGGCGAATCTACTCCCTAGGACTCGTTACTCGGCGAGTAGTAAGGGACTCGCAGGACTCGGTACTCTGCGAGTTTCCCAGTGTTTACTCGCACGAGTCCAATGCAAATCAATAGCAAACGCTGACAAAACTAGGATTGCAATTGTTTGCATTAGACTCGGCTACTGTGCCAGTGATAGCAGGGAAACTCGCAAAGTAACTGCTGTTTCTTTGCGAGCCGAGTCCAGCTGTCTTCTCTGTGCAGCTCCAGGGTCCTAGAGCCCGCCTGCTCACAGACATGATGTAGCAGAGCTGAGATTGTTCTCAGCCTGCTCATTCCCTGTGCATATCTATGCACAGGGGATGTAGCAGAGAGGACATCGCGTTTTGGACTACGTCGGACGGAAGAGGATTTTTTTAATTAAAGGTGGAGTCCCTAATGGCTTTTTTTTTTATTTCAAATAAAAAATTTTCTCTGTGTTTTTTTAACCCTTTATTGGAGATTCTTAGTGGCTGGGTCAAACGTGGCCTGACATTAAGAATCTCGGGCGTAATACCAGCTTGTATAACAAAGCTGGTATTAACCCCTTTATTACCCAGCGTGCCACCGCCACCAGGGCCGCTGGAAGAGCGGGGTTCAGCGCCAGAGGATGGCGCTTCAATGAACGCGCCATCTTCAGGGGCGGCTGCGGGCTGCAATTTGCAGCGGGGGGTGCCCAGAAAGCTTGGGCATCCCTGCACTGCGGATTCCAGCCCCCAGCTGCTTAGCTGTACCTGGCTAGACATAGAAATTGCACGGAGCCCCACGCATTTTTTTTTTATTATTTCATGAATTTCAGAGTCAGAGTCTCAGAGTCAGAGTCTCAGAGTCAGAGTCAGAGTCAGAGTCTCAGAGTCAGACTCAGAGTCTCAGAGTCAGAGTCAGAGTTTCAGAGTCTCAGAGTCAGAGTCTCAGAGTCAGAGTCTCAGAGTCAGAGTCTCAGACTCTCAGAGTCAGAGTCTCAGAGTCAGAGTCAGAGACTCAGAGTCTCAGAGTCTCAGAGTCAGAGTCTCAGAGTCAGAGTCTCAGAGTCAGAGTCAGAGTCTCAGAGTCAGAGTCAGAGTCTCAGAGTCAGAGTCTCAGAGTCAGAGTCAGAGTCTCAGAGTCAGAGTCTCAGAGTCAGAGTCTCAGAGTCAGAGTCTCAGAGTCAGAGTCTCAGAGTCAGAGTCAGAGTCTCAGAGTCAGAGTCTCAGAGTCACAGTCTCAGAGTCAGAGTCTCAGAGTCAGAGTCTCAGAGTCAGAGTCAGAGTCTCAGAGTCAGAGTCAGAGTCTCAGAGTCAGAGTCAGAGTCTCAGAGTCTCAGAGTCAGAGTCTCAGAGTCAGAGTCAGAGTCTCAGAGTCAGAGTCTCAAAGTCAGAGTCTCAGATTCAGAGTCTCACCCTCAAAGCCAGAGTCAGAGTCTCAGAGTCAGAGTCTCAGAGTCAGAGTCTTAGAGTCAGAGTCTTAGAGTCAGAGTCTCAGAGTCAGAGTCTCAGAGTCAGAGTCTCAGAGTCAGAGTCTCAGAGTCAGAGTCAGAGTCTCAGAGTCAGAGTCTCAGAGTCTCAGAGTCTCAGAGTCTCAGAGTCAGAGTCTCAGAGTCTCAGAGTCTCAGAGTCAGAGTCTCAGAGTCTCAGAGTCTCAGAGTCTCAGAGTCAGAGTCTCCGAGTCAGAGTCTCCGAGTCAGAGTCTCAGATTCAGAGTCTCACCCTCAGAGCCAGAGTCAGAGTCTCAGAGTCAGAGTCTCAGAGTCAGAGTCAGAGTCTCAGATTCAGAGTCTCAGATTCAGAGCCAGAGTCAGAGTCTCAGAGTCAGAGTCAGAGTCTCAGAGTCAGAGTCAGAGTCTCAGAGTCTCAGAGTCAGAGTCTCAGAGTCAGAGTCTCAGAGTCAGAGTCTCAGAGTCAGAGTCAGAGTCTCAGAGTCAGAGTCTCAAAGTCAGAGTCTCAGATTCAGAGTCTCACCCTCAGAGTCTCAGAGTCAGAGTCTCAGAGTCAGAGTCTTAGAGTCAGAGTCTTAGAGTCAGAGTCTCAGAGTCTCAGAGTCAGAGTCTCAGAGTCAGAGTCTCAGAGTCAGAGTCTCAGAGTCATAGTCTCAGATTCAGAGTCTCACCCTCAGAGCCAGAGTCAGAGTCTCAGAGTCAGAGTCTCAGAGTCAGAGTCAGAGTCTCAGAGTCAGAGTCTCAGATTCAGAGTCTCACCCTCAGAGCCAGAGTCAGAGTCTCAGAGTCAGAGTCTCAGAGTCTCAGAGTCAGAGTCTCAGAGTCAGAGTCAGAGTCTCAGAGTCAGAGTCAGAGTCTCAGAGTCAGAGTCTCAGAGTCAGAGTCTCAAAGTCAGAGTCTCAGATTCAGAGTCTCACCCTCAGAGCCAGAGTCAGAGTCTCAGAGTCAGAGTCTCAGAGTCAGAGTCAGAGTCAGAATCTCAGAATTTCATGAAATAATTTAAAAAAAATGCGTGGGGCTCCGCGCAATTTCTATTTCTAGCCAGGTACAGCTAAGCAGCTGGGGGCTGGAATCCGCAGCGCAGGGATGCCCAAGCTTTCTGGGCACCCCCCGCTGCAAATTGCAGCCCGCAGCCGCCCCAGAAGATGGCGCGTTCATTGAAGCGCCATCCTCTGGCGCTGAACCCCGCTCTTCCAGTGGCCCTGGTGGCGGTGGCACGCTGGGTAATAAAGAGGTTAGGGCCAGCTTTGTATTATCAGCTGGCCCTAAGCCCGAAATTTATGGCGGTCACGCCAATATTAGACATGACCGCCATGAATTTCTATTAAATTGTTTTAAAAAAAACACAACACAGAGAAATTTTTTTATTAGAAATAAAAAAAAAGCCATTAGGGACTCCATCTTTAATTAAAAAAATCCTCTTCCGTCCGACGCAGTCCAAAACGCGATGTCCTCTCTGCTCATCCCTGTGCATAGATATAGATGTCTATGCACAGGGATGAGCAGACTGAGAACTATCTCAGCACTGCTACATCAGGCAGCAGGCAGGCTCTAGGACCCTGGAGCTGTGGCAGCCAGCACACTGAGCAGACAGGACTCTTATCTGTGCGAGTTTCCCAGCGATTACAGTTGCAAAGTAAACGAGTCCAATGCAAATAAATGGCAAAACTAGGATTGCTTCAGGCTGAAGCTTCCGAGACACATCTGCGATTTGTAAATCTCACACTACTCGCTATTACTCGCTTCCCCATTCATTAACATTGGACTCGCTAGACTCGCAGCGAGTAGCGAGTCCCAGGCTCGGACTCGCTAGAGTCAAGCGATTCCGAGTAATTTAGGATTCTCCCATCACTAGTTAGAATGCATCAGCAGTTAGCACCGAAGTGAAGCCTCAGGAAGACAAGGTTGCATACAGGAATCTTCACATACAGCAATATTGCTTGCAATTTCACTGGCAATTTGCTGGTTGCAGTGAAATCATGGACACATTGTTCCATTTGTGCACGGCCACAAAATAGAACAATGTGTCCATGATTTCACTGCAACCAGCAAATTGCCAGTAAAATTGCCTAGTAAAATTGCCTAGTAAAATTGCCTAGCAAAATTGCTGTGTGTGAAGGTACCTTACTGGGAGTATGTTCAAGGAAGTGATTTGCTGAGAAAGCAAGCCCTTTAAGGGTGCGTGCACACGGTCCTGAGGAGCTGCGTGTTGGATGCAGCTCCTCCGGACCTGAGGGAAGCCGCGTGTGGCCGCAGGGAGACTGCAGCCGCCCTGTACTCACCATGTGCGGTGGGTGCAGGGCGGCTTCTCCCTGCAGTCACCCGATGGGAGCCGCTTCCGACTCCACAGCATGAAATAAACATGCGGAGGAGGAGCGGGCTCCCGGCAACCTGCACCAAACACGCTGCGGGTGGGTTAAGCATAGTGAGGATGGGATTTCTCGAAATCTCATCCATTATGCTATTACTGCACTACGCAGCGTTTTGGACACAGCGGCAAGATGCTGCGTCCAAAACTCTGCGTACACTGATTGTGTGCACGCACCCTAAGGATATGTGCCCACAGGAAGGTTTGCTGCATTTGAGATCAGGTTTTGCCTTGGTTTTATGTAAATCTATGCTAATCTAATCCTGAGTTTTTGGTTTCCATCAAAACCTATGTGATCAGGGAAAAGCTTTCACACACACACTGTTTTTTTTTCTCTACAGAAAATAGGAATACCACAGGTGTTTCCACTTTAGCCAAAGTGCAGCAAAGAATTGACATGCTCATTCTTTCTGATGGTGGGTTTATACGTCGCGATATCGGCGTCCAACTCCGATCCAACTCCGACCAAAAGTCACGTGGTTTGGGAGTTGGACCCGATATCGTTCGCGCGTTGTACGGTTTGAACGTACAATGCGATGCTGGAACGATGCCAAAACGATATCGGGGTTGAATGAGCGTGCTATTTAACCGCCCGATATCGGATGGCCGTTGTAGCCGCATCGTCCCGTGTGACAGCCCAACTACGATGTGTACGCCCACGTCACCCATTCACTCCCATGTTAACTCGTCGTTCCTGGGTTGGGGGGCGTACACATCGTCGGGACGTTGTATCCCGATATCGGGCTGTCTAAACCGGCGATGCGATGGCGGGAAAAGCGCGCTCAAAAAGCGCGCTCCCACGTCGTTGGCTCCGATATTGGGCCGATATCGAGATGTGTAAACCCACCATAAAACACAGCAAAACCTGAGGTGTTTCCACTTTCTTTACCAAACAAAAACCAATGTGTTGGGGCAGCTACTCCTAGAATCATAGGTTTTGCTGGAAAACAAAAATGCAGCAAATCCTGTGGTGTTTACACTGTCTCCAGAGTAGAGATGAGCGATGTTCGACTCGAATAGTTCGCCAATCTCAAATTCGAGTTGATTTTGGCGCTATTCGAGTCATTCGCCGAATTCGAATAATTTGGTTCAAATTCGGCGAATCTAGAACATGTTCGATTTTGGTTCAAAAATGCGGCAGATGTGGTCAGAAAACCGCATCTGCCGCATTTTCAGCTAAAATAAACATTAACGAACTCAAATAAAGTGTTAAAAATAAAAAAATAATGTATGCTCACCTGTCCGCGGTCCACCGAAGCCTCCGGTATGGTCCTGGGTCTTACAGGACCTGTGGTGACGTCAGTTCTCGCGGGAACTCCGGTCACATGACCAGAGTTCCGCGAGAACATGACGTCACCACAGGTCCTATAAGCACAGGACCTTGCCGGAAAGCTTAAAATAGACATTTTTATGTTTTAGACACTTTCTTTATGTAAAAGAAAGTGTCCAAAACATAAAAATGTGTATTTTAAGCTTTCCAGTAAGGTCCTGTGGCTTACGTGACCTGTGGTGACGTCATGTTCTCGCGGGAACTCCGGCATTAATCTGACTCGGACACAATCTCTATGTTAAAGATAATTAGGAGGACCTAACCACCATATTTATGGAGGTGAAGGAGGGCCTCATAACTTTTTTAAGCGACTGTATCAATCTAGATGAAAAGATGATTGACATTGTGATCTGTCCACAGATGCATGTATAAAGACTATATTTAATACTATTTGTGTTGATCTCAATCTATCACAAATAAACCTTGAGTATCGAGATCTTAAAGGGAATTTGCCACAATGTTTTTGCCATCTATCTGAGAACAGAAAAATATAGAGACACATATTCCGGTGGTGTACCACTTACTGAGCTGCTTAAGCTATGGTCACATCTGCGGTTGGGCTTGCAGATCCTGATCTGGTTTTGAGTATTAAAAATGCTCAAAACCGAATCCGGATCCACAGCCATAGGCTTCAATAGAAAAACTGGATTGCACTATTTGCAATCCGGTTACCGGATCTGGTTTTGGAGCCTGCGGGAAAATTCATGCAGGCTGCGTCTATCGCGCCGGTTCCAAAACCGGATCCATTTTTTTTATAATGGGAGTGTATGGGAACCGGACCCGGTACCGCAAGGTACATAAATGTACCATGCGGTTCCAGATCCGGTTTTTAAAATTGCAAAAACCCACATTCCAAAACCAGATGCATTAATGCATCCAGATCCGGAAGGAGGGTTGCAATTGTGATATCAAATGATAGTATGAAGGCACACGGTAAAACCGCATCCGATAATGGATGCGGATACCGGATTGTGCCTTTTAAGTGTGGCCCTAGACTTACTGTCATTTTATTTACTTATTTCTCTGCTGCAGATATACAGGTCATTAATGTGCTGGACTACCTGGCAGCAGGCCAAGTAGTCATGTAATGATAATCTCGAGATGGTTAAACGGTGATTTTATCAAAACTGCACTGAGCAGCCCATTAAGTGACACATTGCTGGAATCAGGATCTCGGGCCCTACATTATGTTTCGCTCAGATTATGTGGCAAAACCTGCAAACAGATTCCCTTTAAAGGTTTGCAAAGATAGACATTTGCCACAACACACCAGCAGAAAAAGTGAAATATTTTGCCTCTTCAGCAAATTACAAAAATCTATCACTTCTTTTTGTCGTATCCTTGTGGCGAAGACTCACAGTGTTGATATGGAGAGGCTCGTGAACTCAGATGCCTCCTTGAAAAGCACAAAACATGGAAGAATGTGTACTGAAACTGAGAACCTTTATCTCTTTGTTCACTATAACATGCCACCTCTGACTGAATGGAATCCTTGGAAAGCAGTATTGTTCTGGCTCCAGAAGCGTGAACGACGTACCCGCGATTGTCTGGAGCTGTTACAGCAAGGGCACTTCACCGACATATTCAGCCATGCTGAGAAACATGAAGGAGACAACCCACAGGAGCATTAAGTCACAAAAACAAAGAAAAAGACATTCTGAGATACTGTTTGCTGTTACAAGTTAACGTAATTATTCCACAATTGTTTTTATTACTTATACTAGTTTTCTTTAATAGTAACTGTAACCTATATAGTGCAAGTTTCCAAGAACCGCTTTCAGCCTCATATCTGTAGTTGTCTTTTAAATTTTGTTACTGCGCAAAATTTGTTTTATTACTGCACATATTTGTTTGATTACTACACAAATTGTGTATTACTGCACACTAAAAATACTCTAGTTCAATGGTTTCACCAGTTCCACTAGTAAAACTGACTAATTATATAATATGGAGTTAATCCCTCTTTGTTGATGTATTCCTCAACATAAATGGATTTCTTGGTAAAAAGAAGTAACATTATTAAATTGCAATAAGATAAATCAAGCATCTAATCCACAATGTTTTCTACTTCCGCAGCAAAAGTACCACGACTAATGATGGGCGAGTCCTAAACTACTCGGAATCGCTTGACTCTAGCGAGTCCGAGCCCGGGACTCGCTACTCGTTGCGAGTCTAGCGAGTCTAATGTTAATGAATGGGGAAGCGAGTAATAGCGAGTAATGTGCGATTTACAAATCGCAGATGTGTCTCGGAAGCTTCAGGCTCTATCTGCATTTCCGCCCCCTACTGTGTGATGTGTGATGTAGCAGAGCTGAATGAGTTCAACAAGAAGAAGAAGGAAGACAGAAGAGAGAAGAAAGAAGAGAGAAAACCTGGGTCTTTGGAGGGGTATGTGGTGGTAATAAAGCTGGAGTCCCTAATGGTGTCTGTGTCTTTATTTTTAATAAATAATTTTTCTCTGTGTGGTGTTTTTTTTAACCCTTTATTGGAGATTCTTAGTGGCCGGGTCAAACCTGGCCTGACATTAAGAATCTCGGGCTTAATACCAGCTTGTATAACAAAGCTGGTATTAACCCCTTTATTACCCAGCGTGCCACCGCCACCAGGGCCGCTGGAAGAGTGAGGTTCAGCGCCAGAGGATGGCGCTTCAATGAACGCACCATCTTCTGGGGCGGCTGCGGGCTGCAATTTGCAGCGGGGGGTGCCCGGAAAGCTTGGGCCTCCCTGCGCTGCGAATTCCAGCCCCCAGCTGCTTAGCTGTACCTGGCTAGACATAGAAATTGTGCGGAGCCCCACGCATTTTTTTTAATTATTTCATGAAATTCATTAAATAATAAAAAAAAAGGGCTCCCCTATATTCTTGTGTCTGGCCAGGTACAAATAGGCACCTGGGGGTTGGGAGCAGCCCGTCGCTGCCTGCTGGATTCGGCTGGTTACAGAAATACGGCGAAGCCCACGTCAAATTTATTTCTGACAAATCCATAAAACAATATGAATAAAAGGGACTACATCTTTATTAACCCCTGGACCATTTAGGATTGTTTTATTGATTTTTCAGAAAAAAATGACGTGGGCTTCGCCGTATTTCTGGAACCAGCTGGATCCAGCAGACAGCGACGGGCTGCCCCCAACCCCCAGGTGCCTAGTTGTACCTGGCCGGACACAAGAATATAGGGAAGCCCTTTTTTTTTATTATTTCATGAATTTCATGAAATAATAAAAAAAAAATGCGTGGGGCTGCGCACAATTTCTATGTCTGGCCAGGTACAGCTAAGCAGCTGGGGGCTGGAATCCGCAGCGCAGGGAGGCCCAAGCTTTCTGGGCAACCCCCGCTGCAAATTGCAGCCCGCAGCCGCCCCAGAAGATGGCGCATTCATTGAAGCGCCATCCTCTGGCGCTGAACCCTGCTCTTCCAGTGGCCCTGGTGGCGGGTGGCTCACTGGGTAATAATGAGGTTAAGGCCAGCTTTGTATTATCAGCTGGCCCTAAGCCCGAAATTTATTTTAGAAATAAAAAAAAGCCATTAGGGACTCCATCTTTATTTAAAAAAATCCTCTTCCGTTCGACGTAGTCCAAAACGCGATGTCCTCTCTGCTACATCCCTGTGCATAGATATAGATGTCTACGCACAGGGAGTGAGCAGACTGAGAACAATCTCAGCTCTGCTACATCATCTCTGTGCACAGACATTCATGTCTGTACACAGGGAGAGCAGGCGGGCTCTAGGACCCTGGAGCTGCGGCAGCCCGCAGGACCCGAGCCCTGCACAGAGCAGAAAGCCGGACTCGTTACTGTGTGAGTTTCCCTGCGATTACTTGCACAGTAACGAGTCCAATGCAAGTCAATGGCAATCCTAGTTTTGTCAGAGTCTCAGACTCTGACAAAACTAGGATTGCCATTGATTTGCATTGGACTCGTTACTGTGCGAGTAATCGCAGGGAAACTCGCAGAGTACCGAGTCCTGCGAGTCCCTTACTACTCACCGAGTAACGAGTCCTAGCGAGTAGACTCGCCCATCCCTAACTACGACCAAAGGCAAAACAACAAGATAGCTTGCTTCTGATACTCCTTCTGACAGTGATGTAGCTGCTGTTGCTACATTCACTACAGCCTACCATGTTCTTAATGGCAAATTACATAGTATGGGTGTTGCCCTATTTTCATTTACCAGAAATTTCCAGTGCCACCTTCTCTGCATTACACAAGCATGTGTTAGGCCGCTTTCACATCATGATTTTCAGTCATCCGAGTGTATCCGTTTCAAAACGGATACACTCGGATCCAAAATCGTATTCCATGTATCCCTATGGGATCGGATCGGATGTGTGCCTTTTGCCATCCGATTTTGGCACCATCCGATTGTCCAATTTAAGCACGGACACAAAATAGCAACCTGCTGCGATTTTGTGTCCAAGAATGAAATCAGACAGCATCGGATCCGAGCCGATCCGAGCCCCGATGACATGGGAGCCTATGGACATCAGATCCAAGTTGAACTCGGACTTGATGTCGGCTCTGTGTCCTCCCTGCTCCTGCCTCCCTGCATCTTCCTCCCTTCCACTTCTCTATCCTGTCTCCCGCTATTCTATGCTGTCCCCCCGCTATTCTAACCTCTTCCCTGTCTTATACTTATCCTTCTATCCTTTTCCCTATTCTATTTCCTCTGTTTGTTTAAAAAAAAAAAAATCCCTCCATGAGGATACATTACCTTCTGGCGCCATCTGTGCAGAGGATCCTGTGGTGATGTCAGAGAGCTGGTCAGCTGACGTGTCATGTGACCGGCTCTGTGACATCATCACAGGTCCTTCAGCCACCAGATAGTGACTGTCGCATGAAGCCATCGGAAGGTAATGTATCCTCAGGGAGGATTTTTTTTATTTATTACATACTAGAGCGGGAGAGGATAGGGGGGAGGACAGGGGGGGAGGATAGGGGGGAGGGGAGAGCAGAGATAGAAGAGGGACAGACAGGGATAAATAGAGAAGAAGCAGGGACAGACAGGGACAGGCAGGGAGAACAGGATCCACACGGATCCTGCATAGAATCGGATCAGATGGCTATTTGCTATCCAATTGCAGGGATCCATGTGGATCCGTGCCTGTCCGTGGGATCCTCCTTCAAACTCGAATCCCACGGACATGCACTAAATCGTGATTGAAACAGGCCTTAAACAATCTGAACCATGCTCTCACCGGCGTAACCGGGAAGGTCCACCTAACAATAGACACTTGGACAAGTTGATGTGGACAAGGACGATACATTTCTGACTAGTCACACTGTGTGAACCTGGTGGAGGGTGGCACAAAGTTGCAAACTGGAACATCACACATCCTATCCACGCCAAGAATAGCGGGCCAACTTCTATCAGGGTTTCCGCCTCGTCATATGCCACTTTCTGTCTCCCCTTCTGCTGCTCCTCATCCTCTGCTGAATTACCGTCCCCACCACTGCTAAGCTGGAAGCTGTGCAGCACCACATCGGCAAAGCAGCAACATGCTTTGCTGAAACTGATCTGTTTAGGCCAGAAACCACATACTGCAGCAGAGCTGTGGCAAGCTATAAAACATCAGACCAACCAGTGGCTATACCTGCTGCTCTTCCAACCTGGTCTAGTCATCTGCGATAATGGACGTAACCTGCTGGTGGCTTTAAATGTTAGCACGCTGGTACACGTGCCATGCATGGCTCACATGCTGAACCTGTTTGTTCAGAAATTTATCAAAACATACTCTGACTTGCCGTACCTCCTTGAGAAGGTGTGTCATATTAGTCACTGCACACTGGGTGAACCTGGTGGTGCCGCACTGGTCCTTTTTCCTTGCTGCTTTTGGGGTCAAAGCCTGGCTTGTGCTGTCCACATAAGTCATGTTAATACGGTGCTAGTGCCCTAACCAAATCTAAAGCAGTAATACAAGCATTTAGAGCTGCCTGGTACATAGAACGCACCGGCCCTATTTTTCTGCTGTTTTTCGGGTGACATTTAGATTGGCTTGTGCCACCAAAAGCTCACAAATTAATACAGTCTTATAGTGCTTGTAAAATTCTAAGCAGTACTCCTACCATATAATGGTGTTTGCCTGAAGTATGCATTATTCTTTCTTCCCTCTGTCAGTTTTGGAGTCACATTTTGCTTGGCCTGTACGAAGAAGTCAGAACTAGAGATGAGCCACCACCCTAGTGTTCGAATTCGATTCGGTTCGCCGAATTGGTCGTTTGTTCGTCGAATGTTCGTCGAACACCGTCGAATCCCATTGAAAACAATGGCAGGCCAACACAAACACATGCAAACACATAGAAAACACTTAGAAAACACCTTCTAAAGTGTCCAAAAGATGACAAGAAGATACAACAAACATATGGAAAAGTGAAAGGTACATATAAAAATGCGAAAAGAAAAGAGATAGATGAGTAAAAGGGGAGGAGACACAGATATACAGTAGGCATGTCATGCCCTTCCAAAATCAGTTTTTACTCCAGTAGTTGTAAGGCATCATGCACACAATGAGTATTTGGTGAGTTTAACTTCCGTATTTGTAAGGCCGCATTCAGATGATGATTATTTGGTGCGTTTTACTTCAATATCTGTAAGGCCACGTTCAGATGATGATTATTTGGTGCGTTTCACTTCAGTATCTGTAAGGCCACGTTCAGAAGATGAGTATTTGGTGCGTTTTACTTCAGTATGTGTAAGGCCACGTTCAGATGATGATTATTTGGTGCGTTTCACTTCAGTATCTGTAAGGCCACGTTCAGAAGATGAGTATTTGGTGAGTTTCACTTCAGTATCTGTAAGGCCATGTTCAGACAATGATTATTTGGTGAGTTTTACTTCAGTATCTGTAAGGCCTTGTGCAGGCGATGAGTATTTGGTGTTTTTTACCTCAGCATCTGTGAGGCCTCGTACACATGCTGAGCATTGTGTCACATTTAGGGGACTAGAAGAGTCTCCATTTTTTCCAAAAATTTGGGCCCAGACACCACTTCAATTGCCCCACAGTTGCAAACTTAAAATGGTTGGTGAGGTGACTTTCAGGCAGCACATTCCAAAATCCACAAGCCTTTAGTCTCCCCATGTTAACTGTAACATTTGTCACCAAAATCTAAGTAGAGGCCAAAAAATCAATAGTTTGAGTAGTTCATACATGAACTACTGTAGGGAGAACTCCCAGACATGGAATACAATGATGTAACTACAAACTGATTTACTGATGTATGGAAGTAAAGCAATAAAGCTGATACGCAAACAAATGTTTGGTTTAAAAAAAAAAAAAAAAAAAGAATAATTCCATAAAAACTAGTCAGGTAGCTTAATGACCTGTTTAGGCCTAGTAGGCCGGATAAACTCAAAGCTCATGCAAGTGCTCCCATCAATGTTATGCCCTGTCACACACAGATGGGACAACTATAAGTTTTGTGGAGTATTACAGGAAATAATGGAGAGGATGGTCAGGGACCAGTTTAGGCCTACTGGGACGGATAAGCTCAAAGCTCATCAAGGCTCCCATCAATGTTATACCCTGCCACACACAGGAGGGACAACTATAAGTTTTGTGGAATATTACCGAAAAAACTAGTCAGGTATGTCAGTGACTTGTTTAGGCTTAGTAAGATGAATAAACTCATAGCTCATGCAAGTGCTACCATCAATGTTATGCCCTGCCACACAAATATGGGATAACTATAAGTATCGTGGAATATTACCAAAAAGCTAGTCAGCTATGTCAGTGACCTGTTTAGGCCTAGTAGGCTAGATAAACTCAAAGCTTATTTGAGCGCTCCCATCAATGTAATGCCCTGCCAGAGACAGGTGGAACAGCTATGAGTTTCGTGGAATATTACCATAAAAACTAGTCGGGTAGGTTATTGACCTGTTTAGGCCTACTGGGCCGGATAAACTCAAAGCTCATGCAAGTGCTCCCATCAATGTTATGCTCTGCCTCACAAAGGTGGGACAACTATTAGTTTTGTGGAGTATTACAGGACATAATAGTGAGGTAGGTTAATTACCTGTTTAGGCCTAGTAGGCTGGATAAACTCAAAGCTCAAGCAAGCGCTCCCATCAATGTTATGCCCTGCCACACACAAGTGGGACAATATACGTTTTGAGGAGTATTACAGGAAAAAACAGGTAGGTCTGTGACCTGTATATGGCTAGTGGACAGGGGAGATTGAGCAAACAATGCTTTTAAGGGCCCAAATATTTTTCATGTGTATACAGCACATTTGCCAAAACCTGGTTTGATACCCAAAACCAGTGTATGCAAACATTAAGAGAGATGTAGTACTCACTGCTTTTAAGCACCTAAATATGTTGGATGTGAATACAGCAAATTTGTTAATCACTGGTTCGATGGACAAAAAGGTTGAACATTCAGAAACAGGGGCAGGAGTGTCAGGGATGGGTAATGAGCTCAGAGAGCCCTACTCAAGTCAAGCAACAAACAGCAAGGAGACCCCAACAACAGTCTCCATTTTTCAAAAACATTAGGCACAGCCACCACTTAAGTGGCATCAATTGTCCCAGAGTGGAAATATTGAAATGGGGAGTTTAATGCAGCACGTTGAAAAGTACACAAGCGTTTAATCTCCCCAGGCTGACACAAGGTGGCAAAGTCCTTGCATATCCATGACTTGTTCATCTTGATAAACGTTAGTCTGTCTACACTGTCACTGGACAGCCGCATGTGCTTATCCGTCATCACATCACCAGCAGTGCTGAAGATACGTTCAGAGAGAACACTGGCTGCGGGGTACAACAAAATCTTCAAGGCATGAGTGGCGAGCTCAGGCATTTTTTTCAGTTTTGAAGCCCAAAATGCACAAGAGTCCAGTTCCACAGTCATGGCATCTATATTCAGCTGTAGATACTTCTTTACCATCCTCTCTAGGCGTTTACTATGTGTCAGACTTGTTCTCTCTTCTGGCATTGCAAAGGATGGTCTCAAGAAAAGGTTACATGATTATATAAAACTGCTGTTACCACATACACTATTACTGTTAACGTCTGAGTGATGACGACTCGACGTTCCCCGGGTTGGAAAGGTAGAACTGCAATATTCACTATGTGCACCACTGGTGTTTTGGGGAAAAGCAGTACTAAGATTGTGTAAAAGCTTCTTTTGATACTCCTGCATGCATGTTCCCTTTCCAGGGTAGGAATCATTTCGCCAAATTTAGTCTTGTATCAGGGATTTAACAATGTGGCAACCCAGTAGTCAGCATTACTTCAAATTCTAACAATCCGAGGATCATATTGCAGGTGATGCAGCAAGAAAGACTCATGTGTCTTGTGCAACCAAAGGCCCAAGTCCTTGTTGTGTTGGTGGCGGCGGGGTAACATTCAGGCTTGCTTCCTCTGCCTCTCCCCCCAACCTTGCACAACAGAAATGTGATCAAGATCTCCCTTATCTGCTGAGTCTTCCATGCCCATCGCCTGTTCATATCCATTTCTTCCTCGGCTCCTGCACCTTCATCAACAGTTTGGCTGCTACCACAGGCCCTCATTGTTGCCTCTCCTCCACCCTCCCATGCCAGCCGCCTTGGTGCTGCCGACCGTCTGGACCTTTGAGATCTTGTTATCCCTTCCGCATACCACTCCTCCTCTACTTCCTCCACTTCCTCTTGGCTCACAACCTGACTCAGAATACTGTTTACAGTGCGCTCCAACATGTAGTTGACCGGAATAGTCATTCTGATAATGGCATCATCAGCGCTAAACATCTTAGTAGCCATTTCAAAACTTTGCAGAAGGGTGCAGAGGTCCTTGATCTGAGACTACTCCAGCAGTATGATTTGCCCCACCTCTGGATCGCGTTGGCCCAGGCTATACGTCATTACATACTGCACCAGGGCTCGTCACTGCTGCCACAGTCACTGCAACATGTGGAGAGAGGAATTCCATTGTGTTGGCACATCGCATTTCAGGCGGTGAACCGGCAGGCCGAAAGACTTCTGTAGTGATGTAAGTAGTTGAACTCCGGAATGCGAACGGCGAAAATGAGCACACAGCACCGTGCCCTCTGCAGAAGCGCATCTAGGCCGGGATAGTGTGATAGAAATTGCTGGACGACCAGGTTCAAGACGTGAGTCATACAAGGCCCATGTACATATAAAGAAGGATTGACCCAGCGCCACATGGAAAAAAGGAGGAAAAAGACCACAGTCCAAATCTCCACTCATCTGAGGTGTACGTCCCGTCCAGAGAGTCCTTTCTGCTGATGAAGATCACACGTTGATCTTAATGTTGCATGGGGCAATGGATTAAAGTCATTTGAAGCATGATCAACTGGTGAGGCGCTGTCTTTTTTTCTATTTTGAATATACAAGGCACGTGTGTCACCGTGCCCTGGCGAATGGCCGCACCCAGGTTTGCAGCATTGTCGCACACAGCCTTCTGGCCACTTTACACGCAGCTACAGATAACAGGTTTTCCACAGGTAACTTACTGGCTGCAGTAAAATCATGGAGACATGGTTCTATCTTGTTGCTGTGTACAAATGGAACTATGTCTCCATGATTTCACTGCAGCCAGTAAGTTACCTGTGGAAAACCTGTTACCTGTAGCTGCGTGTAAAGTGGCCATTCCCTGGCTGCAGGTTCAGCTCGATTTCGAGAGCTGTCCACAACTCCTCAGCTGTGTGACTTACATATCTCAGACATTTTAACGTAAACACCGCCTGATGGCGTTGATCCCTGCTGCCATCATAGTAAGGAGGTGTGCTGGATTACTTCTGCGAGTTTGAACGCGTGCTACATTACGACAGGCTTTGGGTGCAGGTGGAGGACATAGAAGTGGTGGAGGAGGCAGAAGCAGTGGAGGAACTTCTACATACAGAGGTTTGATGCACAACCCATGGGGATGGCAAGACTTGTACAGCAGCCCCTTCTCCTGCTGTCACCATAGTCACCCAGTGCCCAGTCAGCGACATGTAATGCCTCTGTCCATGCTTACTCGTCCAGGTGTCTGTGGTGAAATGCACCCTGTCACACACAAGGTTTCTGAAGGAAGTGTTGATATTGTGTGCAACATGCTGGTGTAGCGCAGGCACAGCTTTCTTCGAGAAGTAGTGGCGACTGGGCATCTGGTATTGGGGCACTGCGACGGCCATAAGGTCTGTAAAATCCTATGTATCCACCAGCTGTAAAGGTATACATTTCTGTAGCCAACGGCTTGCAGATGGTGAAATTCAACCTCTCAGCTTTGGCATGGGTAGGAGGAAATGGTCTTTTACTTGTCCACATTTGAGGGACCGAAGGCTGGCTACTGTGCTGAGATAGAGTTGAGTAAGGAGTACCAGACAAACTGACATATTATGTCACATTCATAAAAAGGTGGTCCTCACAATGTCTGTCAGTGCTCAACAATAGCAGATGTTTCCACTTCCAAAACAGCTGAAGACCTGTCAATCACGCTGTCTGTTGCGGGTAAAGATGTGGAAGTTCTGTGGCCGAAAGCCTGTGTGACAGCTGTCCCCACAGACACAGAGAATGAAGAAGCCACAGATACACTTGATGAGGCAGACGGTGGTTGGCCAGGCCCGCTAGGCCGCACTGTAGCACAGTGAGCTTCCCACTGTGACTTATGCTTCATGTCCATGTCCATGTCCATATGGTTCATGCGTGAAGTAGTCAAACTATTGATTTTTTAGGCCTCTACTTAGATTCTGTTTACAAATTATGCAGATAACATGAGTTGGGTCATCCTTTGTGATCTGAAAAAAGGCCCATGCTAGGCAAGGCTTAGCGCCCATTTGACCTGCAGAGTCACCACAGCTCCTGCAGAGGCAGAATTGTGGCTGAGGACGCTGTTGTTGACGTGCTTCCAGGACTCCATCTCTGTCCAGGAAGCTGCAACCTAACCTCATCACTAGCATTATCCTCCACTTCCTCTGCTAAGCTCATCAACTGCCTGCCTGTGGGTTGACATTAAGTGGGATCTCCAAAGTCATCATCACCCTGTGTGTTCTCACACTCGTCATCCTCAGAGCCACATCTTCCTGACCTGAGCGCAAAGTCAAGTTGTCGTTTCAATCATGTATCTAAGTCTCATCATTATCTGCCTCATTGTCTCCACCAACAGGGGTTACAGTTTTGGAATGAGGGTCTACATTATGCTGGACCCTTCTTCATCTGGGCCTGGATCCAACTCACAAAGATTTTGGGCATCGGTGCAGATCATTTCCTTGTCTTGGCTCAATGAAGCTTTAGAGCAGACTTCTTATTCCCAGGCTATAGTATGAGTAAACAGCTCTGCAGACTCACTCATGTGTGTTAACCCATAATCAGTAGGGCGGCTGGAGACTTGTGAGCTGTGAGGAAGCAAGTGCGATTGGGGTGACACCTCTGAGGACTGAAGTGTTTATGATGTTGAAGTTGAGGTAGAGGAGAGCCACCTTGATGGAGCGCTTGATATCCATTGCAGCACCTGCTCTTTTTTGGCCTCATCTACATGTTTTAGCGATACTCTGCTGCGTAAAAAAGGGGTGACAGCAGATTGTCCACAAAAAGATGTAGACATTTTAGCTTGGCTTGAAGATGGTATTTGTTGAGCAGATGTTTCTGTTACTTTAGCACCTACCCCATGGACACAAAGATTTTTATCCTTTCTTAGGCTGTGGTCACACATAGAAATCCGTTTTTGGAAGTGATTTTCATCACCAATCCGTTTTTTTCTGGGTGCTTTTTGAGCCTCCTGCACTCCTGAACGTTTTTGGACTTTTCATTAAAAAAACGCATGCGCGAACGCATGCGCAAACGCAAGTGCGCATATGCCATGCGTTCGCGCATGCGTTTCCCATAGGGCCCCATGTTAAAAAAAACGCATGAAAACGCATGCGTTTTTTAACTGATGCCAAAAACGTTGCATGCAACGTTTTTGACTCAAAAACGGACAGGGCAATGTTTGGAGCTCCAGAGAAAAACGGACAGGGTGTTTATTACATCCAATCCGTTTTCTGTCAGTTTTTGGACTTAGAAAAAAAAAATGAGAAAACTGAAGCCAAAAACGGACTGAGGGCTCATGTGGAACCCCAGCCTTACACGCCTATTCCCCTTTCCACCATCAGCAGACCTTTTACCACTCATATTTGAGGGTAGCAAATTGGCAACTCTGTTGTTGTTGGCACAAAAAAATGTGGATGTAAAACTAGCAGATCTGAGTGGCCAAAAAGTGGTACTATCCTAAATAGGTTTTGGTAAGTAGGTTTGGGCAGATGCAATACAAAAGTGTTTTCTGCGCTGTATGGCGGTAGATTTCAACAGAACACTGGACAACATCTACCTATCCAAACACTGCTACTAGCTAAAAAGGATTTGCTTGGCTAGATGCAGTAAAAAAGGCTAGTAAACACAGTAGGTGTAGCTTTCTTCACAACAGTGCTACACCACTGCCTGGCACACACTGCAACTGGCCAAAAGGAAATTGCTTGGCTACATGCAGTAAAAAAAGGCTAGTAGACACAGGAGGTGTAGCTTTCTTGACAACAGTAGTACACCACTGCATGGCACTCACTGCTACTAGCCAAAAAGGATTTGCTTGTCTAGATGCACTAAAAAAGGCTAGTGAACACAGAGGTATAGCTTTCTTGACAACAGTGCTACACCAAAGCCTGGCACACACTGCTACTAGCCAAAAAGGATTTGCTTGGCTAGATGCAGAAAAAAAGGCTAGTAAACAAAGGAGGTATAGCTTTCTTCACAACAGTGCTACACCAGTGCCTGGCACACACTGCTACCAGCCAAAAAGGATTTACTTGACTAGATTTGGACACATACTGTAAAAAACACTTGCACAACACTGTAACAGACCTGCCTAATTATCTTTGTAGTGCACACAGCAGCAGTGGTGTCTGATACTGAGCTCCAACACTGGAGGGAGGGAAATGGCTGGTTTTTATATGGCAAGGACATGTGACATACCCAGCCAATGACACACGTGTGCAAAAAGTGCACTTTGCTCTATGCATGCTCACAGGCTGACAGACTGGACCCCCCTCAGTAAGTGTGGGAAGGAAAAAAAATGGAGATCTGCATTATTTGACCACAGACCTCTCCCCAGCCCCCACCTCCCACCCACTATTCCTAGACACTGAAACTCTTAACATTGAACAAAAGCATTACAGTGGAAAGTCAGTAACGCTTTTGGTCAACAAAACATTATTGAACATAACTTCGAATTGCCGAATTTTTAGCAAATCGTTTGCCTTCGTCGAATGACCCAAACATAGCCAAAAACAGGTTGAATTTGAAATTGGCAAACATGTTTGATCGAAATTGCTCCTCTTTACTCATCAATGCCAAGCTGGGTCCGGTGCAGCAGTGCTTCAGCAAAGCGCCAACATGATCTGCTGAAGCTGATCTGTTTAGGTCAGAAACCACACACTGTAGCAGAGCTGTGGCAAGCACAATAGACCGATCAGTGGCTCTCCCCGCAGCACCTCCAACCCGGTCTAGTTGTCTGCGATAATTGGCATAACCTGATGGCAGCTTTAACTGTCGGTAAGCTGGTACACATACTATGCATGGCTCATGTGCTGAACCTAGTTCAGAAATTTCTGAAAACTTGCCCTAACTTGCCGTATATCCTTGAGAAGGTGTGCCATTCCACTACTGCTTTTGCTGCTCTTACAGGGCTGCAAAAGTGCATGAATTTGCAAAGTCACCTACTAATTTGCGAACTGCGCATACGGTGGAACTCTATCTATCATATGTTGGTGAGGCTCAGTGAGCAGCAGAGGGCAGTAGCTGGTAGCTGAATACCAGCGTCAACATGCCCATTATATTGAGAGTGAGCCACCACACATAACATCTGTCGATTGGTGTGGATCGCAGACATTTGTGAGGTTCTTGAGAATTTTGAGTACTGCCCCAACCTTGTGAGCAGTGATCAGGCTATTATCAGCATAACCATCACGCTACTGTGTCTCCTGAAACAATCACTGCATAATCTCAAAGATGAAGCTTTGAGTGTCCAGCATGTTGGTATGGAGCCAGATTTCCAAATGGGTGATACTACCCAGCCAATATTCTGAGGCAACATTTGGTGATGCGGAGGAAGATGAGGCAGATGAGGAGGAAGAGGACTTGTTTTACTGTGCTACTGAGGGGACTCCTAATGCTACAGAGGGGACACCCAACCTAAGCTTCATGTCTGTCCAGGCTGGATGGGCTGGAGAGGAGAAGGTGGAGAAGGAGAGTCAGCATGAGGAGAGGATAAGCATGGTCCTACTGTTGGGGACACCGAAGATTTGCCTTTTTTCAGCTTTGCCCACATGGCACAGTTCATGTGTAACTTTCATTGGCAAGACCCTTGCATGATATATATTTTATCCAACAACCTATACTGGTTGGCCACCTTTCTTGATCCACGATACAAGAAGAAATTTCTTTCTCTCCTTTTGGAGTCATCAAACAGTTTTAAATTGGAATCCTTCAAGAGGGTTGTTGTTGATCAGATGCTGAAAACATCACCCTCAAACAATGCTGGTGACAGAGGAACAGGCTCTTCTCAACACCAAGGGATAATGGTGAGAGACATGAAAACCAGGTGCAACAGAGGTGGGAAAAATGTACAAAAATTGGGGAATTTTCAATAAACCAGCACAACACCAAGGGCTATCTGTGCCTGTAACAATGCCAAGGAGTGAGAACTTGCAGAAGATGGTCAAGGGGTAAAGTGATGATACGCACGTCTTTCCTAATGATTCGTTCTCTTTAATTACTGGGTGTTAAAGCTGAATATTTGGCCAAACCTCTCCTTATACACCTTGGGGGTGCTGGCCTGCTTGGTTGTTCGTGTAATGTCAGAGCGTGTTTTCAGTTCTGCTGGGTCAATCATCACTGATAGGTGCTCACACCTCTCAACAGAAAATGCAGACTGACTTATTCTGATTAAATTCAACAAGGACAGGATATCTGCACAGTTTCTAGTCCCTCCAGGTGACAGCAAGCCAACCTAAATTCACCAAAATGCTGATTTGTTTTGATACTGCTCTTAATGTCAACCACTTCCCATAAAATTATGTTTCCTTCCTTAACTCCATGCGTAACTAGTATGTTGTGATCGGAGGTCGCTTGGGATGCTGTCTTCCTCCATCAACCTTCATTCAGCCCAGAGGGCTAATTTTTATAATCCCTTTGCACATTGTGCAGTGGACAAACTAGTCTGGGACAGTATTCCTACTACAGCCTTACTACTATTTGTGATTGGATGCCCTTGGGATGGTGTCTTCCAGCGTCAACCTTCACTCAGCCCATAGGGCTAATTTTTTTTTTTAACTCTATGCACATTGTGCAGTGCACAAACCAGGACAGTATTCCTACTCCAGTCTAGCTACTATTTGTGATTAGAAGCCCATGGGATGGTGTCTTCCAACGTCAACCTTCACTCAGCCCATAGTGATAATTTTTACAAACCCTGTGCACATGATGCAGTGGACCAAGTAGTACAGTATCAAGAACTCTTCTCTTCCTGTATTATCTGAAGAATAATGTCAATCACAATCTCAGAGCCAATTGGAGAAGCTTCTCCAACCCATCATAGAGGGAGAGGCACCATATATCCTTTGTCCATTGACTTGCACAAGAGATATATTTGAGCTTGTCATCCAGTTGACAAGAGCAGTTTATTTTTCCGGTTCACTGAGTTTAGCCAAACCTGAGGATTGCAGGTCGCACTCACAGCTACCTTCTATTACTACATGCTGCTTGCTCTTTTCCCATGTAGTCTCTGCCCTTTAATGAGCTAAATAATAGAGTGATGACCTTACAATGTGAATAAGAGAGAGCAGTCTCAAGTGTACACAAGAGGGAAATTTTCTAGAGAAGGGCACTTCCAAACATATGTTACAGGACCACATGATGGCTCTCACTAAACTCAACTTTCTTGCCTACTGCAGGCCCTCTGAACATTTGCAAATTTAGGGCTGCAAAATGTCATGGACGTGGAGGAGAAGGAGGAGTAAGGTGAAGCCCAACACTACAATGGGCACATTATAAACTGCTATAAATATGTATTCCACTATCACAGTGTCAATAAGAGAGGGACCGCCCAAATGTCTAAGTAAGAGCAGTCCCTACAAAACGTCTGTTAAAGGCCCACCTGACCACTGGTACATTCTAGCTGGCCTTGTAAAGTGCTGGGGAATAGCTAACTAAAATGATGTAAAACAGAGGGACCCTTACAATTGTAAAAGGCGAAAAAATGCCACAACAGTATATGTGAGCAAACGCTTAAAGGGTTATTTTTTTTATTCCTCTGGTTATTTCACCTTCAGTACAAGTGATTATTACGAATATTTTGTTACTTGCTCATACCTTGCATCTAGTAATAAAATATCCACGAAGAAAAAGAAAATAATCTAGATAAATAGACAATACTAGGTATAATAAGACAAAAACAAAAGGCATTCAAAATCTTGGAGGCTGAAAATACAGAAATATAATTTCATGAACATAAAGATATACAGGGGGTACTGAAAGTATTCAGAACCCTTTAAATTTTTCACTCTTTGTTTCATTGGAGCCATTTGGTAAATTCAAATAGTTCATTTTTTCACATTCATGTACACTCTGTACCCCATCTGGACTTAAAACAGAAATGTAAACATTTTTCCAAGTTTTTTAAAAGAGAAAAACTGAAATATCACATGGTCATAAAGTATTTAGAACCTTTGCTCAGACACTCATATTTAAGTCACATGCTGTCCATTTCCTTGTGATCCTCCTTGAGATGGTTCTACTTCTTCATTGGAGTCCAGCTGTGCCTAATTAAACTGATACAACTTGATTTGGAAAGGCACACACCTGTCTATGTAAGACCTTACAGCTCACAGCGCATGTCAGACCAAATGAAAATCATGAGGTCAAAGGAACTGCCCAAGGAGCTCAGAGACATTAATTGTGGCAAGGCACAGATCTGGCCAAGGTTACAAAAGAATTTCTGCAGTACTTAAGGTTCCTAAAAGCACAGTGGCCTCCATAATCCTTAAATGGAAGACATTTAGGACCACCAGAAGTCTTTCTAGACCTAGCTGTCCAGCCAAACTGAGCAATCATAGGAGAAGAGCCTTGGTAAGAGAGGTAAAGAAGAACCCCAAGATCACTGTGGCTGAGCTCCAGAGATGCCGTATGGAGATGGGAGAAAGTTCCACAAAGAGAACTATCACTGCAGCCCTCCACCAGTCAGGCTTTTATAGCAGAGTGGTATGACAGAAGCCTCTCCTCACTGCAAGATATATGAAAGCCCACATAGCGTTTGCAAAAAACACATGAAGGACTCCCAGACTAAAAGAAATAAGATTCTCTGGTCTGATGAGATAAAGATAAAACTTTTTGGAGATAATTCTAAGCGGTATCTATGGAGAAAATCAGGCACTGCTCATCACCTACCCAATACCATCCCAACAGTGAAACATGGTGGTGGCAGCATCATGCTTTGGAAGGTGGGGGGTTTCAGCTGCAGGGAAGGACAACTGGATGCAATTGAAGGAAACATGAATGCAGTCAAGTACAGAGATATCCTGGATGAAAACCTCTTCCAGAGATGTTGGACCTCAGACCTGGCCGAAAAGCTCACCTTCCAAAACGACAATGACGCTAAGCAAACAGCTAAAATAACAAAGTAGTGGCTTCAGAACAACTCTGTGACCATTCTTGACTAGCCCAGCCAGAGAACTGACCTAAACCCAATTGAACAGCTCTGGAGAGACCTGAAAATGGCTGTCACCATCCAATCTGATGGAACTGGCAAAACCCTTCAAGGAAGAATGGCAGAGGATCCCAAATCCAGGTGTGAAAAACGTGTTGCATAATTTCCAAGAAGACTCATTGCTGTGCTAGCTCAAAAGGGTGCTTCTACTCAATACTGAGCAGAGGGTCTGAATACTTATGACCATGTGATATTTCAGTTTTTCTTTTTTAATAAATTTACAAAATTGTCTACTTTTTTTGTCAAGATAGGGTGCAGAGTATACATTAATGAGAAAAAAGTGAACTTTTTGAATTTATCAAATGGCTGCAATGAAACAAAGAGTGAAACATTTTACGGATTCCGAATACTTTCCGTACCCAAAGAATTGGCTAAGAGAAAAGAATCAAAGAGTTGTCATAAATGGTACATTCTCTGAATGGGATATAGCCAGCAGTGAACAGAGATCTGTGCTAGGTTCAATTCTTTTTAATCTCTTTATAAATGACCTTGTGGATGAGATTGAAAGTAAAGTGTTTGTCTTTGCTGATGACACCAAACTATGAAGGATATTAAAAACTGACCTTGACAGTAAAATATTACAAAATGATCTGGATAAAATGTCTGAATTGACAAATGCTTGGCAAATGGGGTTTAACATTGATATTTGTAGAGTAAGGCTAAATGTACACGTTCAGTTTTTGGTCTGTTATGCAAATCAGTTTTTGTAGCCCAAACCAGGAGTGGAACAATTAGAGGAAACGTATAATAGAAACACGTCACCACTTCTGTATTTATCACCCACTCCTGGTTTTGGCTACATAACTGATGCGAAAAAACAGACAAAAAACTGAACATGGGAATGTAGCCTAATGCACTTAAGACAGAGTTCTACTGTTTTTGTATATACAAAAATGGAAATAAACACAGGGCTTCAGAACAGAAGGACTTGGGTATTCTGTTACAAGTAAGCTGCACAGTATTACTCAATATTAAGTAGCAGCTGCAAAAGCAAGCAAGATTTCAGGATGTACAAAAAGAGATAAAATCTCATAATTCCAATGTATTGATGTTGGGATTTGAGCTTGTGTATTTTGGCCAAAATATGAACCAATACATCATATTGGATGTTATTTAAAATTATTTGCTTTATGTAAGCCATATCTGTGTGCATGTTTAATGCTAGCAGCTACCATCTTCGTAAATTGTCAGGTTTTGAATGGTTTACTCATCAGCATTTTGCACATAAATTGCCCCCCCTTCCCCTTCGTTATCATGGAGGCCTGCTACATCCTGATAGTGCATTAATTTTAGTAGGAACTCGCAAGCATTGGGGACTAGAGATGGGCAAACACGCAAATTTAGGGTATGGCGAATCTGGCCAGTTTTAAGAAAAAGGTCTGTCTTCGGGACCAAAATTGACCCAAACTTAAGTTTGACAGGACAGAAAATTCTTAGCACTAAAAGGGTGGCAGAAAAAAAAAAATAAATAAATAAAAAAATAAAAGGGGCTAGAAAAGGAAACAAAGTGGCGATTAAATTAAATATCATAGATTCCTACCCATTACCAATCAATTTTTTGTCAAATCACAGCTGTCATTAACCCCTTATATTATCCCAATTGCCACTGCATTAGGACAATAAGGATGAGCCGGATAAAGCAGGGGCGGAACTACACTGGTGCAGCCGGTGCAGCTGCACCAGGGCCCCGACCGGTTAGGGGGCCCCTTCAAGCCTGGAGGGGGCCCCCAGCCGACCCCCACAAGCCGCGGGAGAGCGCGGCTCTCAGCGCGGCTCTCCCAGCCGACCCCCACAAGCCGCGGGAGAGCGCGGCTCTCAGCGCGGCCCTCCCACCCCGACCCCCACAAGCCGCCGTCACCAGGCGGGAGAGCGCGGCAGGAGCAGGCGGGAGAGCGCGGCAGGACCAGGCGGGAGAGCGCGGCAGGAGCAGGACCAGGCGGGAGAGAAGCAACGGTAAGAGCGCACTAGCACCCCCCCCCCCCGTCCACACCTGCACCAGGGCCCCCGGGGGTGACGGTCCGCCCATGGGATAAAGTACTAGAATTTGGTGTACCTAATAGATGCACCAATTCTGGATGGCTGACGGCTGATATTTTTAGCCTGAGGGTCAGTAACCATGCGCCTCCCCAGGCTGAGAATAACATCCCCAGCTGTCTGCTTTATCTTGGCTATGAATCAAAATTGGTGGGGACCATTTGCTGTTTTTTTTAATTATTTATTTAAATAATTAAAAAAAAAAAACACATTGGGTCTCCAGTATTTTGATACCTAGCCACGTTAACGCACAAATCTGCAGGCTGCAGCCTCCAGCTGCTCTATCTATGCTGGGTATAAAAATACAAGGGACTCCACACCACTTTTATCAACTATATTATTTATTTTTACACTATTGTAAGTACAACCAGACACTGGCACAAAGGGTGGAGGCGCAGTTTGACTGCAACCAATCACAGACACTATCACAGAGGGTGAGCGGAGCAGGGGAAACAGAGGAATATGTTCAAGGTTTATTGAGCAAATCTGGAAGCAGTGACAGCAGTGTAGATACCCGATAAGTATCATTTATTTGCTTTAATCCCAATTTTGCACTGGAAAAGACTGCTGATTGTCTACACTGGGGCCTTTGAACAAGCTTTATCAGCAGTGGCGTAACTTCAGGCCTCAGGGCCCCGATGTGAAAGCTCCAACAGGGCCCCCAATTATTGCAAATCTTTAGTAGTATTAGTCTTTTTCTATGGGCCAAAGGGACATTTGGGACCCCCCTAGGCTGCAGGGCCCGGGTGCGATTGCAACCCCTGCACCTATTGTAGTTACACCCCTGTTTATCAGGGACTTTTTGACCTGGTATTGGTAATGGCTGTAATTTTTTCAGGTTTTTTTTTTAATTTATGTCCTTTCTGGGTTGCCCCTCTAATTGATTGTTAGACACTTCTAGAATATGGGATTCAGTTTTGGGCTCCACATTTTAAAAAGGATATTCAGAAAATAGAAGAAGGAGGGGGAACAAGAGGCACAATAGTGCCCTACCACTATGGCACTAAGTACAAAGTGGTGAAAAAGGGGGTTCACTCACCTGAGACAGTTGTGTCACCCACAACCGGCTTGAAGGCGTATTCAATGCTTATTACCAAAAGGTGCCAGGAGGGCGCCGAAACGCGTAGGAGGAAATAAAGGAGTTATGTTGAAGTTCCATCTTCATGTGCATTACTTTGGAGCGGATGATTCTGGCAGCGTGGATTGTGATACACCATTTTTTCCCTACATCTTGATTCAGAAAATAGAGGCAGTTCAAAGAAAGACAATTAGATTATTACACATGATGGAAGGCCTCCCATAAATTGAGAACTTGAAAAAGTTGGGTTAGTTTAGCTTAGAAAAAATACATCTCAGAGGATATGTCATTTATATGTATAAATACATTTGTGGTCAATACAAGGGGCTGGCAGATGGGTTTTCCTTCTAAGGACTATACTAAGGACCAGGGGGCATCTGATACAAGTGCAAGACGGGGGATTTAGGCTAGGGTCACACTTGGAATTGCAATTGCGGTTACCGCAAATAGATTTGGATGCGGTAACCACAATTGCCTTCACACACATTTTAGGAACACAATTTGTTCCTAAACCGGAATCCGGCAACCGGATTGCTCTGAATGTGCAATCCCGTTGCCTGATACTTTGCCGGGATAAGCAAAGTATGTACGGTTACCGCATTGCTCAAGATTACACATCCATAAGCAATGCGGTTACCGCATTGCGGGGCTTAGAACCGCTCCGAAAACAGCAGCCTGCATGATTTTTCACGCAGGCTGCAGAGCCGGTGCCGGTAACTGGATTGCTTGTAAAGTACAAATCTGCCGCGGCAGGGATACCGCCCTGAAAACTGCATGATTTTTCACGCAGGCTGCAAATTCGGATGCGGTAACCGGATTGCATATAGTGCAATCCGGTTGTTATAATGGGCTCCTATGTGCTGCGGTTCCTGTTCCGGTTTTGAGCATTTTTACTGCACAAATCCGGATCAGGATCTGCATAGCCCTGCCGCAGATGTGACCCTAGCCTTAAGCCGCTAAATAGGAAAGGATTCTTTACAGTTAGAGTAGTCACACTGTCGAAAGCCCTACCACAAGAGGTAGTAAAGGCAAACACTAACAGCTTTTAAAAAAGATTTGGATGATTTCCTCATTACACATAATATTGTGGGTTATTTAATTTAATTTAGTAATCTTTATTTATATAGCGCCAAATATTCTGCAGCACTTTACAGTTCAGTGGTTCATATACAAATGGTTATAAGTAACCAAAAAAACAGTAATTAAAGTAGAGAAACAATGTGAAAATATTATGCAATAATTAAAGCAAAAATAAAGGTGACACTGGTCAAAAGAGCTTACAATCTACAGCAAGATGGGGGTTACACAAAGAACAGGGGCTTATTACAATGATGGTCCAGGCATCTTGAGGAAATGGGGAATAGAAAAAAATTACAAGAAGGGTCACCAGCCAAACTGTGTAGAGCTTTTGGGTTTGGTGGAGTTTGAAGGAGAGTTATGTCCAGAGAAATAGTGAATAGGCTATATACAGTATAAAGGAATTCTATTAGGAAGCATCATAGGCCACCTTAAAAAGATGTGTTTTTAGGGAGCGTCTGCAACTGTGGGAGTTGTCGATAGTCCTAATTTCTTGGGGTAGAGCATTTCAGAAAATTGGTGCAGCTTGGAAGAGGTTTTGAAGCCAGGAGTGGGAGGTTTGGATTAATGCAGATGTTAGTCGAAAGTCATTTGTAGAGTTTAGAGAACGGATAGGGTGATAGACAGAGATGAGTGAGGAGATGTAGGGAGGTGCTGCACTGTGAAGAGTTTTGTGGGTGAAAACAAGCAATTTCAATTGGATCCTGTAGTGCATAGGCAGCCAGTACAGTCACTGGCACAGACCGGAGACATCTGAGTAATGATTGGCCAGATAGGTGATCAAGGCTGCTACATTAAGGATGAACTGGAGAGGGAAACGTATAGTGAGGGAGAGGCCAATTAATAGAGAATTGCAGTAATCAAGGCGGGAATAGATTAGGGCCACGGTGAGGGTTTTTGGTGTTTATATGGTGAAAAAGCGGCAGACTGTAGAGATGTTCTTCAGGCACAAGTGACAAGAGCAGGTTAGAGATTGTATATACGAGGTGAAAGAGAGATCAGTGTCAAACATGACACCCAGACAGCGGATCTGCTGCCTAGGCGTTATCGTGGTGCCGCACACTGAGAGGAAATGTAAGATTTAGGGAGGTTAGTAGAGGGCGGGAGCAGAAGAAGTTCAGTTTTAGAAAGGTTAAGTTTCAGATAGCGGACATGATGTTGGAAACTGCAGCTAGACAGTCATTAGTGTTCTTTAGTACCGCAGGGGTAAGGTCAAGGGATGAAGTGTATAATTGTGTCATCAGCATAGGGATGGTACTGGAAGCCAAATCTGCTGATGATCTGTCCAGTAGAGGTCGTGTATAGAGAAAAGAGAAGTGGGTCAAGGACTGAACCCTGAGGGACCCCAGTGGTGAGAAGAAGAGGAGAGGAAATGGAGCCAGCAAATGATACACTAAAAGAACAGTCAGAAAGATAGGATGAGAACCAGGAGAGGGCAGTGTTCTTAATGCCGATGGAGTGCAGCATAGAGAGTAGGAGATGGTGGTCAACAGTGTCAAAAGCTGCAGAGAGATCAAGAAAAATAAACAGAGTGTGGTTGCCAATAGGTTTTGCCATCAGAAGGTCATTGGTCACTTTCATGAGGGCAGTTTCTGTAGAGTGTAACCAGACTGAAATAGATCTAGGAAAGAGTGAATGGAGAGGTAACGAGTGAGGCGGGTGTAGACCAGGTGCTCCAAGAGTTTAGAGATGAAGGGGAGTTTGGAGACGGGTCTGCAGTTTTTAGTGCAGGATGGGTCAAGAGAAGATTTCTTTAATAATGGAGTAATGTTTGAGGCTTGAAGGACGATGGGAAGACGCTAGAAGAGAGGGAGAGATTGAAGATTTTGGTTAGATGAGTGGTGACCACTAGAGAGAGAGTCTGGAGTAGATGTGAGGGAATGGGGTCAGTGGTACATGTAGTGGGATGAGAGGAAGCGATGAGCCTGGAGACTTCTTCTTTTGTGACTGGGTCAAATCTAAAGAGTGAGCCAGAGGAGATGTGGTTGGGAATGGGAGTAACAGCGCTTGGAGGCCGGGAGCTGATTTCCTTGCGGATGTTTTCTATTTTCTCCGGAAATTAAGAAGCCAGATCACCAGCAGAGAGGTTAGTGAATGGGGTCTGCACTTTAGGATTGAGGAGGGAGTGAAAGGTGTCAAAGAGATCTTTTTGATTGTTGGATAGTGAGGAGATCAGGGTGGTGAAGTAGGTTTGTTTGGCGAAGTGAAGGGCAGAGTTGTAGGTTCTTAACATTAAATTTATGTTAAGAACCTACAACTCTGCCCTCCACTTCGCCAAACAAACCTACTTCACCACCCTGATCTCCTCACTATCCAACAATCAAAAAGATCTCTTTGACACCTTTCACTCCCTCCTCAATCCTAAAGTGCAGACCCCATTCACTAACCTCTCTGCTGGTGATCTGGCTTCTTAATTTCCGGAGAAAATAGAAAACATCCGCAAGGAAATCAGCTCCCGGCCTCCAAGCGCTGTTACTCCCATTCCCAACCACATCTCCTCTGGCATAAAGGTTTCTAGTGTGCGGGTTTTCCTCCATAGGCATTCAGCACTCCTGGAGCATCGCTGGAGGAAACGAGTTTGTGATGTGATTTTATTCTATGTTTGGAGGTTCTGAGAGTGAGGGACGCTACTTAGTCCAGGGAACTTCTGAGAGTGTCATTGCAGTGATTTACTGCCAGATCGGGACAGGAGAAGGAGGAGATTGGGGGCAGTGATGAGTGTAGAGAGTCTGTGAGTGTATGAGGGTTAATGGCCTTTAGATTTCTGGATTTGTGATAGATAGGAGTATGCTGTGGTGGGCGAGGGTTTGTGAGTGTGAAGGTGAGAATGTTATGATCAGAGAGAGGAAGAAGTGAGTTATCTAAGGAGGAGGTTAAACAGAGCCAGGTAAAGACTAGGTCAAGGGTGTTACCATCCTTGTGTGTCTCAGAGGTTGAGAGCTGTGAGAGGCCAAGAGACGTGGTTAGAGATAGGAGCTGGCATGCAGATGGGGAGGCGGATTTGTTTATGGGGATGTTGAAGTCTCCCAGAATAAGGGTTGGTAGTTCTGAGAATATGAAGTGTGGCAGCCACACAGAGAAATAGTCGAGGAACTGGGTGGTTGACCCTGGGGGGTGGTATCCCACCACTACTCTGAGGGGAACAGGATGGAAGAGCCAATTGGTGTGGACCTCAAAAGAAGGGAATGAGAGTGATAGAGCTAGGGGGATGACATGGAAAGTATATTGTGGGGACAGGAACAAGCCAACTCCACCACCATGTTTGTTCCCAGGTTTCGGGGAATGGGAGAAATGTAAGCCACCATGAGAAATAGCAGCAAGGGAAGCAGTATCTGAATCCTCGGTCCAGGTTTCTGTGAGGGCCAGCAGATTAAGAGAGTTGGTAAGAAAGTAATTGTAAATGAAGGGAAGCTTGTTGCATACAGACTGTGGATTCCAGAGCGCACAATTAAAAGAGGGAGATGAAGGTTTGCAGTAATGTTAATAAAGTTAGTAGGGTTTCCTAGAGGTGGTGGAGGGGTTAAAGTCAGCAGAGGGTTGACCAAGGTTGACCAGGGTTGGGTGAGATATCACCTGACAGGAGCAACAGCAAAAAGAGAAAAAGCAAATAGTTTTTGGATTTGTGACATGGATTGTGATGCAAAACCCCGGAATATGATTGGCTGAGATTATTTAGTAAACTGAAAATAGCATGGGTGATAAACATAGGGGACTAAAGGAGAGAGGGGCTGATGTGTATGAGTAGTGATAAAGAGAGATGAGGTGGTAAAAATGGGTGGTAAAAGCACATAGGTAAAGAAACACTGCAATAAAAGACATAGTTAGCAAATATTGAAAGTGAAAAGAATTATACACGTTGTTATTAATGTTTTTCTATCGCATTACCTTCCGTTGAAATCCAGTCAATTCCAGTTAATTTCTGGTCTATTTAATTTCTTGACTAGAGATGAGCCACCACCTTGGTGTTCGAATTCAATTCGATTCGTCGAATTTGCTGTGTGTTCGTTAAATGTTCGTCAAATGGTCATCGAACACTGTCGAACACGTTGAACACCATTGAAAATGAATGTTAAATATGTGTTAACATTAGTACCGGGTAAGTGGAGCAACTACAGGGAGGGGGAAACTGGGAGCGGGGAGCAAAAGACACAGGCAGGGAAGTCGACGGTGAGAAGAGGACTTCACCACAGGTTTTCCTGCTCTGTGCTGCGCTCCCCACTCTTTGATGCCCCCTCCCCGCTCCCTGGATCTGCTCCCCTCGCCCGATCCTAACTTAGGATGCAGCATGAACTCACATGAACTTTCCCACGCCTGGGTACTGCACAGCTCAGCTACATCTCTGGTAGATGTAGCTGGGCTAGAGAAGAAAACCTGATTGGACTACGTCGGACTGAAGAAAATTTTTTTAATAAAGATGGAGTCTAAATGTTGTTTTGTTATTTTTTCTAATAAAGAAATGTTTCTACGTGTTGTTTTTTTTTTTTTAAAAAAACTTTACTAGAAATTTTTGCAGTCATGTTTAATATTAGTGTGACCCAAGAATTTCGAGCTTAGGGCCAGCTGATAACACAAAGTGGCTTAACTCCTTTATTACCCAGCGAGCCACCACACCAGGCCCTGGATGAGCCAAATTCAGCGCCAGAAGATGCGCTTCTCTGAACGCGCCATTTTCTGGGGTGGCTATGGGCTGTAATTTGCAGCGGTGGGTGCCCAGAAAGCTTGCTCTCTCCTGCGCTTTGGATTTCCAGCCCCAGCTGCCTAGTTGTGCTTGGCTGGACATGAAAATAGTGCGAAGCCCCACGTATTTTTTTTATTATTATTCATGAAATTCATCTATTATATAATCACGAATCGGAAAAGCGCCCCTTCACGCGCCTTTCGATGTCGTCATGTGGATACGAATTAACATTGGCGCGAAGCGCCCAATGCTGCGCGAGCAATGGCCGCGAGGCCATTGCGAGTCGCTTGGCCCAGGGCGAGCAATGGCGCGAAGCGGCCATTGCGAGCCGTGGCCCAAAATCGATCCACAGGCCCGGCTACAACCTTAGCGATTTACGCCAGGTAGCGCGAGACATGGCCGCGAGGCCATTGCGAGTCGCTGCCTGAGCCGCAAATCCCTACCGGGGACCATGGAGCGGAGGCGCACCCACAATTCGCCACCCCCCCCCCCCCCCCATGTCCGCACAGCCCGCCCCCATCAATGTCCCCACAGCCGACCCCCATGTCCGCACAGCCGACCCCCATGTCCGCACAGCCCACCCCCAGCAATGTCCGCACAGCTCACCCCCATGTCCGCACAGCCCGCCCACATCAATGTCCGCACAGCCCACCCCCATGCCCGCACAGCCGACCCCCATGCCCGCACAGCCGACCCCCATGCCCGCACAGCCGACCCCCATGCCCGCACAGCCGACCCCCATGCCCGCACAGCCGACCCCCATGCCCGCACAGCCCACCCCCATGTCTGCACAGCCCGCCCCCATCAATGTCCGCACAGCCGACCCCCATGCCCGCACAGCCGACCCCCATGCCCGCACAGCCGACCCCCATGCCCGCACAGCCCACCCCCATGTCCGCACAGCCCACCCCCATGTCCGCACAGCCGACCCCCATGCCCGCACAGCCGACCCCCATGCCCGCACAGCCGACCCCCATGCCCGCACAGCCCACCCCCATGTCTGCACAGCCCGCCCCCATCAATGTCCGCACAGCCCACCCCCATGTCCGCACAGCCGACCCCCATGCCCGCACAGCCGACCCCCATGCCCGCACAGCCGACCCCCATGCCCGCACAGCCGACCCCCATGCCCGCACAGCCCACCCCCATGTCTGCACAGCCCGCCCCCATCAATGTCCGCACAGCCGACCCCCATGTCCGCACAGCCGACCCCCATGCCCGCACAGCCGACCCCCATGCCCGCACAGCCGACCCCCATGCCCGCACAGCCGACCCCCATGCCCGCACAGCCAACCCCCATGCCCGCACAGCCCACCCCCATGCCCGCACAGCCGACCCCCATGCCCGCACAGCCGACCCCCATGCCCGCACAGCCGACCCCCATGCCCGCACAGCCCACCCCCATGCCCGCACAGCCCACCCCCATGCCCGCACAGCCAACCCCCATGCCCGCTCAGCCGACCACCATGTCTGCACACCCACCCCCAGCAATGTCCGCACAGCTGACCCCCATGTCCGCACAGCCCGCCCCCATCAATGTCCGAAAAAACCCCCATGTCCGCACAGCCGACCCCCACTAATGTCCACACAGCCCCCCCATGTCCGCACATACTTACATGTCTTCTTAGTCATCTGATCGTCCGTCCGGCCAGGCGTCCTCTTCGTCCGGCCCCGGGGATCTTCTGTCTTCTTCCAGCTCCGACGTCCTCTTCTCTTCTCATTCAGATACAATGGACGACAAATCCGCCATTGTATCTCAATGAGATATGAGCGGCTCTTCTGATTGGTCGCTGTCTACTGCCCTCAGCCAATCATAAGAGCCCCTCATTGAGCTCGAATTCTGATTGGTCGGCGTCCAATCCGAAATCGGGCTCACTGCCCATAGACATGTATTAGCGGTGTGTCCGCGATTTTACGGCCGACAAATAGAACCAGGTGGCCGGCCATAAAATCGCCGACACACCGCTAATGTATGTCAATGGGAAAAATAGCGGACCTGAATGAGAACTGTCTCACTTAAAATAAATAATAAATTAAATAATAAAAAAAATAATTTAAAAATAATTAAAAAATAATAAAAAATAATAATAAAAAAATAATAAAAAATTAAATAAAAATAATAATAAAAAAAATAAATATATGCTAATCAGCTCAGCCATTTTGGCGGACCTGAATGAGAACTGTGTCTCACTTAAAATAAATAATAAATTAAATAATAAATAAAATAATTAAAAAATAATTAAAAAATAATAAAAAATAATAATAAAAAAATAATAAAAAATTAAATAAAAATAATAATAAAAAAAATAAATATATGCTAATCAGCTCAGCCATTTTGGCGGACCTGAATGAGAACTGTGTCTCACTTAAAATAAATAATAAATTAAATAATAAATAAAATAATTTAAAAATAATTAAAAAATAATAAAAAATAATAATAAAAAAATAATAAAAAATTAAATAAAAATAATAATAAAAAAAAAATATATATGCTAATCAGCTCAGCCATTTTGGCGGACCTGAATGAGAACTGTGTCTCACTTAAAATAAATAATAACTTAAATAATAAATAAAATAATTTAAAAATAATTAAAAAATAATAAAAAATAATAATAAAAAAATAATAAAAAATTAAATAAAAATAATAATAAAAAAATAAATATATGCTAATCAGCTCAGCCATTTTGGCGGACCTGAATGAGAACTGTGTCTCACTTAAAATAAATAATAAATTAAATAATAAATAAAATAATTTAAAAATAATTAAAAAATATAAAAAATAATAATAAAAAAATAATAAAAAATTAAATAAAAATAATAATAATAAAAAAAAAAAAAAAAATGCAGACCTGAATGACAACTGTCTCTCACTCTCACTTAAAAAAATAAATAAATTTAATAATAAAAAAAAAAATTAAAAAATAATTACAAAATTATAAAAAATAATAAATAATAATTAAAAAAATAAAATGCTAATAATAATATTACTGCTAATAATAATGCTATTAATGCTAATAATTATGCTATTAATGCTAATAATAATGATATTAATGCTAATAATTATGCTATTCATGCTATTAATAATGTTATTTATACTATTATTTATGCTAATAATGCTATTATTAATGTATTTATGCTAATAATAATGCTATTAATGCTATTAATAATGCTATTAATGCTATTATTTATGCTATTAATGCTATTAATGCTAATATTTATCCTATTATGGTATTATTAATGCTATTAATGCTAATAATAATGCTATTAATGCTATTAATAATGTTATTACTACTATTATTAATGCTAATAATTCTATTATTAATGCTATTTATGCTAATAATAATGCTCTTAATGCTATTAATAATGCTATTAATGCTATTATTTATGCTATTAATGCTAATATTTATCCTATTAATGGTATTATTAATGCTATTAATGCTAATAATAATGCTATTAATGCTAATAATAATGCTATTAATGCTATTAATAATGTTATTAATCCTATTATTAATGCTAATAATGCTATTATTAATGCTATTAATGCTAATAATAATGCTATTAATAATGCTATTAATTCTATTAATTATGCTATTAATGCTATTAATGCTAATATTTATCCTATTAATGGTATTATTAATGGTAATAATAATGCTATTAATGCTATTAATGCTAATAATAATGCTATTAATGCTATTAATAATGCTATTAATGCTATTAATGCTAATATTTATCCTATTAATGGTATTATTAATACTATTAATGCTAATATAATGCTATTAATGCTAATAATAATGCTATTAATGCTATTAATAATGTTATTAATGCTAATAATGCTATTATTAATGCTATTAATGCTATTATTAATTCTATTAATGCTAATAATAATGCTATTAATGCTATTAATAATGTTATTAATGCTATTATTAATGCTACTAATGCTATTATTAATTTTATTAATGCTAATAATAATGCTATTAATGCTATTAATAATGTTATTAATGCTATTATTAATGCTAATAATGCTATTATTAATGCTATTTATGCTAATAATAATGCTATTAATGCTATTAATAATGCTATTAATGCTATTATTTATGCTATTAATGCTATTAATGCTAATATTTATCTTATTAATAGTATTATTAATGCTATTAATGCTAATAATAATGCTATTAATGCTAAGAATAATGCTATTAATGCTATTAATAATGTTATTAATGCTATTATTAATGCTAATAATGCTATTATTAATGCTATTAATGCTAATAATAATGCTCTTAATGCTATTAATAATGCTATTAATGCTATTAATTATGCTATTAATGCTATTAATGCTAATATTTATCCTATTAATGGTATTATTAATGCTAATAATGCTATTAATAATGCTATTAATGCTAATAATAATGCTATTAATGCTATTAATACTGTTATTAATGCTCATAATACTGCTAATAATGCTATTAATACTGCTATTAATGCTAATAATAATAGTATGGCTTATATTATTGCTATTGATAATGCGATTATTATTTAAAAATCTTTAAAAAAACAATAAACATATTTTAGATACCCGATGCATTTCCATCAGCCTAACAGCTATAACTACTATAATCAAATTAAGGCACGTTCTAGAATCCCGATGCATTTGCATCGGGCTCACAGCTAGTGAAATAATAAAAAAAAAAGCACTTCCTTCTATTTCTGCTTCCAAGCAGGTACAAATAGGCACCTGGGGGTTGGAGGCAGCCCGTTCCTGCCTGCTGTACCTGGCTGGACACAAAAAAACGGCGAAGCCCACGTCAATATTTTTTGGAAAAATTCATAAAAAAATTAAAAAAATACATTTAGGGACTGCATCTTTATTAACCCCTCAAGGCCTGCGCGCAGCGGCTTTGTAAGGGGGATTAACTCAGGTCACCCGAGGACAGCTCAGGTGGCATGACCTGAGCTATCCTCGGGTGACCTGAGTTAACCCCCCTTACAATGCCGCAGCGATCCGGCCTCGAGGGGTTAATAAAGTTGCAGTCCCTAAATGTATTTTTTTAATGAATTTTTCCCAAAAAATTTGACGTGGGCTTCACCGTATTTTTGTCCAGCCAGGTACAGCAGGCAGGAACGGGCTGCCTCCAACCCCCAGGTGCCTATTTCTACTTGCCTGGAAACAGAAATAGAAGGAAGCTCTTTTTTTTATTTTTTTTTTTATTATTTCATGAATTTCATGAAATAATTAAAAAAAAATATGTGGGGCTTCGCACTATTTCCATGTCCAGCCAGGAACAGCTAGGCAGCTGGAGGCTGGAATCTGCAGCGCAGGGAGGCCCAAGCTTTCTGGGCACCCCCCCCACGCGAATTCAAGTTTGCAGCTACCCCAGAAAATGGCGCATTCATAGAAGTGCCATCTTCTGGCGCTGAACCCAGCTCATCCAGGGCCCTGGTACGGTGGCTCAATGGGTAATAAAGTGGTTAGGGCCAGCTTTGTGTTATCAGCTGGTCCTAAGCCTGAAATTCATGGGGTCACGTCAATATTACACATGACTGCCATGAATTTCTAGTAGAGTTTGTTAAAAAAAAATAACACATTGAAAAATTTATTTATTAGAAAAAATAACAAAACAACAATTTGACTCCATCTTTATAAAAAAAAAATTTGTCAGTCCGACGTAGTCCAATCAGGTTTTCTTCTTTAGCTCAGCTACATCTCTGGTAGAGAACCTCTACCTGAGATGTAACTGAGCTGTGCAGTACCCGGGCGTGGGAAAGTTCATGTGAGTTCATGCTGCATGAACTCACATGAACCTTTCCCTAACTGCACTGTGGCTTCTTCAAATGAACAGCTGATCTGCATCAGCTGATCATTTGAAATAACCGGCGGGAAAGCCGGCGGTGAGACTTTCCTGCTCTGTGCTGTGCTCCCGCTCCCTGATGCCACCTCATTGCCCCCCCCGCCACCTTCCCGCCTGATCCTAGCAAAACATAAACCTATATGAAACTGATATAGATGCATAAAAAAATCCTACCCTATGTATAAAAAATAGGACTTTTACATTTCCTTAAAAATAACAAAAAATTGTTGATATATTTTAACCCTCTAGCATCATAACAAAATAAATGACATTTGAAAAATGATGCTGGCATTAAACTATTAATTAGTTTATGTTATATAACTACATCGTGTAAACATTCAAGATTTGAGAAGTACTACTTTTTTAAAAGGTTCATATATTTTCATCTGTATCATGCTGGTTATCAAAAGAATTATTTGGATTCTCAAACTATGTGACATGTTTAAAAAATTATACCAAATTTAATATGAGCACAACTGATTTGTTAATTTATAGCTAAAACCCAATATATGCTACCTGACAATATTTATAAGTAGGGTAAGCCTTGCGGTGAACACAGATAGTCCAAATACAGATGAAGGTACTTTAATTCTGGATAATACATCTTTGGGTTTTAGATATATAGATTTAAATGTAATTCCTGAGGGTCAAAACATAGTGTGCAGCGGTTGCTGATTTTAAATAGGAACTTGGATAAATTCTGTTTGAGCAAGAGAAGAAGAAAGTCACATAGTTCAGATAAGAAGAGAGTAAAACTTACTACATACTGCTAAGAGCCTCACTTTGTGGAGCAAAGAATTACTGGAAACCCAGGATTTAACTTTTGGATAACATATAATCATGAAGCAGCTTCAATTTTTTTAAAATCAGCAAGATTCTCAAAAGTTGCCCGGTACAACAATATTACTTTGTATTGTACTTCAAAACTTACCCAGAATCCCAACCTACCTCAGAAAAGGATCCTGCCTCACTCTTTTTTGCATCAATACATAAAAATGCTGAGGCCAAAGATGGATTAAGGTACAATACCAGACTTGGTATAAAATGGAAAAAGTAATTAATGGTGGGACTTCTTGTTCTTATATTGAGATGTCAATGAGACATTATTGAAAGAACTAAAGGGATTTGGCTGTATATAAAACTAAAGTGTGCTAAAATTCTGAGAATATATTTTAAAATATGTTCCTGTATTATGTCAAAAAAATTGATTCCTTTAAACTATGGTACTGGAGGAGAATCCGACAAATCCTATAGACAGCCAAGATTACAAATAATAGAAAAGAAACAGAATCGTTTGCGCCAAACTGCTATAAAAGTGAATCACTTGAGAAAGACGCTATCTGCGTTGAAACGCGTTGTGACTAGAGGGATCCATTTGTTGATTAAAGCTGAAAGGTAAAATATCTAATGGCCAAGTCCTTGTGTGTATCTTAGCGCTCATTATAATCACATTATCTTTTGAAGATTACAAATAAGACTGTTCTAGAATGTGTCAATCCTCAGACGTCCCTGGTAGGAAGAGTCATAAAACAGAAACTGTCTTACTTCGGCTATGTGATGAGAGAAAATTCCCTCAGAAAGAACATGATACTTGATATGGTCAGTGGCAAAAGAGGTCGCAGAAGACCCGCTGGATGGACACCATCATGGCTGACATGGAAGGAACATCAGCGAACTGAAGGATGCTGTGACAAACAGAGAAGCTTGGAGGAAAATGGTTCACATGGTATCCAATAGTCAGACATGACTGAATAAATAAAATTGGAAATTGGAACTATATCTGGATAATATTCTTAACCATATTTTGTCAAAAATAATTTGATGTATGACCAGGAACTGTCTTACCCTTTTCCATATATTATTACCTAGCATGCATGGAAAATCGATCAGCAAGAATACCTGGCTTTCAGGTAAAGGATTTTTCAAATATTAAGGGAATAAGTGGAATATGTGTAAATTCATTGAAAACCCCCCACAATTTTATTGATTTCTAGAATACTAATTAATTTATCAACTGTAACACCGATGATGTTGTTTATGTTACCGTATTTGTTGTTCACTGTATAATTTGAAATTAGTGGGATGTACCAGGTGAAAATTGAAAAAAAGAATATTAAAACACTCACAAAATATTAATAGAGTAATGGTTATTCAGGAGCAGTTAAATACTTAGTTGATTCTCACAACGATACGACTGAAGAGGTTGTGACTTGTAAAAGAAGCTGTTTCTTAGAGAAACACTGTGGATTATCCACCTATGTTCAAAGTAGCCATAAGGTATGAATTATGAATGAGAAACTATATACATATACATATACAAAAATTGAAATATTTATTCTGCTTTTTGTATTGTTATATAAGTAAATTTAACACATTTACGACCTAAGACGCATCCATATATGAAAACAAAAGTTTTAAAAATATAAAAAAATGTTAAAAAATATAGAAGTTCAAATCACCCCCTTTTGTCCCATTGAAAATAAAACTATAACAAAAATACATATCTGGTATCTCTGCATTCAGAAATGCTCAATCTATCAAAATATAACATGAATAATTTGATTTGTAAATTACGTATTGGAAAAAAAGTCAAAACACCAATATTAAGTATTTTGGTCACCACAACAATGCAATAAAATTCAATAACAGATTATCAAAACAGCGCATGAATTTAAGAATTAAACCAAACAAAAAATATTTTTTAAATAATTATATGGATGGTTGAGCCACTTTTTTCCTCTAAAACAAATGTTTACCACTAAGTGTGTTCTTTATACAAGTGCAACTATTAATAAATTACATGCTTTGTATTTTTTCGATCATTCTTGTGTGCTTCAAACTCAACATTCTGTCTTCTTTTAAATTATCTCTTTAGGCTGTTTCATCGAAGGCTATTGTAATTGAATAACTGATGGTGGGTTTACACGTCGCGATATCGGCGTCCAACTCCGACCAAAAGTCACGTGGGTCGTGCGTTGTCCCCGATATCGTTCGTGCATTGTATGGTATAAATGTCCAATACGATGCACGAACAATGCCAAAACGATATCGGGGATCAAATGAGCCTGCTCTCCAACGACCCGATATTGGATGTGCGTTGTGGCAGGATCGTGCTGTGTAAAAGCCCAACTACGATGTAGAGTACAACTTCCCCTATCCTCTCCCATGTTAAATGGTAATTCCTGGGTCGGCCGTACAAGGGGGCGTACACATGTAGTGGCGTTGTCTGCTGATATCGTGCTGTGTAAATCTCCGGTGCGATCGTGGAAATCTGGCCAGAAAAAGCGCGCTCCCGCGGCGTCGGATCCAATATCGGACCAATGTTGGGACGTGTAAAGTGGCCATGAGCCTGAGATGGATGTCTTGAGCTAAACTTTTACAGAAGACTAAGGCCAGCTTCACACCACAGTTTTCTGCTGTCAGGTTCTGTATGGTGTGTTGCAGGATGCACCGGACAGAACCTGACGGCACAGGATGAGCACAAAGTGTGGGCAAATATACCCACTGATTCTGTTTCTTGCAGGAATCATTTGTGCTCGTGTCTACTGCCGTCCGCGGTGCTGAAATTTCAGCCCGCATGTGCAGTGCTGCTTTCCGCTGTGCTGAAATTTCAGCTGTCTGTGCCATGAAGCTCTCCATGGTGCTGAACATTTAGTGGTGGCTCTGAAATGCTGCTGCTGTCCATGGTGCTGAATTAGCGTGGCTGCATTTCAGAGCCAGCGCTTCTCAGTACAAGGCATCCGGGAAATGATCCGATTTTTTGTCGGATCCTGGGTGATCCAGCGCCTATAGACTCCCATGTTATGGGCACCGGATCGCTCCAGATCTGGGAAAATCTGGTTTTGTTTGTTTTTTGCATCGGACACAAAAAATGATGCTGACTCTGATTTTGTGTCCGATGCAAAAGCAGAAAAAATTGGATCAGGGAGAAAAATCACAAAACCGGATGGCGAAATAGCACCATACTGGCATCATAGGGGCAAAACCTGATCAGGTTTGGTCTGGTTCAAAGTGGACCGGACCTGAAAAGGTGAAAACCGTGGTGTGAAGCTGGCCTAATGCTGTCATGCATTCCTACAGAGCTACAATTAACATTTTGATTGAGTCACTGCAACATAGATGAGAACTACCAAACAACTTGCATACAGATATTGGCTAAAATTAGTAGTTGGCTTCACATACATGTTAAATATTTGAGGAGATTTTTTTACCTTATTATTTGTAAGCCAACACCTAAAGTAGTTGACGTGTTTCTATTATACTTTTCCCCTGATTGTTCTACTCCTGGTTTTGGCTTACAAATACTGAGACACAAAACTCAGCAAGTAGTCAACATTAGGGATGAGCAAGTATACTCGCTACTATTCGGTATTCTCCGAATAGTAGCTTTATTCGGGCTACTCGCTACTCTCCGAAATCTTATGAGTACTCGGGAGTAGCCCTAATACTTTCGCAGTGTAACTAGAGATACACTGCGAAAGTAGCCAAAAAGTTAATAAAAGTTGTTAAAAAATAATAAACTTACATACTCACCTTCCGACGCCTGCACTGGGGACCGCCAGAGAAGTCATCCGATTGCTGGAAAAGGATCTGTCACTACCAGCCAATCAGATGGCCGGTAGTGATCTGGCCAATCAGATGGCGCCACGTCACAACCACGTGATCGCTAGTGGTCACCTGATTGGCCAATTTGCAAGGTCCTAGATGTACTATCAAGACCTAGGTGCAAACTGGCCAATCACGTGGCCCCTAGCGATGACGTAGTTGTGACGTGGCGCCATCTGATAGGCCAGATCGCTACCAGCCATCTGATTGGATGGTAGTGACAGGTCCTTTTCCAGCAATCGGATGGCTTCTCTGGCGGTCCCGATGCAGGCGTCGGAAGGTGAGTATGTAAGTTTATTATTTTTTAACAACTTTTATTAACTTTTAGGCTACTTTCGCAGTGTGTCTATAGATACACTGCAAAAGTATTCGTACTCGCTATACTCGCAACGAGTAGCGAGTACCGCTACCTTCACGTTGCGAGTATAGCGAGCACAAATAATTAGGTACTCGCTCATCCCTAGTCAACATGTGTACGTGGCCTTGGAGTTTGTGAGCTTGTTTTTTGAAGTGTACAAAAAAATTGAATTATTAGTAAAAAATGCATTAGAAAACATTAATTTGGGGGGAATTATTTTGAGGAAGCTTTAATTTCCTGAGTAGTTATGAATTTTTTTTTAAGTGTTTCAAAAGTTTTTTTTTTCTGGAGTACGCAGGCCTTCCCTGCCAGACATCATGTGATAGGGCAAGTCCAGCATAGAGCCTGGGAGTGTGTAGAGTGCAGAAGAAACCATGCCTGCCTTCTGCAGTGAGGATGGAACTTTTAGTCCCTGCAGCCCCCGCATGCCTGGAGACTGTAGGAGTATGTGAGCCCGGCTGCCTTATGTCACTTCAGTGAAGCACATCAGTAGCTGCTGCCTCCACTGGCTCCGAGACTATCAGTATACAGTATCTATATACAGTATGTAACTAGCAGACCTTCAATGCTGACAGCAGCTCCCTAGATCCTAAGGCAGGGGGACTTTATTATAATTTTTAAAACCTCTGAATAAATGTGGGGGATGGGAGAGCATTAAACTACATAGAAAATGCCCCTGAACTGTGCCCCCTACTGTGCTGCTTTCCCCTACATCTTGTGCTTCCAGCTTTCACATTTTGCTTTATTTTGTATTTATATACACAGTGTGACTGCAGGGGCATTTAACATGTAGTTTAATCCCCACTCCCATCATCCACATTTTATACACAAGTTTTGAAAATGACAATAATGTCCCCTTGACCTTAGATATAAAATGGCTGCACATTTTGCTTCTGTTCACCTATGCCACTGGCACTCTGTCACATAATGCCTGTGGAATCATTTTAGGAAACAGACACCCTTTAACCCTTTCCCAACCAAGGACAAACATAGGCTTTGCCCTATTTTTGGGTCCAGTCAGGTACAACTAGGCAGTCGGGGCTGGAATCTGCAGCGCAGAGTGGCCCAAGCTTTCTGGGCTTCCCCTGCTGCGAATTGCAGTTCGCAGCCACCACAGAAAATGGCGCGTTCATAGAATCGCCATCTTCTGGCGCTGTATCCAGCTCTGCCTGCGGCCCTCGTGCCGGGTGGCTCGCTGGGTAATAATGGGACTAGGGCCAGCTTTGCATTATCAGCTGGCCCTAAGCCCGAAATTCATGGGTTCATGCCAATATTAGACATGACCACCATGAATTTCTGAGATGAAATAGCTGGCGAGAAAGCCAGCAATGAAAAGACTTCACCGCTGTCTCTCCTATCTGGTGCTTCCCTCCCCGCTGCCCGGTGCTTCGCTGCTTCGCTCCCACGCCGCCACCCCGCCCGATCCTAAGTTTGAATTGGGTGGGGAGGCGGCGTGGGAGCGAAGCACCAGACAGGAAAGCTGGCAGTGAAATCTTTTCACCTCTGGCTTTTCCGCCGCCTATTTCAAATGAACAGCTGATGCATCAGCTGTTCGTTTGAAATAGCCACAGTGCCGTCGAAGGGTCTGTGGCGCCCCTGCGGGTATTAGCCACAGTATAAGATCATAATAGTTGCACTCACTTAGAAAGCCATGCCACTGCACTACCACCTTTGGCCAGTAGGGGGAGCTCCAGAGACACCAGAGACTTCCCTAGAGATAAAACACTGGTTGTGAGGTAAATTTTCAGACAGTTGGAGCCAGGAGCTCAGAGTGACAGGAGCTGCATTGAGTTCCTGAGGACTGGCTGACAATTTCCAGGGCCAAGCCATCGGTCTGAGGAGGAGAAAACTGATAAGAGGAACACTTTCAGAATAGGGTAGCATCATTATCTACCCTAGATAAAAAGCGCAGATACGGATACCGGATCCGTGGCTGCATTAGTTATATACAATACAGCAACCGGAAAAACGTGAGGTAACAACAAGCTTCACAGGGCCAGACACAGCAACATACTAAGAGTTCAGCAGTACTCCCGGAGGGGGTAAGCAGAGAGAGACAAAGGACTCAAGTTGCCTGTTGAGTGGGACCCAGAGAGGACAGATTTGGGCCAGCAGCGAGTTCACACACGGCAGCAGGGCCACATAGACAGCGCAAGCAGGAGGTAAAGGACCCGGTGGGGCCTGAGCAACTGAACCCCTATTGCAGACTCCGGAGACGGGACTTGTTGTATTATAGTTTGGTTGAAAGTAAACCAGTTAAACCTCATCTGTGCCTCAGCCTCTGATTTAACAGCTACCATCTATCCAGGATTGGGACCATCACCGCTGAGAGAATTTGCTGTGAATCAAGTAAGTGTCTGTGTCCTTAACATCTCCTCACCATACTTCCATCTTCATCCATCATTAACTTTAACATCACCTGTCCAGGGGACCCTACAGCCCTACCCGGAAAAGGGCTATACCATCTCAGCTGCCTCTCACCATCATCCCCTGGCCAGTACAAGGCAGCGGTGGCCATATATAGCCACATTATTCTGGGTGGCGTCACGACAATAACATCTACAAACTTTATAAATTATATAAACTTCTAAATCCCCTGTAAATACCCCCTTTTAGGAGTGTGCCAGCCTGGGGCCACGGCCTGGGTCCAGCCACCAGTGACTTCCCCAAGGAAAGGGACCCTGCGCCGGGTATCCCGGTCCCCTAAGCTGGGCGGCACACCTCTCTTTGGCGTCACGAACAGGATTTACCGTGCCTGGTTAAATCGGGTACTGTGTGCCGTGATTAATGCCGAAAATTGTGAGAAAATCCGAGAAAAATTGACTTTTTTATCAAAAAGTGATTTTCCCATTGGAAACCATTGAAATAGACTTTTCCCCATTGACTAACATTGAAACAAAATGGCCGCCAGCCTCTGAGGTAAAATCGCATCATCACTAATTACCTCATAACTGCCACAGCACGAGACTGCTATTTGAACTGTGTCATAGCCCTGAGCTCTGATCTGACTGAAAAATTTCAGATTCCGCCATTACTGAGCTCACGGCGAGCAGAAGCAGCAGGGGGCGTGTCTTTGTGGGCGGTACCAAGCTGAGAGCTCTGACGTCTGCAAAAGGGGAAAACCAATCCTGCTGCACAGCGGAACGATTATACGCCATCCCGACGGAGGCAGAGGACCGGAAGGGTCCGGATTAACTAAGGGGGCGCAACATGTCGCAGCACGGAGACGCCGAAACACCCGGCGACACAAATGCAGCTGAATCACAGAACAGAGCGCTCGGCAGCACAGCGGCGCAAGGTGCAGCGCCCATTATGCCGATGTTGATGCCATATACCCCAGGTGCTCCATGGCTTCCAGTGTATGAAGGTAAGCCTAATACTTTTGATGATTTTAAAGAAAAACTGCTGGCCTATTTAAACATGTTTCCAATGGCAGAAGCTCAGCGTGTCGGTTTGCTGATGGCACAGTTAAGTGGTAATGCCAAGCGAGAAGTCACAGCATGGTCCGCTGATCTAAAAGACACTGCTGAGCATATTCTAGCTGGATTAAAGGCAGTATTTGAAACTACTGCTGGTAGCAAAGCAAAGACCAAATTCTTCAATTGCAAACAAAAGGCCAATGAGAGTGTGAGAGACTTTGCCCTGAATTTACAGGAGGCCCTTAAAGCGCTTACACTGGCTGAACCAATGTTTAACACTGGCGCTGATAAATTGTTAAAAGATCAATTCATTGAGGGACTATTAACCCCTTCTCATCGAGGGCATGCGAGTATGCTGACTTTCAAGGACCCTGAAGTGACATTTGCCCAGTTAAAGGAGAGCGCTATTCGTCTCCAGCAGGCAGAGGCACTTTGGGATCAGGATCCTGAGCCATCCATTACAGAAACCCCTCAACAACAGAGAATGCCAGTGACATCAGTTAAGCCCCTGGAGGCCAGTGCTAATGATGCTTTCCAGCAAAAGCTTGACTCTCTAACAGACATTGTCACCTCAATGGCTAAAACCATGCAGGAAATGAGAGAATCACAGACTACACCCAAGATGGAGTTGGCGAACCGCAGAGAGGATATTTCCTGGATAAGACCCCAGAGATACCCAGCGTGGAGAGGACGACCCAACGACCGTTACCAGCCGGATGGACAGCCTATTTGCCGCCGTTGCCGGAAGCCAGGCCACATCGCCCGCAATTGTGATTTAAACAAGGATCCCCTGGGAATGCGGGCCGCTTCGCAGGAGTGAACTTTCAAGGCCCAACATCCTGGCACGATAAGTACGTCGGAGGACGTCCCATTATCCCCATCGTGCTGGACGGTATTCCCCTCAATGCCTTGTTGGACACTGGTTCCCAGATTTCATCTATACCACATATCCTTTATAAGAGGTACTGGGCAGATTCAGACATTGATAAAAGACCATCTAATGTTGAGCTAAGTATATATGCTAGTAATGGAAAATTGGTACCGCAAGTAGGATTTAGAGAGATGACCATTAAGATTGGTAGAGCAGAATTAAAAAATCAGGGTATCATAATTGTTGATGTTAACCGACGGGAACCTTCTGTATTGATAGGTATGAATGTTTTAGAAAATTGTTTTTCCGAGGTTATTACTATTTTACAGCAATTTGCGGAAACTGCCCAATCCTGCCAGCAGAGAATTCTCCGGAGAGAGATAAAAGCATTGGTGCTGAAGCAACAAGTAGAGGTTGCAGGTGGAGAAATCGGCAGTGTGAGGGTAAGTGACCCAACTCCTATAGTGATACCTCCAAAAACTGAAATGCTGGTATGGTGTAGAGCAGCCATTGGTATTAAAGGACGAGATTACCAAGCCTTGGTAGAGCCTGTGTACACTGATAGTAGACCCACGATATTAACGGCTAGAGGAATAGTCGAGGTACACAGGGGAAGAGTGCCCATACGTCTTTTGAATTGTGGAGAGGAAGAGGTCACTTTACCAAGGTACGCTACAATGGCCAAGCTATACACTGTTGACAACAATGCCATCATAGCCATTGGGCCCTTGAATCCGTCATGTCAGGCGGACGACAATGGTTCAAGTGGAGAATTAGAAGATTGGTGTCAGCAGCTGCATATAGGTACAGATTCAACACCTACCCACCAAAAACAAGGGGTGTACCGACTAGTAGAAGAATATGAACGGGTCTTCAGTAAACACCCATTAGACTTCGGACAGATTAAAGGGGTAGAACATACAATTCCTACCGGTAACCACCCACCAATAAAAGAGAGATATAGACCCATACCGCCCCGCTCATTATCAATGTGCTAAAGACATGCTGAGGGAGATGAAACAGGCCGGGGTAATAAGAGACAGTTGTAGCCCCTGGGCAGCCCCTCTGGTAATAGTTAAAAAGAAAGACGGAACCATGAGAATGTGCGTAGACTACCGGCAGATTAATCACATTACCCATAAAGACGCCTACCCCTTACCTAGAATTGAAGAGTCATTAGCCGCTTTAAGATCTGCTAACTATTTTTCCACCTTAGACTTAACAAGTGGGTATTGGCAAGTCCCTGTGGCTGAGGAAGATAAAGAGAAGACAGCGTTTACCACCCCGATGGGTCTCTGTGAATTTAATTGTATGCCGTTCGGACTCTGCAACGCACCCGGTACCTTTCAGCGATTGATGGAATGCTGTCTCGGACACAAGAACTTTGAAGCCGTCCTTCTGTACCTAGATGATGTAATAGTCTACTCAAAGACTTACGAACAACATCTACAAGATCTGGCAGAAGTGTTCGAGGCCTTATCCCGGTATGGTATGAAGATCAAGCCATCAAAATGTCACCTTCTAAAGCCAAAGGTACAATACCTGGGACACGTTGTAAGTTCAGAAGGAGTAGCACCGGATCCCGAGAAAGTAACCGTAATAAGGGATTGGCCAAGACCTACCAGCGTGAAACAGGTGAGGCAATTCCTGGGACTGGTGGGCTACTATCGTAGATTCATCCAAGGGTTCACCAAGCTAGCAGCACCTCTACAAGACATCCTGGTAGGGCAGTCGAAGAAGCCTTCAAACCGCAATCCTCCTTTCCAGTGGAGTGATGAGAGGGAAGATTCCTTTGAAAAGTTGAAGAAGGCATTGACCGGAGAAGAAGTTCTGGCATACCCCGATTACCATCAACCTTTCATCCTTTACACAGATGCCAGTAATGTGGGACTGGGAGCAGTACTATCTCAGAAGCAAGGAGGCAAGGAGAAAGTCATCGCCTTTGCAAGTAGAAAGCTCCGGCCTACTGAAAGAAATCCTGAAAATTACAGCTCCTTCAAGTTAGAACTACTGGCAGTAGTCTGGGCTGTGACTGAGCGTTTCAAACACTACTTGGCAGCTGCAGAATTCACCGTCTATACTGATAACAACCCATTGACCCACCTGGATACAGCCAAGCTAGGTGCGCTGGAACAGCGATGGATAGCCCGGCTGTCTAATTACAACTTCGTGATCAAGTATAGAGCAGGCCGAAAGAATGGAAATGCAGACGCCTTATCCCGGATGCCGCACTTGAGAGACGTGGAAGAAGAACCGGTAGAACTTGAAGAAATTGAACTACCTGCCTTCCATCGTCCCAAGGTAGGACAGTATCAATCCAGTGCCTACCAGAAACATCAACAGGTGAATCTCAACCCATTAGCACACCACAGATGGGCTGACACTCAAGACAGCAATCCAGCTGTGAAGTTGGTGAAAGAACTGCTGACTGAGCAAAGTGCGTATCCCAATGAAAATGCACCGAAAGAGACACATCAACTCTGGAAAGAGAGAGGCAAAATGTTCCTGTACCAAGGAAAGCTGTGCAGAAGATATACCAATCCAAAGACGCATGAGCTAGTATGGCAGATCATTGTGCCTAAACAAGATGTAAAAATGGTCCTAGAAGCTTATCACAATGGTGCTGGTCACTTCGGGTGGAAAAAGCTAGAAGTACTTTTAAGAGAAAGATTCTACTGGGTTGGAATGAGAAGATCAATTGAAGAATGGTGCAGAAACTGTGGTCCGTGCAACCTCAGAAGAAAAGATCTAAAAAACCAAAGAGCCTGTAATACCAGAAGTCCCAAGACAGGAAGAACAAATTCCTAGTAATAATAGTCCTGGACACGGTGGAATTGCCAACCCCACAAATGTGGAATTATCCCTAGCAGAACCAGAAGTACTTACTAGGTATACGTCCACTCACACCATCACATTGAGTACACCCAGTACACAAGCGTTACGCAGATCACAGCGTAGTACTCAGGGTCAATTACCAGCAAGATATGCAGACTACCAAATGTAAATAGATATTTCAACCAGAAATATCTGAAAGGAACTTGTTTAGTTGTTAATTAGTAGTTATTAGATGTAACGTTAAAAAGCTCAGTACCTGCAGAGACTATTCTGTATGAACTACTTGCATATTCTTGAACTCTTTTCTTCATTTATCAGCCCGGAGGCGGTAAATTAAAGCTCCGGAAAGACTGTTTTTTGAACATTCTTAAATTATTCATAAACTTTGTTGGAAAAATGGACGCTAATTGCAGTGCCTTTCCTAACAAATAAATAGCCCTCAAGGACAGAGCTGTATTAATGGACGCTATTTGAAGTGACTTTTTACAAGACTCTATTGTTTTTAAAACTTGAGTGGTTTTTGTAACTTTTTATTTTTTTTTTAAGACTCTGTAGATATTATTTGTTATATCTTATGTTTATTGTCCCACAGTCCCGGAGTACTGTTCTTAACTAAGGGGGAATGTGGCGCCCCTGCGGGTATTAGCCACAGTATAAGATCATAATAGTTGCACTCACTTAGAAAGCCATGCCACTGCACTACCACCTTTGGCCAGTAGGGGGAGCTCCAGAGACACCAGAGACTTCCCTAGAGATAAAACACTGGTTGTGAGGTAAATTTTCAGACAGTTGGAGCCAGGAGCTCAGAGTGACAGGAGCTGCATTGAGTTCCTGAGGACTGGCTGACAATTTCCAGGGCCAAGCCATCGGTCTGAGGAGGAGAAAACTGATAAGAGGAACACTTTCAGAATAGGGTAGCATCATTATCTACCCTAGATAAAAAGCGCAGATACGGATACCGGATCCGTGGCTGCATTAGTTATATACAATACAGCAACCGGAAAAACGTGAGGTAACAACAAGCTTCACAGGGCCAGACACAGCAACATACTAAGAGTTCAGCAGTACTCCCGGAGGGGGTAAGCAGAGAGAGACAAAGGACTCAAGTTGCCTGTTGAGTGGGACCCAGAGAGGACAGATTTGGGCCAGCAGCGAGTTCACACACGGCAGCAGGGCCACATAGACAGCGCAAGCAGGAGGTAAAGGACCCGGTGGGGCCTGAGCAACTGAACCCCTATTGCAGACTCCGGAGACGGGACTTGTTGTATTATAGTTTGGTTGAAAGTAAACCAGTTAAACCTCATCTGTGCCTCAGCCTCTGATTTAACAGCTACCATCTATCCAGGATTGGGACCATCACCGCTGAGAGAATTTGCTGTGAATCAAGTAAGTGTCTGTGTCCTTAACATCTCCTCACCATACTTCCATCTTCATCCATCATTAACTTTAACATCACCTGTCCAGGGGACCCTACAGCCCTACCCGGAAAAGGGCTATACCATCTCAGCTGCCTCTCACCATCATCCCCTGGCCAGTACAAGGCAGCGGTGGCCATATATAGCCACATTATTCTGGGTGGCGTCACGACAATAACATCTACAAACTTTATAAATTATATAAACTTCTAAATCCCCTGTAAATACCCCCTTTTAGGAGTGTGCCAGCCTGGGGCCACGGCCTGGGTCCAGCCACCAGTGACTTCCCCAAGGAAAGGGACCCTGCGCCGGGTATCCCGGTCCCCTAAGCTGGGCGGCACAGGTCCATGGGAGTTCATGCTTGACAGCATGAACTCAAATGAACTTTTCCACGCTCGCGTGCTCAGCTACATCTCTACCAGAGATGTAGCTGAGCTAAAGAAGAAGAAAACTCGTTTGGACTTCGTCGGAGGGGGAAGGTTTCTCTTGAATAAAGATGGAGTCCCTAATGTGTTTCGTTTTTTTTCAAATAAAATTTTTTTTCTCTGTGTTGTGTTTTTTTTAACCCTTTACTAGAAATTCATGGTGGTCGTGTCTAATATTGGTGTGACCCCATGAATTTTGGGCTTAAGGCCAGCTGATAATGCAAAGCTAGCCCTAACCCTATTATTACGGCGGATACATAATATTATTACGACGCCAGAAGATGGCGCTTCTATGAATGGCTCACTAAGTAGTAATGGATTTAGGGCCAGCTTTGCATTATCAGCTGGCCCTAAGCCCAAAATTCACAAGGTAACGCCAATATTACACATGACCTCCATGAATTTCCAGTAAAGAGTTAAAAAAAAGACAACATAGAACAAAAATGTTTTATTAGAAAAAAAACAAAACACATTAGGGACTCCATCTTTAGTCATGAAAAACCTCCCCCTCTGACATGATCCAAACGAGTCTTCTTCTTTAGCTCAGCTACATCTCTGGTAGTGATGTAGCTGAGCTAAAGGCCGTGAGAAAGTTCATCTGACTTCATGCTGTCAAGCATGAACCCCGATGAACCCTGCAACAGCACAGTGGCTATTTCAAACAAACAGCTGATGCATAAGCTGTTCATTTGAAATAGCCGCGGGAAAGCCAGTAGTGAAAAGACTTTACCGCCGCCTTTCCTGCTGCTGCCCCACTCCCCCGCCTGGTGCTTTCTTCCCCGCTGTCCAGTGCATTGCTCTCTTGCCGCCTCCCCACCGAATCCTAAGTTAAGACCGGGCAGGGATCACTGCACCAGAGAGCAGGGAGTGTAGCATCTTGGAGCGGGGAGCGCAGCACCAGGGAGTGGGGAGAGTGCATCAGCTCAGTGTGATTGTTTAAAAGCCAGCGGCTTTTTACCGCCAGCTTTTAAACAATCATGTACCCATTTCAGCCTTTTCCTCAGCCCCCAGACCACTTTGTAGGGTCTAGCAGACAATAACTGGCATTACTAGCATTTCCCATTGACTTGCATTGTACTCGCTACTCCTCACGAGTAATAACAAGGAAACTCGCAGAGTAGCGAGTAGCCCGAATACTGTACTATTCGGCAAGTACCGAAGAATAACAAGTATACTCGCTCATGCCTAGCAACAATGCCTCCGTTTTCACAGAGTTGATTTTGTAACCCAATAAGTTAGAATAAGCGTTGAGTATGGCCTTCAAACTGGGAAGGGAGACTATAGGGTTTGTTAGGAAAAGCATGACGTCATCTGCAAAGAGAGTTATCTTAAAGTTTTTGCTTCTGATCTGGATTCCAGTGACATCTAGACTATTACAGTTCTGGGATGTTAGGGGTTTTATGCTGAGGACATATAGTAAAGGGGACAAGGGGCAACCCTGTCAGGTGCCGTTTTGTATATCTAGATGTCCAGAATGTGTATGGGGCATCCGCACTACTGCCGATGGGCGAGAGTAGAGACCCTCCAGGGCTGTGACAAAAGGCCCCGACAGGCCAAAGTGGCGCAAGGGGGAGAACATGAATGCCCAATCTAGGCTGTCAAAGGCCTTCTCTGCATCCAGCCCTAGAAGAATCACCTCCACGCCCTCTCTATTCACGACTTCAACCAGGTCTATAATGCGTCTGGTGTTGTCGCCTGCTTGGCGGAAGCGTACGAATCCCACCTGGTTTTTATTACTTAACTGTTGGAGCTAATTATTCAGTCTCTCTGCCAATATTTTGGTGAAGGTTTTTAGATCCGAATTCAACAGACTTATGGGCTGGTAATTTGCACAGTCCAGAGGGTCCCTGCCTTCTTTGTCAATTACTGTGATATAAGAGCGGAACATTGAGGCAGGTATTTCTCCCCCAACCATGAAAAAAGTAAACAGGGAAGCCATGTGCTGCGAAAGCAAGGGCCCAAAAGTCTTGTAGTATAGATATGGGAGACCATCTGGGCGAGGTGTTTTGTGGCTCGGTAAATTTTTGATAATGTTCTCAATCTCGATCACTATGACCCTCCAATTCAAGTCCTCTTTCGCGCCCAGGGCAGTGTAGGGAGCTGACATGAGGTCAAATATGCGTCCAAGAAGGCATCTTTATCAGTTGGGGTTGTCGATAGGCCAGAGGATAGGGAGTAGAGGCTAGAGTAATATTCATGGAAAGCCTGCACCATTCCCTCGGGATCATATCTGACAACACCATTTGAATCTCTTATGCCCTACGGCATCTTTTTTTAATCGTGAGGAGAGTGCAATACATTCACCTCTGAGTACTGCCTTGTACGCCTCCCAAAGAGTTGAAAGTGAGGGTGCCGATGAAGCATTTTCAGCAAAATAGTGAGTAAGGGAGGATCTCAGTGTCTCCCTCATAACCATGTTTTGTCAATAGGGACTCATTAAGCTGCAAGTGTGTCATTTTAGGAGGAAGAGGGAGGATCCCAAGTTCTAGCAGTAAGGGGGCGTGACCTGACCAAGTAATATTCCCAATGGTGGCTTGACGCACGAATTGCAATGTGATTGATGGGAATGGGAATAAAAAGTGTATTGTCGAGTTGTAGGGTTGTCCATAGAGGCCGTGTTTATTGATTAATTTACAAAATCGCTTTGAGTCACTTGAGCTTCTATGGGATATGGCATGGGTAGGTTGTAAGTCGAGTCGTTCCATGTAGTCAGAAAAAGCCAGGTTAAAGTCACCTCCGATGATTTGCGCACAGTCATGTCTAGGGTTAAGGCGTGTCAGAATAGAGGTTAGGAACCTGATCTGTCCAGCGTTGTGAGCATATATATTACATATGAGGACTGAGATACCTTCCAAGTCTCCACGGAGTATGATGAATCGGTCAAGTGGGTCTATTTCTGTGCTGTCTATTCGAATTCGGCAAGAACGGGATATCAAGATGGCTACTCCCGCTTTTTTATTTAGTGATGTTGCCTAGAAAGATTGGGGGAACCAGTGCTGGGCAAAGTTGAATGACCCATTACTTGTCAAATGAGTCTCTTGTAAAAAAACTCAGCTCTAGACTCCCACATCTCCTTCAGGACTAGTCTCCGCTTCACCAGGGAATTAACATTAAGTGTAAGGGGGCGTGGCCTAACCAGGGATGTAGGCAGACGTGTGTCCGGAGCTTTCCCCTTCAGCCTTTCCCCAGCCTCTCCCAGCCTCCCCAGCTCGCTCTCCCACCCCTCCTCACCCCTACAGCCTCTGCCCTCCAGCCTCTGCCCTCCAGCCTCTCCCTAGCCTCTCCAGCCTCCACACCCCTCCAGCCTCCACACCCCTCCAGCCTCATCCCTCCAGCCTCTTCCCTCCAGCCTCTTCCCTCCAGCCTCTCCCCTCCAGCCTCTCCCCTCCAGCCTCTCCCCTCCAGCCTCACCCTCCAGCCTCTGCCCTCCAGCCTCTGCCCTCCAGCCTCTGCCCTCCAGCCTCCCCTGTCCTCTGCCCTCCAGCCTTCCCTGTCTTCTGCCTTCCAGCCTCCCCTGTCTTCTGCCCTTCAGCCTCCCCTGTCCTCTGCCCTCCAGCCTCCCCTCTCCTCACCACTCCTCACCCCTCCAGCCTCCCTTCAACCCCTCCTCACCCCTCCAGCTCCGCTCTCCCCACCCCTCCTCACCCCTCCAGCCTCCGCTCTCCTCACCCCTCCTCACCCCTCCAGCCTCCACTCTCCTCACCCCTCCTCACCCCTCCAGCCTCCGCTCTCCTCACCCCTCCATATGCAATGTACAGTATGTGTATAAATGTGTGTATGTAGGCACTTCCGTCACTTTGTCCACACTTCCCTCACTTTGTCCGCACTTCACTCACTTTGTCCGCACTTCCCTCACTTTGTCCGCACTTCCCTCACTTTCTACACACACACATACACACACACACACACACACTCCGCTATACTTACCACCGGCCCTGCGTCCGCCGCCTGGATCCTCAGTCGACATGTCGCCGCCCCCGAACTACTGATCCAATATAGCGTCCAAGAAGTCTCGCCAAACTTCCCGGACGCCATATTGAATCCAGTCGTCCGGGGCGGCGACATGTCGACTCAGGATCCAGCCGGCGGGGAAGACGCAGGATCAGTGGTAAGTATAGCGGAGTGTGTGTGTGTATGTATGTGTGTGCTGACCACTCTGCCCACGGCGCTGCGCTGACCACTCTGCCCACGGCGCTGCGCTGACACTCTGCCACGCACTGCGCTGCACTTGCCACGGCACTGCGCTGACCAATCTCACCGCACTCACTGCTAACCACTGAGCCACCGTACTCACTGCTAACCATTGAACCACCGCACTCACTATTAACCACTGAGCCACCGCACTCACTGCTAACCACTGAGCCACCGCACTCACTGCTAACCTCGGAGCCACCGCGCAGTGCTAACCACTGAGCCACCGCGCAGTGCTAACCACTGAGCCACCACGCAGTGCTAACCACTGAGCCACCGCGCAGTGCTAACCACTGAGCCACCGTATACTCTGCTACCCACTGAGCCACCTGTATACACACAATTCATTTCACCGCACTCCCCTAACTATTAGTAAATAAACTATGTATGGATTCTAGACTACCCGATTCTTTAGAATCGGGCCGCCATCTAGTATAGTATATTTGTATTAATTTTTATGAGGGGGCTAATACAGACTCTACATTATCACTGATGCCAGGCATCTGACTTAAGCTAGGGTCACACATGCGGCAGGAATTAGAAATCCTAATCCGGTTTTGAGCTGTCAAAAAGCTCAAAACCGGATCAGGAACCGCTCCCCATAGAAGCCCATTATGGCAACCGGATTGCTCTACATGCAATCTGGTTACCAGCTCCGTATCTGCAGCCTGCGCTAAAAATCATGCAGGCTGCAGTTTTCGGAGCGGTTCTGTCAACCGCAATGCGGTAACTGGATTGCTCTGGATGTGTAATCCTGAGCAATGTGGTTACAGTCTACTTTGTTCATCACTGCTGCCGCAGGGATGAACAAAGTGTTAACTGTTATTAAAACATTAAATATTAATAGTAGCTGTGGGCAACATGTCTCTAGGGGGTGCCCACCCCCCTAGAGACATGCTGTCCACTCCTGTGGGCATGTGAGGGGTTAATGGGCCAGTTATACTATTGTCGGTTTTTGTCGGCTTTGTACAAATGTATGAATGAAGCCGTGGCTCTTCACAGTACTGAAGATACTGTACGTAATGTACGTATGGTATCAGCCGCTGTCCAGGGTCCTGTAATCATTAACATTAGGTCTATGGCGGTGCGCTGCCCATAGACCTAATGTTAAAGGTGTCAGGACCAAGGACAGCGGCTGATACTATACGTACATTATGTACAGTATCTCCTGTACTGTGAGGAGCCGCGGCTTCATTCATAAATTTGTACAATGCCGACAAAAGTCAGCAATAGTAGTAGTCAAAAGTAGCCGGTAACTGCATTGCTCAGGATTACACATCCGGAGCAATACGGTTACCGCATTGCGGTTGACAGCACGCATTTTTGCAAAAAAATGTGTGTGAAGGCAATTGCGGTTACCACATCTGGATCTGGATTCGGTCACCGCAATTGCTTTGCAAAAGTGTAACCCCAGCCTTACAGGCTGGTTGTGTATGGGATGATGGAGAACAGGTTCAAACATTGCCCTAGGGCAATAAGATTCTAGTCATGCCACTTTTGATATGTCAGACATAAAAGCTATTATAATTATCTAAATGATCCAAATATCATTAAAGCTTACTTACTTAAGGTTCTATAGAGGAAATTGAGATGATAAATGTAGATTATTAATTACTGCAGTACAAGATTTATATATTACCTTCCAAAAACTGACATTGCAATAATGCCAACATCTGCAGGTATTATGCAGCATAAAGCTGTGCTTTTGTTCAGTAAAGAACACAGACAATGAACCATGAGCAAGCAGAATAATTAGTTGGATGTTATCATTTCCTTTCTCATCATAGAAGTGAATGTTTAAATGTTACCCGCAGTTCAATCTCACAGTTGTATCTTTTACATATTGCCTGTTTAGAATAAGCAGAAAATAATAACAGTAATTTCAATCCAATGGGAAAGATAATTGCAGTAATATATCTGTATTTTTATATTCAGAGCCAATATTAAAACCTACCTGTCAGGAAAGATAAAGTATTTTGAACAGTATTAAACAGATCTCTATTGTAATGGCTCTTGAATAACATTTTTCTCTGATTCTTGCAGTATTGCAGAGTCCTCAGTATTCTGATTTACGTTTATCTATAAATGTTTTCCTATGGTATTTTTTTAAACATTGTTTACGAGCAAGCATGCTCGGCATTGTTTCTTAGGCCGGCTTCACACCACGGTGAGATCCGGTCCAGGGCTGTCCGATGTGAATTGGACAGCCCCGGACCAGATTTGCAAACAGAACTGGAGGGCAAATATGCTCGCTGCTAAACTTCAGCCGCCGGCGTCCAGTTCCCAGATCCGTTGTTTTTGTCGGACTGGGGTGAACCACCGCCATAGACCCCCATGTTAGGAAGCGCCGAATCACCCCGAATCTGATTTTGGCAGATTTTCGCCCTGGACACAAAAACGTTGCAAGCAACGTTTTTGTGTCCAAGAGGAAAATCCAAATTCACCCGGATCCTCCCGGACAGATGGAATCCGGATGGCACTTAGCTGCCATCCGGTTCCTTCTGGCCCCATAGGGCTGTACTATGTCAGAATCGGGTCCGGGGCTGTCCGGTCTAAACCGGACAGCCCCGGACCTAATCATACTGTGGTGTGAACCCTGCCTTACTTACATATCTGTGAGCTTAAGACACTCGGTACTCAATCAAGTATCCAGGTACTTGGGTGCCATTCTCGATTCCCCGCCCTACACATTTCACAGATAATTTTCAGCCACTAAACATGCAGGATTGTCCTGCTCATCATGGTAATTCCATGTTTAAATAGATTCTATTGTCTAACAATATCACTCTTAGCTCCAATTAGTGTAGAGAGAGCTGCTAGAGAAGGAATACCATATTAGAGGCATCTAGTTAGGGAATATGGCTTATCTGCACATTGAGGCGGCTGTGTGCAACAAAAAGTTCTTTCAGGGTTATTTTAAATAAATTGTATTCTATAAAAATATTGCTCTTAGGCCACCTTCACATCACGTTTTTTGGGGATCTGTGGCTATCTGATGTAAAACGGATACCCACGGATCCGATTTGGCTCCCCATGTTCCCTTTGGGCACGAATTGATCCTTAATGGCCATCTGTGTGTGCAGGGATCTGATTGTGTTTGCCATTTTCCTCTCCCCAAAATTGGAGACTGCTTCGATTTTGGGCTGCCTTCAAAAAAGTGGACACAATCGGACAGAATCAGATCCGACGCTGACTCAAATAATATGGGGGTCTATGGGGCTCGGGTCCGGGAAATAACAAGATTGTTTCCCGGATCTGGTTTTAGTGTACTGAGAATGCTAAACCCCATAGAGCATCTATGGTATATTGTAAAGAAGAAGATGAGAGATATCAGACTCAACAATGCAGATGAGCTGAAGGCTGCTATTAAAACAACTTTGGCTTCCATAACACCTCAGCAGTGCCACAGGTTGATTGCCTCAATGGCACGCCACATTGATGCAGTAATTCATGCAAAAGGATCCCAACCAAGTATTGAGTGCGTTTACTGTACACACTTTTCATTAGGCCAACATTTATGAGTTAAAAATCATTATTTCAGTTGGTCTTATATAATATTCTAATTTTCTGAGAAAATAAATTTTGGGTTTTCATTTGCTGTAAGCCATAATCATCAACATTGATTAATAGAAATAAACACTTCAAAAAGATCACTCTGTTTGTAAAGACTCAATATAATCTACTTATATAATCGAGAGTTGGGAATTCGGGCACTGTAGCCGAATCCCAGACTCCTTAGCGGCACTGCGAGTGATGACGCGCAGCGTCATCACGAGCCGCAGCCGCTCTACAGTTAAAAAAAAAAAAATTAAAAATCCTCACCTCTCCCCGAGCCCCCGCCGTCTCCCGCCGTCTTCCGCCGTCTTCCGCTAGGCTCCCGGTGGCTCGCAGGCTCCCGGTGCCTGCAGTGCTCTTCTATTGCACTCAAGGACCTGTGGTGATGTCAGAGTCACGTGACATCAGCTTTCTCCATGCTAACCGCGGGTCACGTGACTCTGACATCACCACAGGTCCTTGACTGCACTAGAAGAGCACTGCAGGCACCGGGAGCGCTAGCGGAAGACGGCGGGAGACGGCGGGGGCTCGGGGTGAGGTGAGCATAATCTTTTTTTAATTTTTTTTAACCCCTGCCTTGCAGGAGCGCCACCACAGACACCTGTATACTCTGCCACCACACAGATGCCTGTATACTATGCCACCACAGACACCTGTATACTCTGCCACCACACTGATGCCTGTATACTATGCCACCACAGACACCTGTATACTCTGCCACCACACAGATGCCTGTATACTATGCCACCACAGACACCTGTATACTCTGCCACACACAGATGCCTGTATACTATGCCACCACACAACACCTGTATACTCTGCCACACACAGATGCCTGTATACTATGCCACCACACACACCTGTATACTCTGCTACCACACAGATGCCTGTATACTATGCCACCACAGACACCTGTATACTCTGCCACCACACAGATGCCTGTATACTATGCCACCACAGACACCTGTATACTCTGCCACCACACAGATGCCTGTATACTATGCCACCACAGACACCTGTATACTATGCCACCACAGACCTGTATACTCTGCCACCACACAGATGCCTGTATACTATGCCACCACAGACACCTGTATACTCTGCCACCACACAGATGCCAGTATACTATGCCACCACAGACACCTGTATACTCTGCCAACACACAGATGCCTGTATACTATGCCACCACAGACACCTGTATACTCTGCCAACACACAGATGCCTGTATACTATGCCACCACAGACACCTGTATACTCTGCCACCACCACCACACACGCATTGTATACTCTGCCACCACCACACACGCCTGTATACTCTGCCGCCACCACCACACCCGCCTGTATACTCTGCCGCCACCACCACAGACGCCTGTATACTCTGCCGCCACCACCACACCCACCTGTATACTCTGCCGCCACCACCACAGATGCCTGTATACTCTGCCGCCACCACACACACCTGTATACTCTGCCGCCACCACCACACCCACCTGTATACTCTGCCGCCACCACCACAGATGCCTGTATACTCTGCCGCCACCACCACAGACGCCTGTATACTCTGCCGCCACCACCACAGACACCTGTATACTCTGCCGCCACCACCACCGACGCCTGTATACTCTGCCACCAGCACCGACGCCTGTATACTCTGCCACCACCACACACGCCTGTATACTCTGCCACCACCACAGACACCTGTATACTCTGCCACCACACAGATGCCTGTATACTATGCCACCACAGACACCTGTATACTCTGCCAACACACAGATGCCTGTATACTATGCCACCACAGACACCTGTATACTCTGCCACCACCACCACACACGCATGTATACTCTGCCACCACCACACACGCCTGTATACTCTGCCGCCACCACCACACCCGCCTGTATACTCTGCCGCCACCACCACAGACGCCTGTATACTCTGCCGCCACCACCACAGATGCCTGTATACTCTGCCGCCACCACCACAGACGCCTGTATACTCTGCCGCCACCACCACAGACGCCTGTATACTCTGCCGCCACCACCACCGACGCCTGTATACTCTGCCACCAGCACCGACGCCTGTATACTCTGCCACCACCACACACGCCTGTATACTCTGCCACCACCACAGACACCTGTATACTCTGCCACCACACAGATGCCTGTATACTATGCCACCACAGACACCTGTATACTTTGCCACCACCACCACACACACCTGTATACTCTGCCACCACCACCACACACGCCTGTATACTCTGCCCCACCACACACACCTGTATACTCTGCCACCACCACACACACCTGTATACTCTGCCACCACCACCACAGACGCATCTATACTCTGCCACCACCACACACGCCTGTATACGCCGCCACCACCACACACGCCTGTATACTCTGCCGCCACCACCACACACGCCTGTATACTCTGCCGCCACCACCACACACGCCTGTATACTCTGCCGCCACCACCACAGACACCTGTATACTCTGCCGCCACCACCACCGACGCCTGTATACTCTGCCACCAGCACCGACGCCTGTATACTCTGCCACCACCACACACGCCTGTATACTCTGCCACCACCACAGACACCTGTATACTCTGCCACCACACAGATGCCTGTATACTATGCCACCACAGACACCTGTATACTCTGCCAACACACAGATGCCTGTATACTATGCCACCACAGACACCTGTATACTCTGCCACCACCACCACACACGCATGTATACTCTGCCACCACCACACACGCCTGTATACTCTGCCGCCACCACCACACCCGCCTGTATACTCTGCCGCCACCACCACAGACGCCTGTATACTCTGCCGCCACCACCACAGATGCCTGTATACTCTGCCGCCACCACCACAGACGCCTGTATACTCTGCCGCCACCACCACAGACGCCTGTATACTCTGCCGCCACACCACCACCGACGCCTGTATACTCTGCCACCAGCACCGACGCCTGTATACTCTGCCACCACCACACACGCCTGTATACTCTGCCACCACCACAGACACCTGTATACTCTGCCACCACACAGATGCCTGTATACTATGCCACCACAGACACCTGTATACTTTGCCACCACCACCACACACACCTGTATATTCTGCCACCACCACCACACATGCCTGTATACTCTGCCCCACCACACACACCTGTATACTCTGCCACCACCACACACACCTGTATACTCTGCCACCACCACCACAGACGCATCTATACTCTGCCACCACCACACACGCCTGTATACGCCGCCACCACCACACACGCCTGTATACTCTGCCGCCACCCCCACACACGCCTGTATACTCTGCCGCCACCACCACAGACGCCTGTATACTCTGCCACCACCGCAGACACCTGTATACTCTGCCCCCACCACCACACACGCATGTATACTCTGCCACCACAAACACACGCCTGTATACTCTGCCGCCCACCACCACACACACCTGTATACTCTGCCGCCACCACCACAGACGCCTGTATACTCTGCCACCACCACAGACATCTGTATACTCTGCCCCCACCACCACACACGCATGTATACTCTGCCACCACCACACACGCCTGTATACTCTGCCGCCACCACCACACACGCCTGTATACTCTGCCGCCACCACCACACCCGCCTGTATACTCTGCCACCACCACCACACACGCCTGTATACTCTCCCGCCACCACCACAGACGCCTGTATACTCTGCCCCCACCACCACACACGCATGTATACTCTGCCACCACCACACACACGCCTGTATACTCTGCCGCCACCACCACACACCGCCTGTATACTCTGCCGCCACCACCACAGATGCCTGTATACTCTGCCGCCACCACCACAGACGCCTGTATACTCTGCCACCACCACCAACGCCTGTATACTCTGCCACCAGCACCGACGCCTGTATACTCTGCCACCACCACACACGCCTGCATACTCTGCCACCACCACACACACCTGTACACTCTCCCACCACCACACACGCCTGTACACTCTGCCACCACCACACACGCCTGTACACTGTGCCACCACCACACACGCCTGTACACTCTGCCACCACCACACACGCCTGTACACTCTGCCGCCACCACCACACACACCTGTATACTCTGCCGCCACCACCACAGATGCCTCTATACTCTGCTGCCACCACCACAGATGCCTGTATACTCTGCCACCACCACACACGCCTGTATACTCTGCCCCCACCACCACACACGCCTCTATACTCTGCCACCACCACACACGCCTGTATACTCTGCCCTCACCACCACACACGCCTGTATACTCTGCCGCCACCACCACACACACACTGTATACTCTGCCGCCACCACAGATGCCTGTATACTCTGCCACCACCACAGACACCTGTACACTCTGCCACCACCACAGACTCCTGTATACTCTGCCACCACCACAGACGCCTGTATACTCTGCCGCCACCACCACACCCGCCTGTATACTCTGCCGCCACCACCACAGACACCTGTATACTCTGCCACCACACAGATGCCTGTATACTATGCCACCACAGACACCTGTATACTCTGCCACCACCACCACACACACCTGTATACTCTGCCACCACCACCACACACGCCTGTATACTCCACTACCCACAGACCACCTGTATATTCTGCTACCCACAGAGCCCCCTGTATACTCTGCTACCCACTGACCCGCCTGTATACTCTGCTACCCACAGAGCCCCTTGTATACTCTGCTACCCACTGACCCGCCTGTATACACACAATTCATTTCACCCTGCTCCCGATGCAATTGCATCGGGCCTTTTTACTAGTATACCATATTTTTCAGATTATATGACGCACTTTTGTTCCCCCAAATTTTGTGGGAAAGTAGAGAGTGCATTTTATAATCCGAATTTACTGTGTCTCTACTATAGGGGAGGAAGGGACACCTGCTCCCACTCATTAGCGCCATGTAATATGCATTGCACCTGCTGTATAAATATATATATATATTATATATATATATATATATAAACTAGAAAAAAATACTCTGCAGCACTTGGTTACTACCAATGATGTACATATGCTAATAAGCTTATATATATATGAGAAAAAAGTTAAAAACTTTCTTTTTTTCAAAAAACTCAAAATCTTATCTTTTTATTTCTGAAGTTCTTGGTACACACATTGGCCAATATCTGTTTGCTCGTAGACTGCGACAAAGTGACTTCAGGTCCGACGAGTCCTAACGCTGACATCCCTGTCCTCCTTGTCCACCCCCCACTTCTCAGTGGGCAGACTCCATCTCAACCCTAGATCACCTGCAGTCAACAAGGGTGCAAATTGCAGCATGGAGCCAGCCACTCCATAAGATACAAAACAGAAAAAAAACTGCATAGCACTCACAGACTAATGTGAACCGGTGCCAGCAGGGCTGCTGGATCAAATAACTAGAAAAAAATACTCTGCAGCACTTGGTTACTACCAATGATGTACATATGCTAATAAGCTATATATATATGAGAAAAAAGTTAAAAACTTATGTTTTTTCAAAAAACTCAAAATCTTATCTTTTTATTTCTGAAGTTCTTGATACACACATTGGCCAATGTCTGTTTGCTCGTCGACTGCGACAAAGTGACTTCAGGTCCGACGAGTCCTACGCTGATATCCCTATCCTCCTTGTCCACCCCCCACCTCTCAGTGGGCAGACTACATCTCAACCCTAGATCACCTGCAGTCAACAAGGGTGCAAATTGCAGCATGGAGCCAGCCACTACATAAGATACAAAACAGAAAAAAAACTGCATAGCACTCACAGACTAATGTGAACCGGTGGCAGCAGGGCTGCTGGATCAAATAACTAGAAAAAAATACTCTGCAGCACTTGGTTACTACCAATGATGTACATATGCTAATAAGCTATATATATATATATATGAGAAAAAAGTTAAAAACTTACGTTTTTTCAAAAAACTCAAAATCTTATCTTTTTATTTCTGAAGTTCTTGGTACACACATTGGCCAATGTCTGTTTGCTCGTCGACTGCGACAAAGTGACTTCAGGTCCAACGAGTCCTATGCTGATATCCCTATCCTCCTTGTCCACCCCCCACCTCTCAGTGGGCAGACTCCATCTCAACCCTAGATCACCTGCAGTCAACAAGGGTGCAAATTGCAGCATGGAGCCAGCCACTCCATAAGATACAAAACAGAAAAAAAACTGCAGTAGGGATATCAGCGTAGGACTCGTCGGACCTGAAGTCACTTTGTCACAGTCGACGAGCAAACAGACATTGGCCAATGTATGTACCAAGAACTTCAGAAATAAAAAGATAAGATTTTGAGTTTTTTGAAAAAACGTAAGTTTTTAACTTTTTTCTCATATATATATAGCTTATTAGCATATGTACATCATTGGTAGTAACTGAGTGCTGCAGAGTATTTTCTAGTTATTTGATCCAGCAGCCCTGCTGGCACCGCTTCACATTAGTCTGTGAGTGCTATGCAGTTTTTTTTTCTGTTTTATATATATATATATGTATATATCTCAGGATGAAGGACATATATACTGATTTTAAGATGTACACTGGCATTATAAGACAGACCCCATTTAACATAAAAAAAATATTTTTGCACTCTTCCTTCATCAAATTTGGGGTGTGTCTTATAAAGCAAAATATATGATGTTTCACTTTTTGTATTGAATTACTGAACTAAATTACCTTTTTGATTATATTCTCATTTATTGAGATGTACTTGTATGTAAACTCCTGGTATCAACTGTATATACATAGAGTATTAATGAAAGTCCCACAGGGATCAGCAAACTCTTAAAATGGTGGAAAGTCCATGAAGGGCAGAGTCATTTAAGGGCTTTGAGTTGTAGCCCAAAGTCTGCATGCAAGACCACTCATCCAGCAGGGCAAGAGCAAATTGTACAAAACGTGGGAAGGGGAAATGTAACATTAACAAAAAAAAAGGTATCGGACATCGGCCAGCTTCTGAACACACACTGCACATTCTCCGGAGCCAGGGAGTACACTCAATAATCCCCCACACTGCAGAGGATCACAAATGATGCGACTGCGGCATCATACCCGGAAGAAGACCCACAGATTTCAAACTCAGGATTGTGATTCTGCATTAATTATCATGCCCACCAGGGCGTGATTACAATGAAGTGACAGGGGACATGGAGCCTTAGGGGCTTTTTACATCTGCATTTGTATCCATTTGGCTTGCAATCCATTTTTGACAGCATGTGTGTCCTGCAACGTTTTGGGCTGTGTTTGCAAAATTGGCATGTATTTTTACTTGAGTTTTCAATGCATTTCCTATTGAAATCAATGGGGAAAAAATGCATGCATTTCATTGCATTTCTATGCGTTGATGCAGTGCATAGACGCATGAAAATGCAAATATAACCCCCTTAGATGTGAACTTAGCCTTACAGAGCACCCACAGTGTCTACAGTATTGATGACACCTGCTTATTCCCATAGGAGTATGTAAGTAATAAAAGCATTTTTCACAGCGATTACAGGACACATTTAGGTCAGACAGGGATGGTTAGAAATGTAGTAGGAAGCTGCAGGGACAGGTATTGATAGGGTTGGGGCATAAAGTACGTGACAGGTTCACTTTAATGAATGCACAATCACGTTGCAACTATTTTGAATACAGAAAAGTTTGATCTGACAATTATTTTACTATATTTTACGTTATCATTGATAAAAACTATCAGTGGTGTATTTATACATTGTAATAAAAGCGCTGAGCATGAATATTGTAGACATCAAATTTTAGGATTTATTTGGGACATATAAAACACATTGTTTTGTTAAAAAGCATATTTATTGAAAAGTCAACCTTTTGTTTGCTATGTCACTGTGTGTTTTGTTTCTTTTTGCATTAGCCACTTTCACTCCTGAACTCTTCTACTCACATCTGCATTTGCTTGCAGTAGATTTAATAGCACACTGAGTGAAACTGACAGCTTTGGTGACATTTGCTTCAGCTGTCAGAACACGAAGGGTTTAGTGTGTCATTTATGATTCACTAATACTTCTGATCATCATAATAAGACTGATTGACTTTTATAATGACCTTATTCATTTCTTTTGATTACTCTTGATTATATGAAGATGCAAATAGTTACGTACATTTATAATTAACATTTGTCTTCCTCATGCTTAGGCTGGAAATATTAATCACAGATCAAAAAAGGTAACAGCTTTAATGAAGAAAAAAATTAAATATGGACATGCTTTAAAACCTAATATATATTACGCTTTAAAACATGCGCACTGCCAGTGGCGTAACTTGAAGCTCATGGGACCCGATGCGAAAGCTCCAATGGGGCCCCCAATTATTGAAATTCTTTTATAGCCTTAGTCTTTTTTCTACGGCTAAAGGGACTTTTGGGACCGCCTTGGCTCAAGGGTCCAGGTGCGATTGCACCCGTACACCTATTGTAGTTACACCCCTGTGAACTGCCATTATCTGCTGAACCTAAAATATATAAACAAGATTATATTTTATGATCACCCCTGCATAACTATACATCTTAAAGAGAGAGCAAATTTTGGAAATAGTAGCTATTAGATTACCATAAAGAGCTATAACCAGAAAATGTCCATTTGTCCAACAGGTTTTTTTATCTTTCCTTGTAAAATAACAAATTTATGTCATATTTATAATGAACATGACATATTTCCTTCATTATCTGCTATGCCTACACAACTGTTCAAATATATTTCACATTACTCATGCTTGATGTATAATAGTTAAGTGAAAAATGTACTGTAAGAGTATGTTATTATTATTATTATTATTTATTTATATAGCGCCATTGGTTCCATGGCGCTTTACATGTGTAAGAGCAAGGACGAGAACATAAATAACGATGAATAAATCATACAGGTACATTAGGACAGAGATCCTGTCCACAAGAGCTTACAGTCTATAGGGGATGGGTGGGAGACAGTAGGAGGGGGAGAAGTGAGATGGTGCAGCGGATTAGGTCTCAGTGTGGGTTATAGGCTTGAAGGAAGAGGTGGGTCTTCAGGCTTTTCTTTAAGGTTCCCAGGGCAGGGGAGTGTCTGATGTGGTGTGGAAGAGAGTTCCAGAGTATGGCGGATGCATGAGAGAAGTCTTGTATGCAGTTGTGGGAGGTGGAAATGCGGGGGGAGAAGAGAAGAAGTTCTTGAGAGGAGCGCAGATTGCGTGAGGGGTCGTATCAGGAGACCAAGTCTGAGATGTATGGAGGGGACAGGTTGTGGATGGCCTTGTATGTCAGGGTTAGAATTTTGAACTGAGATCTCTGGGAAATAGGGAGCCAGTGGAGGGCTTGGCAGAGGGGGGGACGGGGGAGTAACGGGTGACAGGTGGATGAGTCGGGCAGCGGATGGAGGTTGGTTAGGAGTGGTGCAAGGGAGGAAGCAGGGAGGCCAGTGAACAGGAGGTTGCAGTATTCGAGGCGGGAGATAATGAGGGCGTGGACAAGCATTTTGGCAGTGTCAAGGTCAAGGAAGGAGCGGATCCGTGAGATGTTTTTAAGCTGGAGGTGGCAGGAGGTAGCGAGGGCCTGGATGTGTGGCTTGAAGGAGAGGGCAGAGTCGAGGATTACACGAGGCACTTGGCGTGGGGGACGGGTGAGGTGTGCAGTCATTGACAGTGATGGTTAGGTTGGGTAGGGGGAAGAGCGACTTGGGGGGAAGACGATGAACTTGATTTTATCCATGTTGAGTTTGAGGAAAAGATGGATGGCGGACAGGCAGTGTGAGATTTTGGATAGCAGGGAGGTGATGTCAGGGCCGGAGAGGTAGAGCTGGGTGTCGTCGGCGTAGAGGTGGTATTGGAGGCCGTGGGACTCGATGAGTTGGCCTAGACCGAGGGTGTAGCTGAAGAGTAAGGGTCCCAGGACTGAACAGATAGGGAGTAGGGTGAGGAGGAGTTGTGGAAGTGGGTGATGCTGAAGGTCCAGTCTGTTAGGTACGAGGAGATCCAGGAGAGGGCTAGGTCAGTGATGTCAAGGGATTCTAGAATTTGAAGCAGGATGGAGTGGTCAACTGTGTCAAGGAGCAGAGAGGTCGAGGAGGGGAAGGATGGAGTAGTGTCGCATGCTCTTGGCGGTCAGTAGGTTGTTGGTGACTTTGGTTAGGGCTGTTTCTGTGGATTGGTGAGCTCAGAAACCGTATTGCAGGCGGTCAAAGATTGAGCACGAGGAGAGATGGTAGGACAGTTCAGAATAGACATGTTGCAGAGCAATTTTGAGGCGAAGGGGAGGAGAGATATGGGACGATAGTTAGAGACTGTTGCGGGGTCGAGGGAGGGTTTTTTGAGGATGGGTGTAGTGAGAGCATGTTTGAAGGATGAGGGAAGACACCGGTGGTAAGTGATATGTTGAAGAGATGGGTTAGGGCGGGTATAAGGACAGTTGTGAGGTTAGGGATGAGATGGGAGGGGAGAAGGGTCGAGGGCACAAGTGGTGAGGTGTGATCATGCTACAAGGGAGGAGAGGTGCACTTCAGTCATGGAGGGGAAGTTACTTTTGGTCGAGGTGGGTTGCGTGATAGAGAGGGAGGGCCGAGGGGATTGGGAATCGAAGCTGTCTCTCATTTTCTCGATCTTCTGTTTAAAGAAGCTGGCATAGTCATCAGCGGAGATGAGGGGAGAGGGAGGGGGTGTGGGGGGACTGAGTAGGGTGTTAAAGGTTATGAAAAGTTGCTTGGGATTGTGGGAGAGGGAGCTAATGAGAGATGAGAAGAAAGCTTGTTTTGCAGTGGTCAGTGCTGTCTTGAAGTCGATGAGGGACTGTTTGTACAAGGCGAGCTGCGATGCGGAGTTGGATTTCTTTCATCTCCGTTCAGCTACCCTGAAAGTCCGTCAAAGTTTTTTGGTGCTGGCGGTGAGCCAGGGTTGTCTGTGTGCACGGGTTTTATTGTATGAGAGAGGGGCGGCCTGGTCAAGGGCTGTGGCGAGAGTGGTGTTGTAGAGGGTGGTGTCAGCGTCATGAGAGGAGGCTAAGTCAGAGAGAGGGAGTAGGGACTCGGCGAGTGAGTGGAAATTAATGAGCTTGAGGTTTCTTCGGGGGTGGGGGAGTTTCCGGAGAGGGGGGAGCATGGTGGGGGGGGAGAGGGCAGATAAGGTCAGCAGGTTGTGGTCGGATCGGAGTGGGGTTGAGTTTGCGAGGTCAGTGAGGGAACAGAGGCGGGTGAAGACGAGGTTTAGTGTGTGACCGTTATTGTGTGTGGCTGAGGAGGACCATTGGGAGAGGCCGAAGGAGGAGGTTAAAGAGAGTAGTCTTGAGGCATCAGTATCAATGGGGATGTTGAAGTTGTCCATGATGATGGTGGGGATGTCGGAGGAGAGGAGGTGGAGAAGCCAGGTTGTGAAGTGGTCAAAGAAGGTGGATGAGGATCCTGGAGGGCAGTAGACAACAGTCAGTTGGAGGTTGCAGGGGGAGAAGATACACACAGAGTGCCCTCAAAGGAGGGGAGGGAGGCAGAGGGGTGTGGTGTAATTGGGGTGAAGGAGCAGCTGTTGGCCAGGAGTAGGCCAACACCTTCGCCACGGGAGTTGCTGGGGTGGGGGGTGTGGGAGAGGGTGAGTCTGCCATAGGAGAGGGCGGCGGGGGATGTTGTGTCGGAGGGGGTGAGCCATCTTTCGGTGATGCCAGCGAAAGAGAGTTTTTTGTTGATGAAGAGGTCATGGATGAAGGTTAGTTTATTGCATACTGAGGAGGCATTCCAGAGTGCGCCAGAAAGGGGGATTGGGGGAGGGAGCAGTTTGGGGGATGGGTGTAAGGTAGCAGGGTTTGCAGATTTTAAATGTGGGGAGTGGGCGTGGGCTGGGGGTCATTGTGGGGATGTGTTGGGGGGGACTGGGATTAGGGGAGATGTCACCAGCAAATAGGAGGAGGAGGGAGAGGGTCAGGAGGTGGGGGCATGAGAGCTTGCGTGGCAGGTGGGCATGTTTTGAGATAAAGGCTTGGTTGTGGAGGAAGAGTTCAGAGGAGTGGGTGAGATGGCTAGGTAGGATGGAGGGGGAGAGTTTCATTGTGTTGTTGGGAGAAGGGACAAAGGGGGGTTGTAGGAAGTGGAGTAGGATAGGAGTGAGTGTGAAGAGAAGGGAAAACATTGCATGAGGTATGGATTCAGTGGGAGTGAGAGGTGGAACAGTGGGGTGAGGTGCAGATGGGGAGTGGTGCTGGTGGGGGGCAACAGCAGCTGAGAGGAGGAGGTGCAGCCGAGGTTGGGATGGAGGCACGGGACAGGAGGACAGGAGCAGCAGGAGGGGTGAGATGGAGGCAGGGGTCTGGAGCGACGGGTGACAGGTGCAGCAGGAAGGGTGTGCAAAGCGGATGAATGCCAATCAAGTCCAGGCAATTGCAAAGCAAATGGAGGCGTACAAGGTCCAGCAGGTGAAGCAGGGTGATGCGGTGCAGTCAGAGAACAGATGTAGGTACAATAGTGGGGATGAGATGCAGCCGTGGATGAAATGCAACGTGGATGCGATCAGGTGCTGCTGGGGGCGAAATGCTGAAGTGCAGTCAAGATCCGATGCAGCCGGGGTCAGATGTAACCAGGGGGGGGTCCATGCGGCAGAGCAGTCACTCAGGGACAGATGAAATGATAAATATATATAATTTGCCATTGGTGGATGGATAATCCAGGAGAAAAAAAAAATGTTAACACAATCCAGAGACATGCATTCATGGAAGAAATTCTTTGCAATTTTTTTTATTCTCTACTTCACTATTACACAGTACCCTCCAGATAAAGCCCTGTGCAGGCTTGTCTATTGCCCTCCACTTAGACCTTTCACCATACATGGGAAAACACAAAAAAAACAACAAAGAGCAAATACCTGAAAAGATAAAAGTAAAAATTCTAAAGTGCAAAAAAAAATTAGGGTATTTGGTGGCATAGATATGATCATATGAATGCGTAAGATGTCCCACCAGCGACAAGATGACCCTATGGGGATGTCAGTGCAGTGACAAGGACAGGATTAAGCAGAACCAGGCCCCAACAGAGCACACCCTACCATGGGATGCTGAACACTACATCATGTCCAGCTCAAAGGTAGGCCACACCTACTGTATGTTTGCATGACTGCAAGAAAACTTGAAATAAAACCAGGGCTGGAACTAAACTGATACTCTGCAGTAGCACAAGTTCACATTGGCCTCATAATGGAAAACAGAGAAAAAACCGCAACTGAGCAAATACACTAAAAAGATAAAAGTAAAAATGCAAAAGTGCAAAAAAAAAAGGCAACATACTACTGTTAGGCAGGTACGGTCCCAATAGGTCACTGGTGGGGCAGTTTACTCATTCATATGATGATATCTATGTCACCAAGTACCCCAATTTATTTTTTTGCACTTTATCATTTTTACTTTTATCATTTTAAGGTATTTGCTCATGTTTTTTGTGTTTTCCATTATGAGGCTAATGTGAACTCGTGCTACTGCAGAGTATCACTTTAGTTCCAGCCCTGGTTTTATTTCATGTTTTTTTGCAGTCATGCAAACATATATGTGGACTACCATTGAGCTGGACATGTTAAAGTGTGTGGCATCCCATGGTATGGTCTGCTCTGTTGGGGCCCAATTCTGCTTAATCCTGTACTTGTCACTGCCCTGATGAATGGCAAAGTAGTAGTACTACTGTTAGGCAGGTACTGTCCCAATAGGGTCATCTTGTCACTGGTGGGACAGCTTACCAAATCATATGTTCATATCTATGTCACCAAGTACCTTAATTTATTTTTTTGGACTTTAGCATTTTTACTTTTATTATTTTAGAGTATTTGCTCATTTGTTGTTTTCTTTTTTGTATTTTCCATTATGAGGCCAATGTGAGCTCATGCTACTGCAGAGTATCACTTTAGTTCCAGCCCTGGTTTTATTTCATGTTTTTTTGCAGTCATGCAAACTTAGGTGTGGCTTACCTTTCTGCTGGACATGATATGTTTGTGGTGTCCCATTGTATGGTGTGCTGTGTTGGGGCCTGGTTCCGCTTAATTCTGTCCTTGTCACTGCACTGATGGATGGCAAGGTATTTGTGCTACTGTTAGGCAGGGATTGTCCCAGTGGGGTCACCTTGTCACTCGTGGGACAGCTTACACATTCATATGATCATATCTATGTCACCAAGTAGCCTAATTTATTTTTTTGCACTTTAGCATTTTTATATTTATCATTTAAGGTATTTGCTCATTTGTTGTTTTTTTTTTGTGTTTTTCATCATGAGGCCAATGTGAACTCTTGGTACTGCAGAGTATCACTTTAGTTCCAGCCCTGATTTTGTTTCATTTTTTTTCTTTCACTGTATATATCTACCAGTAAGGTTTCCTTCTTCCACCCGTGTAATATCTTTCATTTTTTAGCCTTGAATTATACTGTAAATATAACATCCCATTTTTTTTCTAATTAAAAAAACTCCTGTGGCACCCCATGGGTTAATGTGCCACAATAACACCACATGGGTTCTCTCCCCACTACACACTGACAAACACTAGCACCTCTGGGCCAGGAGGGGAGCACAACCTGCTCTCTTAAATACTTCTGCTCATGAGGGAGAGCTCAGTTCAGCTCGGAGCAGGGCTGTGAAGAGCACACTGAGAGCAGAGTTAGCTCAGTGCAGGCCCAGCAAGGGTCAGAGGAACAGGAGAACTACAGACAGAGGAACACATCTGGGAGCTGGAGTGATACTTTCACTTGCCCCAGAAGAGCGCACAGAACGGACACCGGATCCGGTACTGTGTCTGGCACCCACAGCACAGTGAATCCAGGAACAGTGGGATTTCTAGATGCCCATAGTACCAGTGCAAAGCAACACGGAGGGGTCAGCACAGCACAGAGGACTCAAGTTGCCTAGCCAAGTGGTACCAGCAGAACACAGAGAGAGAGAGTGAGGAGTCCCAGCAGCTCAGCTAGAAGCAGCAGCTCAGGACACACACACACCGCGCAGCACGAGGAAGCTAATGACCCGGACAGGGTGGGGAGAGAGCTTAGCCCCATTACAGACTCCGTGGACTATAACCTGCAACAACATCTGCAGTAAGGCTTTGGAAAACAACAGAACTATGAGTCTGTGTATTGATTGCAACCTTTGCCCTACATTCAGTAACAGAGAGCTCCCACCTACAGAGCTATCAGCCTGTCAGCTCTGCACTCGGATTAGAAGAAGTTGCAGCAACAGGAGAAGAGCAGAATTGCACCTTTGACTACTAAACGTGAGTGTGTGTCCTTTAACCCTGTCTCCACCATCCATATCCATTATAGACTATACCATCACTGCCCCGGGGAATACAGTTCTACCCACAGGAACTATACCACCTATGCTGCCACTACATCGTCCCCGGAGGTTCTGCAGCAGCGGCGGCCCCCTTACTGGCCGCATATAGTGGGTGGCGTCACGATAGACTATACTCCCCTGTAAATACGCCCTTTTATTTGCCAGGGCCCAGGAAACGGACCGGACCAGGACCACCCGTGACTTCCCCCGCAGCAGACACGCACCGGTACCGAGTACCCTCGTCCCAGTGGGCTCGACACTCCCTTATTATTTTCTCTAGACTTATTGCCTACCACTTACTGTACTACTATTATCCTCATCATTGGTCAGACCATTTTCACTTAAACTGGTTTCCACTACATCTGGCCTGTGGCCACAGGTACTTGTTATATTATAAATTTTATTCATGAAACTCATCCTCAGACCTATAGAGTAAGTGCGGTGGTTAGATATTTGATTATTGCTTTCTCTTTTTGACAAGTGTATGGATGCAGACCTTGTCCTACACCTGTGACTCCTCTCATACTGTATATACTTGGTTATTTTAATTTATATACATTTTATCCTTGGATTTTATAAATGAAATCCCCCTGTGTTAGAGGTTTTCTTTACTTAGTTGAGAGCCAGTGTGTTGTTTTATCAAGATAGGGAGCTTTTTCAGCTGCTAACTAAGGTAACAGAACACAAGTTATCTTTGTTAGTGAGTTTTAGTATTTGACAAGTGACCAGTTGTGATTTGCAAATTTGAAAGAATACCCAGACCACATCTAGTGGGTGTTTCACAACGACAACCATTAGCACACAAGTGGGACAGCGGCATTAGCGCTCCCAGGAAAGACTCAAGGAGTTAAAAACAACTCTGAATCAAAAGAAATAAGCACAAATATAGAAAAATACTTAATTTGAAATAGAAAAAGACAGACACCCTATTTCACGCATTTATTAACCCCCAAAACACCCCAGCGGGTATACCGTAATCTTCAAAAACATTCCCACAATGATCATCTGGAGGCCAACATTAGATAATAATACTGCTCATTGTGGCTTCCCAAACACACGGAGGGCAACGGGGGACACGCCAGCTGTGAGACGTAGTAAGGTCATTGCAGTCACCAGAGCTTGACACTGTCATCTGCATGTGAGCCAGGCAGGTGTTAATTCCAGTAACCAAACAGAGGTCGCCGGAGTTCACAGCTTGTTAGAGTGAACTGCTGTGACGTCACTGACGTAACTGCAGGTTAAGTACCAATCTCAGCCATGGCAATAGTTGGCAAAATTATGATGGGTTACAGAAGTGTGCACAGCCTCGGCTCTTGTTGATTGGCTGCACTGCAGCCTTTTTAACAAACTTTCAGTGCCAAAACCAATCATTAATAAAGAGATTAATTGCCGCGACACTGATCATGATGTAAATGAACAAGCATATGGCTATGTTTAAAGCTATGTACAGCTAAGGTGGTATATATGACAATGAAACACAGTAAATGCTGCTATAGAATATAAGGAAAAAAAAGAGAGTCTTAGCTTCAACAATAGCTATTGGGGAAGAGCCCGGTAACTGCGACAAAGTGCTCTCTACCTACCGGGTCCTAACGCACTAGTGCTTCATGCGGTATGTAGTTGCTAGTTTGAGATTTTTATGTCTGTGAGTTGCAATTAAAACCTGCTGGTATAGTGTGTCTGTGGACTGGGGCTACAGCAAGATGGAGTCAGGTCACAGCCACTGGGCTGGGGGAGGGGAAAGGGAGCTCGTCAAAAAAATTATACTATATATATCAATAAATGACGGCATCACCTGGACATGAAAAGGTGCTGGCAAAAAAATATACATGAATAAAGAGATTAATTGCCGCGACACTGATCATAGTGTAAATGAAAACCAATCATTAACATGGACTTCTGGTTAGTACGGTTCACTACAGGACACTTGGTGTACTAAATAAAATGTCGTTTTTGGAGAGCCCCTGATGTGTAAAAACAGTTAAAATCACCCACAAATTACCCCATATCAGAAACAAAATCCCACAAAGAACATATCTAGATGTTTGGTGAGCATTTTGAATACACAGGTGCTTCATAGAAGTTTACTGTGTGCTTCCCCATTTATTGTTTTCATTTTCAGGGCTTCATTGTAACGTTTTACATGTCTAATGTATGTGTTTGCCATATGTTCTGCAATCATCTAACCATAAGCAGATGTTGTCTGTGTGCATCAAATGCTCCATCTCTAATATATGAGAATATAGTAAGGCTAAGTATGTTCTATGACAATAGACCTGATCACCCACACTTCCACCACACTTAATAACATTTAGGATTACAGCTTTTTACCCATTGCACCACAGAGCAACAAGGGCTTTTTATTCCTTCAGTCCCCTTTTTTTCCTACAGCATTGTAACAACTGTCTTAGTCGTATCGGCTTCCAGTCCCCTAAGCAGCGTGTAGCAGATATCGCTAACCTCCGTATACATCAAGCAACATGTCCTCACATACTAGCTTCCCTATCTCCTATCTAAGCAAACCCTGGCAACGATACATTACTTCCGGTGACGTTTCCTGATATCTCCATAGTAATTTACACAACAACGTCTCTAGGAGTGGAACGTCACTTCCTGTGACGTCACCCGCTTCTAGTGCGCATGCGCCGGCGTCTAGCGGCATTTCCGGCCTGACCACCGGTCTGTTAGGACATAAGGGAGCACGCTCCCGGCAGCACTTGCCAGCCACTAGCTTTGACACAGTTGTGTCAGCTGCCCACACTGCGCCACCAACCCAAGTGAGACCGGACTCCTCCACCAGACTAAGCTAAGTACATCACCCTCTCCCTGCCTCACTAATGTTATGCATTGTGCCTCTTCCCTTGGTTATTCAGAGAGCTTTGCTCTACCATACCTCCACACAGGTGACCAGCTACTACCGCAGGCTGAGATATATAACACAGCTCTCCCAGGGGTAACTATGTATATGTATATATACCTCATCTGTGACACAATAAGTCTGCCTTATTCAGACACAGCAGTTATGTTCACTCCCATGCACTCTAGAGCATGACAACCTATTACCTCTCACCATAGCCTCCCCTATCACCCGGGATACCATTAACTCTCTAACCACTAAGCTACCACGCTTTATCAATACTGTCCATATAGCTTGGGGTCTGGTACCTCCGGGCATTGGTCCAATACCACACCACGGTAATAACTATCCTCACTGGGATACCATTTACTTATACTGCTGCCCTGATTTAAGTGCATTCAATTCCACAGGAACCTTCCAAACAAGATTACCCCGTATACCTACATTGTGAACAACTATATCTCTAGCCTCAGCAACATAGGGTATGTCTAGCCACATTAGCATATCTATACCACCACTATCACAATACCTCTGTGAACCCACTAGTACGGTTGATCCTCTCTGTCTCCATATATCCTGTGAACCCCGCTGAGTCAATATTCTTGTGCCATCACCATTGTATATACTAATTTAAACTATGAGACATTTTTCTTTTGTATATATGTTGATACGTATATGACTTCACCTGTATATTGAAATCTTGTAAATACAGCAACCTTCGTGTTACTCACTGTAAATATTTTCCATGTTTTTCAGCGACTCTGTGAACAAGGCCAGTAATTTGGCCGAAACGTTAGCCTGTCGCTTCACCTTGAATTTGTAAATAAACTGTTCACTTGATACAAACACTTACATCGCAAGTGTGCTTTGATGCTCGATACCCCATGAATTAGGGCCGGCTGATAATAAAAAGCTGGCCCTAACCCCTTTATTACCCAGTGAGCCACCACACCAGCTGGATACAGCAGGCGGCAACGGTCTGCCCCCAACTCCCAGCTGCCTAGCTGTACCTGTCTCGACATAGAAATAGCATGGAGTCCCACACATTTTTTTTTATTATTTCATGAAATTCATGAAATAATAAAAAATAAGGGCTTCCTGATATTTCTGGGTCCAGGCAGGTACAAATAGTCAGCTGGGAGTTGGGGGCAGACCGTTGCCACCTGCTGTATCCGGCAGGCGTACAAAAAGACGGCGAAGCCCACGTCAAAATTTTTCTGAAAAATCCATTAAACAACCATGGTCGAGGGGTTAATAAAGATGCAGTCCCTTTCATTCATATTGTTTTTTAGATTTTTCAGAAAAAGATTTGACGTGGGCTTCACTGTATTTCTGTATCCAGCCAGATACAGCAGGCAGTGACGGGCTGCCACCAACCCCCAGGTGCCTATTTGTACCCGGCCGAACACAACAATATAGGGGAGCCCCTTTTTTTTTATTATTTCATTAATCTCATAAGCTCGAAATTCATGGCGGTCACACCAATAGTAGACATGACCGCCATGAATTTATAATACATTCTGTAAAAAAAATACAACACAGAGAAATTTTTTTTGTATTAGAAATAAAACAAAAAAGATATTTAGTGACTCCATCTTTATTAAAAAAAATCCTCTTCCGTCCGACGTAGTCCATAAACGCAATCTCAGCACTGCTACATCGCTCTGCATAGAGACACATGTCTATGCAGACGGAGAGCAGGCTAAGAAATGACTACAACAGTCAGGGTTCACCTCAGGTTATAGCTTGGGCTATGACTGCAGGTGAACCCTGCTGTCACATTTCGAAGACTGCCGCCGGCTGCCGGAGATTGACGAGCACCGGCAGAGCAGTGAATAATCTGGAAGTCATTAACTTCCGGTTTATTCACTGCTCTACCGGCGCTCAGCAATCTCCGGCAGCCGGCGGCAGCAGCAGTATGACTGTGACAGCAGGGTTCACCCGCGGTCATAGCCCAAGCTATGACCTGAGGTGAACCCTGACTGTTGTAGCCATTTCTTAGCCTGCTCTCCCTCTCCATAGACATGTGTGTCTATGCAGAGCGATGTAGCAGTGCTGAGATGTCATTTTAGGACTACATCAGATGGAAGAGGATTATTTTTTATTAAAGATGGAGTCACTAATAGTTTTTTTTTGTTTTATTTCTGATAAAAAAAAATTTCTCGGTGTTGTTTTTTTTTTTTTTTATTTCTTGAAATTCATGGGGGGCATGTCTAATATTGGTGTGACCCCATGAATTTCGAGCTTAGAGCCAGCTGATAGCAAAATGCTGGCCCTAACCCTTTATTACCCAGTGAGCTTCAATGAACGCACCATCTTCAAGGGTTGGCTGCGGGCTGCCATTTGCAGCGGGGGGTGCACAGAAGGCTTGGGCCTCCCTGTGCTGCAGGGTCCAGCCCCCAGCTACCTAGCTGTACCTGGCTGGACATAGAAATCGCGTGGAGTCCCACGCATTTTTTTTTTATTACTTCATGAAATTCATGAAATAATAAAAAAAGGGGCTCCCCTATATTGTTGTGTCCGGCCAGGTAAAAATAGGCAACTGAGGGTTGGTGGCAGCCCATCACTGCCTGCTGTATCCGGCTGGATACAAAAATACAGCGAAGCCCACGTCAAAATTTTTTCTGAAAAATCCAAAAAACAATATGAATGAAAGGGACTGCATCTTTATTAACCTCTCGACCATGGTCAATGGGTTAATAAGGATGCAGTCCCTTTTTATAGGATTGCTTAATGGATTTTTCAGAAAAATTTTGACATGGGCTTCGCCGTCTTTTTGTATGCCAGCCGGATACAGCAGGCGGCAAAGGTCTGCCCCCAACCCCCAGCTGACTATTTGTACCTGCCTGGACACAGAAATACTGGGAAGCCCTTATTTTTTATTATTTCATGAATTTCATGAAATAATAATAAAAAAAAAAATGCGTGGGGCTCCGCGCTATTTCTATGTCCAGCCAGGTACAGCTAGGCAGCTGGGGGCTGGAATCCGCAGCGCAGGAAGGCCCAAGCCTTCTGGGCACCCCCCACTGCAAATGGCAGCCCGCAGCCGAGCTATGACCTGAGGTGAACCCTGACTGTTGTAGTCATTTCTTAGCCTGCTCTCCCTCTGCGTAGACATGTGTGTCTATGCAGAGCGATGTAGCAGTGCTGAGATTGAGTTTATTGACTACGTCAGACGGAAAACGATTTTTTTTAATAAAGATGGAGTCACTAAATGTCTTTTTTGTTTAATTTCTAATAAAAAAAAATTTTTTCTGTGATGTGTTTTTTTTTTTACAGAATTTACTAGAAATTCACAACGGTCATGTCTACTATTGGCATGACCGCCATGAATATTGGACATAGGGCCAGCTGATAATGCAAAGCTGGCCCTAACCCCTTTATTACCCAATGAGACACCGCACCAGGACCCTGGAAGAGTTGGGTTCAGTGCCAGAACATGGCGCTTCAATGAACGCGCCATCTTCTGGGTGGCTGCGGGCTGCCATTCACAGCTGGGGGTGCCCAGAAGGCTTGGGCCTCCCTGCACTGTGGATTCAATATTTACAAAAAAACACAACACAGAGAAAAAATAGTTTATTAGAAATAAAACAAAAAAAGACACTTAGAGACTCCATCTTTATTATAAATCCTCTTCCGTCCGACGTAGTCCAATCCAGGGTTCTTCTTTAGCTCTGCTACATCTCTGGTAGGATAGCAGGAAAGCGAGTAGGGTGCTAAATCAGTGTTTAAAACCTGGCGGCTTTTTACCGCCGGCTTTTAAACAATCATGTGGCCATTGCAGCCTTTTCCTCTGCTGCCAGACCTCTTTTTAGGGTCTGGCAGCAGAGGAGTTACTTGCATTTCCCATTGACTTACATTGTACTCGTTACTTTGCGAGTAATCGCAAGGATACTCGCAGAGTAACGAGTAGCCCGAATACCGTACTATTCGACGAGTACCGAATAGTAACAAGTATACACGCTCATCCCTACTCTCTCACCAAGGTTGTTCTCCCTGGATGGCCAGGTTTAGGAAGACTTCTGGTGGTCCCAAACTTCTTCCATTTAAGGATTATGGAGGCCTCTGTGCTCTTAGGAACCTTGAGTAATACAGAAATTATTTTGTAACCTTGGCCAGATCTGTGCCGTGCCACAATTATTTATTAAAAAGGTAAAAGATGCGCAATATTGTCTTATCTTTTTAAATGAAGAGACTAGATATTGTTAGCCGCTCACCTGGGGGGGTTGTGTAGCACACAACCAGCATCAAGGCACAGGAGACTTGAGGCTGCTACAAGGTTCAACGTGGTTTGGAAAATTATGAATGGACAGTGTTCTTGAACCGGCGCTGCACTGATCGTATCATGAAACTTCACACGATCTTCATCACAAAGTTTTGTTTATTTCCTACGCGTTTCAGAGTCAGCCCCGACCCCATCCTCAGGGATTGGTAATGTTACATGCTATGATAGACAATCTTATATATCCCACCACATCAATAACAAGTCAAGTACGTCACAGGAAGGGGAAGGCATGCATGACCTCATTCTGCCCCGAACCACTCCCACTCATTAGGAAACTTTTTTTGTTCATTTGCATAAGATTAAATAAAATTGTGGGATATTGGGAAACGCCAAGAGGAAATTTGCATGTGGTGAAAAAACATTTAACAGTTAAAAGAATCCTTTATTAATATAAAAAGTGAAATATAAAAAATTAAAAGATATAAATGAAAAAATATACAAGAGATGAATATTAAAAAATATATGAAAGTGTGAACTAGATTTAGGATTCAAACTTGTGTTCCAAGGACCTTCATTATTAAAATCAGCGGATTTCGTTCTACATCTATCTATCTTGGTCACTATGGGACACATCTGAGAAAGTTGGCCATATCAAAGTGGTCATATCCAGAGACTTAATCGAAGAAAAAGATGAAAAAAGAGAAAAATAAAAATAAATAAAAAATGAAAGATGTATATATAGATGTTTCAGAGACATTCTTATATTATATTATATTATATTATATGATATTATAAATTATCGTGATTACTATCTCAATGACATATAGCTTTTTTCTATAGCCAAAAGAAAGAGCTTTCTGTTCATTACTTTATATATTTCAGTGGAAAACGCTAATTATATTGTGTAAATATGTGCATAAACTTATATTACTAATGATAATAAAAACAGGTGATAAAAACTAAAGTGACATAAAGAATCTGTGCCTGATTATTTTGTATCGGTATTATCCAGAACCTGCAATGACTGATCTTTGAACCAGTATAATCTAGGACTGATTTACCACGTAGTGTGCTATCACAGCTTGACACTCAGAGATGGAAAATTAAATTTTGTGAATATAAGAATTCTATAGAATGTCAGAAAAGAGGACATAGCTAAACAGCACTGTGCAGAAGTGGAAAATGTGAGTAGTATGATGATGTGCAGTTCCAAAAAAAGAAAAACTCCACCAAGAGCAGAATTGGACAAGGCTGGAAAACACAGAGTTCACAAACTCATAAAGACTGAAGGAGGATCAGGTGAAATATAAAATTATGCTGAACATAAAAGTTCATAAGATCATATAAGAACAGGACATAAAAATCAATGTTTTAACTGGAGTAAACTTCACAACACCTTCAGGTAAAGAACAAGTGGGTATCACAAAATTCTTACGGTATTTCTCGGTTAGCTGATGAGTAAAAGGACATTATTGGAATCAGGAACACAAGACATAAATTAGGAGACCCATGGGATATCATGATCACTCACGTCTCCTTCTGCCACCCCCCTGTGATCGCTCCTTGCCTGCCTCCTGCTGCCCCCCCCCCAGTGATCGCCCCCTGCCTGCCCACCAATCACTCTCTGCTTCCTGCGATCACAGCTCTGCCGCCGGCTACTGCAGCATCCCCCCGTACTATCTGATCACCCCGTTCCCTGCTGCACTGGTAGCAGGCATTTGGGGACTAGGGATGATGGGATGGAACGAAGGATGCTGCAGAAGTCAGTGGCAGCGCAATCGCAGGATACGGTGGAGTGATCATGGGCATTTATGCCAGCGCAGTAATGAGGTGTCTAAGCCGCAGTACATATACGACAAGCAGCGGCCGATCAGATGCTGGCATCTGATTGGCCACTGCTTGGCGTACGTGTAGTGCGGCTTAGGGTGCTTTCACACCACGATTTTTGCATTTCCGATGCTGTCCGAAAAAAATCGGACAGCATCGGACCGATTTTCGGATCCTATGCATCCCTATGGGGATCGGACCGAATCGGATGTGCACTAAATGCCATCCGATTTGGTCCGATCCGATTCTGCCCGATTTTGGCCGATTTTTTTCAGGAGAAAAAAATCGTTGCCTGCAACGATTTTTTCACCCGATTACAAAATCTGACAGAGTCGGATCGGACCAAATCGGATGGCATTTAGTGCACATCTGATCTGACCCGATCCCTAACATGGGGCCCTATGGAGAAAGGTCCGAGGAAACATGTGATGTCTCCTCGGACCCCATTTTACTGTACTGAGCAAGCTCAGTACAGTAAAACTGCTCCTGGGAGCACAAGGGTTAAAAAGAAAAAAAAAAAAGTTTATTCTCACTTGCCCCCGAGCCCCCGCTGTCCCCCGCCGTCTTCCTCTAGGTTCCCGGTGGTTTCCGCAGGCTGCCGGTGTCAGCAGAGGTGTACCTCTGCTGTTCAGGACCTGCGGTGATGTCACAGTCATGTGACCGCGAGTTCACCATGGTGAACCCGCGGTCACGTGACTGTGACATCGCCGCAGGTCCTGTGTACAGCAGAGGTACACCTCTGCTGACACCGGCAGCCTGCGGAAACCACCGGGAACCTAGAGGAAGACGGCGGGGGACAGCGGGGCTCGGGGGCAAGTGAGATTAAATTTTTTTTTTTTTTTCTTTTTTTGCAGCCCGGCGCCGATTTTATGCCGGAATCGGGTGCCTATTTGGCACCCGATTCCAGGCATCAGAAGGGAGCCGATGCTGTCCGATTTATATCGGACAGCATCGGCTCCCTGAAAATCGTGGTGTGAACGCACCCTTACGCAATTCAGTACGGCGCCAGCATAAATGTTCACGATCGCTCCCCCGTAACCTATGATTGTGCTATCGTTGAAATTTGATGCATCCCCCATGCCATCCAATCATCCTATGTCTCCCGCTGCACAGGCGGCAGGCAGCAGGTGACAGGGGGTGATTGGATGGCAGGGGGATGCTGCAGGAGCCAGGGGCAGTGGAATCGCATGAAGTGGGGATCAATCAGCAGGCATTTATGCTGGCGCCATACTCAGTACGCCCAGCAGCAGTCAATCAGAAGCGAGCGGCCGCCGGTGTCTGATCGGCCGCTGCTTGTTGTATATGTACTGTGGCTGAGACACCTCAGTACAGCACCGGCACACTCGCAGCAGCTGTGTGTATGTGAGTGTGTGTGTATGAGTGTGTGTGTGTGTATGTGAGTGCGTGCATATGTGAGTGTGTATGTGTATGTATGTGAGTGAGTATGTGGGAGTGTGTATGAGAGTGAGTATGTGTGTGTATGTGAGTGTGTATGTGAGTGAGTGTGTATGTCAGTGGGTGTGTATGTGTGTGTGTGTGAGTGTATGTATGAGTGAGTGTGTATGTGAGTGAGTGTGTATGTGGATGTGAGTGAGTGTGTATGCCAGTGTGTGTATGTAAGTGTGTATGTGTGTGTATGTGAGTGTGTGAGTGAGTGTGTATGCCAGTGTGTGTACGTAAGTGTGTATGTGAGTGTGTGGGTGAGTGGGTATGTGAGTGTGAGTGAGTGAGTGTGTGTATGTGAGTGGGTGAGTGTGTATGAGTGTATGTGAGTGAGTTTAAGTGTGTATGTGAGTTAGTGTGTGAGTGTGTATGTGAGTGTATGTGAGTGTATGTTAGTGTGTATGTGAGTGAATGTGTGTGAGTGTATGTGAGTGAATGAGTGTCTATGTGAGTGGGTATGTGAGTGTGTGTATGTGAGTGGGTGAGTGAGTGTGTATGTGAGTGAGAGTGCGTATGTGAGTGTGTGTGAGTGTATGTGAGTGTGTAGATGAGTGAATGTGTTTGAGTGTATGTGAGTGTGTGTGTGTATGTGAGCGTGTGTGTATGTGAGTGAGTATGTGAGTGTGTGTGTATGTGAGTGTATGTGAGTGTGTATGTGTGTGAGTGTATATGTGAGTGTGTATGTGTGTGAGTGTGTATGTGAGTGAGTATGTGAGTGAGTGTGTATGTGAGTGAATGAGTGTGAGTGTGTATGTATGTGAGAGTGTGTATGTGAGTGTGTGTGAGTGTATGTGAGTGTGTGAGTGCGTGTGTATGTGAGTGTGTGTGTATGTTAGTGTGTATGTGAGTGTATGTGAGTGTGAGTGTGTGTATGTGTGAGTGTGTATGTGAGTGAGTGTATATGTGGATGAGTGTGTATGTGAGTGTGTGTGAGTGAGTGTGTATGTGAGTGAGTGTATACATGGATGAGTGTGTATGTGAGTGTGTGTGAGTGAGTGTGTATGTGAGTGTGTATGTGAGATAGTATGTGAATGAGTGTGTATGTGAGTGTGTATGTGAGTAAGTGTGTGTATATGAATGAGTGTATGTGAGTGAGTGTGTATGTGAGTGAGTGTGAATGAGTGTGTGTGTATGTGAGTGTGTATGTGAGTAAGTGTGTGTATATGAATGAGTGTATGTGAGTGAGTGTGTATGTGAGTGAGTGGGAATGAGTGTGTGTGTGTGTATGTGAGTGGGTATGTGAGTGTATGTGAGTGAGTGTGAGTGTGTATGTATGTGAGAGTGTGAATGTGAGTGTGTGAGTGTATGTGAGTGTGTATGTAAGTGAATGTGTGTTAATGTATGTAAGTGAGTGAGTGAGTGAGTGAGTGTGTAGGTGAGTGAGTGTGTGTGAGTGTGTATGTGAGAGCGTGTGTATGTGAGTGTTGCTTGTGCCAACAAAATATTTCATTTTTACACTATTAGCAACACAGAATGGACAGCAAAATTTGCAGAATGGTCTGTGGGTGCCATGTCTTGTTTGGAGAACCTCTGATGTGTCTAAACAGGGGAGATCCACCACAATGTACTCCGTTTTGGGAACTACATTGCTTAAGTAATGTATCTAGATTTGTGATGAGAACCTTGAACGCCTACATTGAACCGTCAAAATGAAAAAAATATTTTTTTTCCACAAAAATGTTTTTGAGTCCAAATTATTTCATTTTCAAAAGGGTAGCAAGATAAAAGGGACCCTTGGATTCGCTGTACACTTTCACCTTAGTATGCCAGTACCCGATAAGTAAAAATGGACAGCTTGTCAAGATCCAAAAGGAAGGAGTGACGTTTTGGTCTCCAGACATTGATATAATAGTCTGTTGGCACTGATCATGTTTGCAAGTCAGCAGGTACTTGCTGATCCTAAACATGTGGAAACTCCTCATATATGACCCCATTTTGGGAACTGCACTCCTAAATGAATTATCTAGAAGCATAGTTATAGTAACTCACATTTCTGAAGTGTGTCCAGCACAACCCTCCGGTGCTCGGGTGCTGTCGGTCATAATTTCCACTCCGCAATCCCTGCAGGATCCTGTGTCCCACGCCGCATCCAGACAGCCCTCCGGTGCACACTTCCTTGTACTAAGGTACGTCACTTCCAGTGCATTAAGATAGATGAAGCCGCACACGTTTGGTATATGCCCAATCTTTTATTCAGCCAGTGGGTAATTCACATGGTGGGGTGGTGGTTGGGAGGACAGGGGGTGGTACAACTGCCGTTTCGCTACCGCAAGTGGAGCTTTAACAGGTACAATTGTACCCGTTGAAGCTCCACTTGCGGTAGCGTCCTCCCCCTGTCCTCCCACCCACCACCCTCACCATGTGAATTACCCACTGGCTGAAAAAAGAATTGGGCATATACCGAACATGTGTAGCTTCTTGTATCTTAATGCATAGTTATAGTAATGACACTAATGCTTTTAATTTTACTGGTGCACAAATTATTAGTGTGGCAGTATGTGTAAGTTTTATGGAGTGCATCAGATTATAATAGGGCATTGCATCAATGGGGTAAAACCAAGTTTTCTCAATTTAAATGGACATGTGGAATTCCTTAATGCAAAGGTAAGGTTTTTCAGGTTTCACAATGGTATATTGTGTCTTTTCAAATTCCCCACTTGTAGCACTCTTTGCATCTTTTCTGCTTTCTTCTCTGCCTCACAGTTTGGGGAACATCATTAGGAAAATGCTGTCCTGGTAAAATACAGACACCATCAGTTTCAGAACTGCTTTCCTCATCTTCCTGATTCCCAAACATTAGGGCCTTGATGACTACCTCCTGAAATATAAAGAAGCTCCCCACATTGTAGGCACATCAAAACAGCATGGAAGCATTATACAGTGCCATTTGTTCAATGTGCATGGTCAACTTTTTGTACCATAATTTGGCTTTTTTATTGTTTGATGACTTCAGTCGAGTGATTTACAAACATCTACATTTATCATAATCCTGGATTCAAACTGTCCTTAGGACTTCTGTTTTGGTACCCCTAATAGTGACAAGGGAGCTGTTGTGCTGGAGTATTGTGGTCAAGAGACACACAGATCACACAGTCTCGTCCACACCAGGGACGCGACATGTTGCATCCCTGGTGCGGGCGGGGAGTGTGTGATTTGTGCACAGGCATCCGCCTGCGTACAGATAACATATGGGAGTGAATGGGTGCGCACGGTCCTGCGCTGTCAAGCGCAGCACCGTGCGTCCCCATTCTAAACATAGGGGCTTGCACTTGCTGCGCACACATGGCGATTCCCCTCCGCAGAACGCTGCGGAGGGGAACGCCAGTGTGAAGGCAGCCTAAGCTATGAGGTCGGTCCTGTGTGCACTGTAAGGCTGCTCCTCCCTGCCTACCTGCCTGCCTACAGTCCTCTACACAGTACTCCTCTGTCCTCCTGGTAGCTCTCAGAAGAGCTTTTTGGGGTAAATATAAGGAATCTTGAAGTTTCCCTACACTGACTGACACTCCCTATGATCTGCTCCAGCATCTACCTCACCCTGCACTAGCTCAGATCTCACAGGAATGTGGAGGAAATGGCGGTGGCAAGGCTTATATACAGCCTCGCCTCTCATACATGACATGGGCATCACGATGGACAGAAGCCAATCATAGTCCTGCCACAACCAACATGGCTGTGGCATTACTGAATATGATTGGCTTGTCCATCTTCACAAGTTTTCTGACCTAACACACTAGGCTGTCTCGGGAGCTTTGTCGGAACATAACAGATTCTGTATTCGCGAGTCCCGAATACAGTATACAGGACTCGGATTCGTAGACTCGCTCAGACTCGCTCAGACTCGCTGCTGACAGCGGGAATCCGTGAAGCGGTGCGATTGTTTAAACGATTTGGGGAGATTCAAGCTACATAGCGATGTGATATAGCGAGTCTAGCGAGTGAGAAAAAGTAAACTCTGACAAAACTAGGATTGCCATTGACTTGCATTGGACTTATTACTGTGCGAGTAATCGCTGGGAAACTCGCCGAGTACCGAGTCCTGCGAGTCCCTTACTACTCGCCGAGTAACGAGTCCTAGAGAGTAGACTCGCCCATCCCTAGTGGTGATAATTGTTATCCAGCACTGGGTTCATCAAGTTCACACAATTTTCTACTTACCCCCATGACAGGGGAACTTTCAGAAGGGGTAAACCTGGATGTCCATGTCTGTTGGGTACCCTGAGGAAGGCTATGTCCACAGACCTCCGCTGTAAGTATTTAGCGGTTCTCCGCTAAATACTTAGGTTTTTTTCAGAGAAGCGGAGGTGCGTGTGCGCCGCCGCTTTCTGCGGACGCAGCCCATGGTTACCCAATGTGTATCGTGGTAACCACTTCACACAGCAGGCTGCCTATTGTCCGCTTTCCCAGAGCGGACAGGGAAACGCTGCTAGCATGCTTACATTTAATAAACTGGAGGAAACATGGAGTATATTGCAGTAAAAGTTTTTTTCTTTTATTAAATCATGTGTAAAACGTGTGATAAAAAGTGACAAGACTGCGGTTCTGAGATGCAACTCAAACCGGCATGTTATGACCAAACAATAGAACAGCTATGCTTGATTGCTGACAATATGGGTTTTACAATGTACAGACAGAAGGTATTAGAGTAGTACCAATACTGTGGGGAACCACATATAAATAAATAAAGTGCACCAATCAGGTGAAGAAATTTCCACCTTAACTGGTTCCCCAAGCCAGGTATAGGACTGTTTTATACATACAAAGTTTTTAGCCAGGTAAAGATAACAGCAACATCAGGCGTAGTAATAGCTGAACATAGTAAAATGTACCAGGATCATACCTATGAGGTCAAAAACTGCGGGAGAGCAACCAGAGGGAGAGAGGGAGTAGGTCCTATGTCCCCTACATATGTTTCGCCCACACAGCTTCCTCAGGGAGAGGTCTGTAGTCAGTAGTCCACTACTGACTACAGACCTCTCCCTGAGGAAGCTGTGTGGGCGAAACATATGTAGGGGACATAGGACCTACTCCCTCTCTCCCTCTGGTTGCTCTCCCGCAGTTTTTGACCTCATAGGTATGATCCTGGTACATTTTACTATGTTCAGCTATTACTACGCCTGATGTTGCTGTTATCTTTACCTGGCTAAAAACTTTGTATGTATAAAACAGTCCTATACCTGGCTTGGGGAACCAGTTAAGGTGGAAATTTCTTCACCTGATTGGTGCACTTTATTTATTTATATGTGGTTCCCCACAGTATTGGTACTACTCTAATACCTTCTGTCTGTACATTGTAAAACCCATATTGTCAGCAATCAAGCATAGCTGTTCTATTGTTTGGTCATAACATGCCGGTTTGAGTTGCATCTCAGAACCGCAGTCTTGTCACTTTTTATCACACGTTTTACACATGATTTAATAAAAGAAAAAAACTTTTACTGCAATATACTCCATGTTTCCTCCAGTTTATTAAATGCTGTTTGTATGGAGATTGTGCAAACTACCCCCTGATGGGTGATATTTTCGCCAGGGGTGCTAATATATAATGCCTTTCAAGGTTATATATCTTAGCATGCTTACATGTTCAACCACTGGCTAAATTTTATATAGACAATCAAAGTTAGGATTTTCTCTGGGAGGACACTGCACCTAATCACTATAATTAAACATTTTATATTGCTTCAGATTTTGCTCATGTCATGGCCAGTACAAAATATTGGTGTGCTATAGGGTGTATCAGTACCCCAGTATTGCCAAATAAGAGTTGTTGTTTTTTTTCACTATGCCCATTTCTATCACAATGGAGAAAGAACAAAGCAGTCTGTAGGAGCGCTATGGCAAGGGGAGGACTCGGGACAATATTAATGATTATAAGGTGACAAACCTTTATTAATTTCTTGTGCTCCATTGTCACCTTATAATCATTAATTTTGTCCTGAGTCCTCCCCTGGCCATAGCGCTCCTACAGACCACTTTGTTCTTTCTCCATATCCATGTACCGTCTGAGGGTACGCGACAGGAGCTGTTCTTGGCCTATCCTAATCATCAAAGCAAAGTACCTGTGGTGATGTAATATCGGCCACACGCCCCGTGATCACGTGACCAGATCTAGGAAGAGCTCCACAGAGTGGCAGCAGTGAGGTCCTTGCCTCAGAGCAATCAACTGGGGTTGTGCAGGTGTGCAGAACCCTAGAAGGTGAGTGGCCTACTGACCCTATTTATGTCCTTAAACCACTGGACCACCATGTGCTTCTCTGTTTGTGCTTCTCTCTCCCCACATTTGTTTCTTACATACGTAGCACAATGTCTCAAATGCTATGTGACCACTGTGCTTGTTTTTTGTGCTGCATTTTTATGCTGTGTTTGTATGTACACAAGAACAGTAAAGGCAACACAAACCTATTGCATTTATGCTGCATTTGTGCACATACAAATGCAGCACAAATAAGGTGGCATACAAAGACAGACTAACACACCATATACAGAGACAGACACACTTTCTCACCATCTGGCAAGCCCACGGTGATTGGTGATTACTTCTTTCTGTGCAAAAAAAGAGCCTGCAGATTTTCTTCAATCAGAGACTGGCCGTGTGACGATTTGAATCACATGACTGGTCACATGGCACTGCGCAGGTCCTCAGGTCACTTCCCCCTGTACCGGGAATGAAGATATCATTCATTGGGCAATAAACTTGCCTAGTTTGGTAAATAAATAAATATTTTTAAAGAAATGTATGGAAATTCTCTGTATTTTTTAGTCTTTCACAGATAAAGCGGGCAGCTGCGAGCTGCCACCATCAGCTGCCTAATTTTACCTTGGCTGGCAGAAAAAAATGCACAGGCATCACCCTATTTTTACTGCCAGCTAAAGTAAATCTACAGCTGAGGGCTGGCATTCTCAGCATGGTAGGGGCCTTTGTTATTGGGTCCCCCCACACTATAGAATAGCAGCCCGCAGCTGACCTAGAAGTTGGCACATTCATAAGAAGCTCCAATTCCTGGCACATTATCTGGCTCTTCCAGTTGCTATGCAGCAGTGGAAAACTGGGTTATAAGAGGTTAATGCCAGCTTTGCACTGCCAGCTGGCATTAAGCCTGAAATTCTTAATGTTGGGCCAATATTAGACATGGCCATCAGAGTGTCAAGCAAATAGTAAACAACACATAACACAGAGAGAAAACATTTTATTAGAAATAAAAATAAAGAAACATTTAAGAACTCCATCTTTATTAACCCCTCAGTTATATCGCTCGTTGATCTTCTACAACGCCATCTTCATTGGATGCTATGGTTAAGAATGCAGCATTCTGTCACCACAGGCTCCAGTCACTGAATGAATGAGCTGCAAGCTCTGTCCATAAGGGTTGACTCGACAAGGACACCTGAGGATAGCTCAGATAACCATGGTACCCTATGATTAGCGGCTACCATGGTTACCTGAACGGTGACCTCAGGTGACATCAGTGAGTCACTGCATACCTGGATCAGAGCTGGTGGTGAGTGACGTGCGGGGCAGCATCTGGTCTCCATAGTAATCAAGTAAGGTGAACAGATCATCTAACACAATCTGGTCATGTAACGCGATTGCTAGGGTGATTAGATCAGCTGACCACACACGTCACTCACTGCTAGTGCAGATGCAGAAGTAGGAGAAAATGCAGGAATAAGGACTATAGCAATCAAGCTGTGGAGACACGGTAAGATGATCTGTATGTGTCTGTCTCTGTTTGGCAACTTTTGGACACCTTTGAAGGTGTTTTCAATGCATTTAAAGTTGCCAACCATTGTTCTTGACAAGTCTGGTGCTGGAGTTGCTTCAATATTTGTTCATTGATCTTGATGGTGTTTGGTAAACGTTCAGGGAACATCCGGCAAACAAGTCAGCGAACACCCTGCATTCGGCGAACAAATCCGAATGCGAACACTAAGGTGTTTGCTCATCTCTAATGATGACGTATGATTTTGGATAAAAATATTTGAATACAAAATGGTCTGGGACACCATATTATATATTATGCTCTCACTGAAAAATAATGTGAAAAAAGTCAATTTTAATGAAGTTTGTAGTGTCAAATTGGATTCCTGAGCTGATTAGGCAACCCAGAATAGCTGGCTGAAAATGTTTGTTAGGCACAGTCAATATGGGTTGAATTGGTGAAGGGGTTGCCTCGGTCCTAGGGTGTCATGCTAGGGTTCCTTTCTCACTAGAGGAGGAGGAGGTGGAAAAGAAGGATTGTAGGCTATTCTTCACTGCCTGAATCTGAGTCTGAGGCAAGGAAAGCATATGCTTCCTCTGCTGAATAACATTTCTTGATGATGGGTAATTTTATTTAATTCTTCTTAACCGATGGGGATGTGTTTGTAACTGGTTGTTTTACACATTTATTGTGTAGGGTTTAAAGGGTACTATTAAATATTAAAGTGAAACTGTCACCCCTGTAGAGCTTTTTAAACTAAAAGTGCCACCTTCAGCAGCACCTATGCTGCATTCTTTGAAGGTGAATATAATCCCCCTACCCCCTTGTACACCTGAATAATGACTTTATTAAGTTTCCCACCATGTATGGAAATTCATACTCAAAGGCAATGGGTCTTCTCACTCCTCTGGACTTCACTTCCTCTTCAGTCTTCTTCCACCTCTACTTCTTCTGGGCGCCCCCTCTTCTCTCTTCCAAGTCTCATTTTCGGTGCCTTTGCAGATTCATGTATGTTCGTACAGGCACCCTGAGCTCTGCCTTACTGTGGGCAGAGTGTCTGATTGCACTACACCTGCGTAAACCACAGGCACCAGTTCCCAACCTCTTTTGTGCTATCCTTTTTTCAGAGGGTGGGAATCTCGCTCCTGCTGCCATAAGCAGGAACGTTATTCAAGGACACCATTGCCATAACCGCGACGCTCTCCTCGGATGACCTCCCCGCCCGTCCCTGCAGGTCAGTAATTCAGTGATCAGAGACCACGGGGAGAGGACATGTTCTACATCCCCGCGGTCTCTGAGGTAATAAAGCTGCGTCTGTCCAGCAATAGAGAAGACGAGGATCATGGTGGGGTATGAGGGTGGGGAAGGGTTGATAAAAATGTGGTCACTAAGTGTCTTTGTCTTTTTATTTCTAATAAAATCATTTGTCTCTGTGTTGTGTCTTTTTTACTATTTATTTGAGATTCTTAAAGGGAACCTGTCACCTAATCTATGGCCCCTAAACGATCACTACCTGCCCCTACAGCCTCTAACTAGTTCCCTAACCATCCCTGCCTGACCTAATATGGCTTTATAGAAGGTAAATAAAACTCTTTATAAACTCACAGTTTCCTTGTCGGCGGGGTGTTCTTGTCGGGAAGGCGGTGTCCCCAGGGCCGCGCTCCCCCCGCCTCACAGCCTTCCTAATGCCCTAATGGGCGGTATTATTGATTTGAAGAGCAGGGGAGCCCATTCGAATCTTTCCGCCCCGCTCTTCATGACGCGAGGCCGGCGACTGCGTCATTTCCGTCTCGCGCATGCGCAGTGCGGCGGAAGAAGCCGACGCTGAGTCCCAGCGTCGCTAGGCAACGACCGGGAGCATCTTCGGAAGGTGAGTATCGGCGCCCCCCTCCCAAAACTGCACATATATATGTGTGTGTAATCCACATATATATATGAATTACACACACACATATATATATTCACTTTGATTAGGCATATTCCATATGTGCATATATATATATAGATGCACATATATATATATATAGTTAGATGATATATATATATATGTGTGTGCATGTGTATATATATATATATATATATATGTGTGCATATATATATATACCGTATATACTCGTGTATAAGCCGAGTTTTTCAGCACAAAAAATGTGCTGAAAAGTCCCCCCTCGGCTTATACACGAGTATATACGGTAGCCCCAGCTGTATACAGCTCCCCCCCCCGTGGTATCCAGGGCCCCCCTTGCTGCACACCTGTAAAGTAAGATATCAGTATACTTATCGCTGCCGCCCCGCTCCGCTGCTCGGTCACCGCGCTGCTCCGGGTCTTCATGCTTCCTTCTCCGGCGCTCGAACAATGACGTACATTTCCTGTGCACCGGAGAAGGAAGCATGAAGACCCGGAGCAGCGCGGTGACCGAGCAGCGGAGCGGCGGCGGCAGCGATAAGTATACTGATATCTTACTTTACAGGTGTGCAGCAAGGGGGGCCCTGGATACCACGGGGGGGCTGTAAACAGCTGGGGCTGCTGTATACAGCTGGGTCCCTGTATACTACTGATGGGGGGGAGGTCTGTATACCTCTGGGGCTGCTGCTGTATATACCCCCTGGGGCTGCTGCTGTATATACCCCCTGGGGCTGCTGCTGTATATACCCCTGGGGCTGCTGCTGTATATACCCCCTGGGGCTGCTGCTGTATATACCCCTGGGGCTGCTGCTGTATATACCCCTGGGGCTGCTGCTGTATATACCCCTGGGGCTGCTGCTGTATATACCACTGGGGCTGCTGTATACTACTACTGGGGCTGCTGTATACTACCACTGGGGCTTCTGTATACTACTACTGGGGCTGTTGTATACTACCACTGGGGCTTCTGTATACTACTACTGGGGCTGCTGCTGTATATACCTCTGGGGCTGCTGTATATACCTCTGGGGCTGCTGTATATACCTCTGGGGCTGCTGTATACTACCACTGGGGCTGCTGCTGTATATACCACTGGGGAGGCTGCTGTAACACTGCTGGGGCCTGTATGTACCACTGGGGAGGCCGCTGTATGCCACACTGCTGGGGCTGTATACTACCACTGGGGAGGCCTGTATACCACTGCGGGGGCCTGTATACCACACTGTTGGGGGCTGTATACCTGTGCTGGGGTCCACCCTCGGCTTATACACGAGTCAATAGGTTTTCCCAGATTTTGGGGGCAAAAGTAGGGGGGTCGGCTTATACACGGGTCGGCTTATACACAAGTATATACGGTATATATATATATATATATATATAAAATATATGCACATATATATATACCGTATATATTGGGGTATAAGCCGACCCGTGTATAAGCCGACCCCTTACTTTTGCCCCCAAAACCTGGGAAAACCCATTGACTCGTGTATAAGCCGAGGGTGGACCCCAGCACAGGTATACAGCCCCCAGCAGTGTGGTATACAGCAGCCTCCCCAGCAGTGTGGTATACAGCAGCCTCCCCAGCAGTGTGGTATATACAGCAGCCTCCCAGCAGTGTTGTATGTACAGCAGCCTCCCCAGCAGTGTGGTATATACAGCAGCCCTCCCCAGCAGTGTGGTATATACAGCAGCCTCCCCAGCAGTGTGGTATATACAGCAGCCTCCCCAGCAGTGTGGTATATACAGCAGCCTCCCCAACAGTGTGGTATATACAGCAGCCTCCCCAGCAGTGTGGTATATACAGCAGCCTCCCCAGCAGTGTGGTATATACAGCAGCCTCCCCAGCAGTGTGGTCTATACAGCAGCCTCCCCAGCAGTGTGGTCTATACAGCAGCCTCCCCAGCAGTGTGGTATATACAGCAGCCTCCCCAGCAGTGTGGTATATACAGCAGCCTCCTCAGCAGTGTGGTATATACAGCAGCCTCCCCAGCAGTGTGGTATATACAGCAGCCTCCCCAGCAGTGTGGTATATACAGCAGCCTCCCCAGCAGTGTGGTATATACAGGCCCCCCGTTGCAGCCACAGACCTGTAAGAGAATAGCTTTCATACTTACCCTCCGCGCTGTTACCCGCGCTCCTCCGGTCTCCTTCCCACTTCTACCCGGCGTCATGTGACCGCGCACAATGACGTCATTGTGGATGCGCCGGGTAGAAGCGAGAAGGAGACCAGAGGAGCGCGGGTAACAGCGAGGAGGGTAAGTATGAAAACTATTCTCTTACAGGTCTGAGGCTGCAACCGGGGGCCTGTACATAGCGCGGGGGGCCTGTATATACTACAGGTGGGGGGGAGCGGGGGGCCTGTATATACTACGGGGGGGGGGATCGGGGGGCCTGTATATACTACTGGGGGAGCGCAATGCAATAGGCGCCGCTTCCCCTGCCGCTGATGGACAGGGGGATGCAGTGCATATTGCATTGCACTAATGAGCGGCCCCACGTAACCGGGCGCTCATATTACAGCCTCCCCCTGCCTCCTCCAGCCCCCGGACACCGGCCCCCCCACACTCAGCCGTATAGTGACTCGTGTATAAGTCGAGGGGGGCACTTTTCAGCACAATTTTTGTGCTGAAAAACTCGGCTTATACATGAGTATATACTGTATATATGCACACCCACACATATATATATATATATATAGATTCAAGATTCAAAGAAGCTTTATTGGCAGGACCAAATACACCTCAGTTTTGCCAAAGCAATTGTATAAAGGGAATAGGGATAGGGACTGTGGGGATGTTGGGTAAGAGCTGTAGGGAAGGTGGATGGGGCAAGTCCAGGGTGGGGGCTATAGTCCATGGCATAGGGAGGGTGGATGGGGCAAGTCTAGGGTGGGGGCTATAGTCCATATAGTCCATTATATATAAAATCTAACTATATATATACATATATATGTGTGTATATATATAGTTAAAGTATATATATTTGCACATATATATGTGTGCATACATATATATATGCACACATATATCTATTATATAATCACGAATGGGTTTTTTGCCCCTTTTGAGACCGCTCTCGCTGCGAGTCAGCGTGGTCATGTGGATACGAACGAAGCATTGGCCGCGCAGCGGCCATTGCGAGCAGCTCTAAGGCGACTCGCTATGCCAGCGCAGCGGGCATGGCGAGTCGCCTTAGCAGCGCGAAGCATTGGCCGCGAAGCGGCCATTGCGAGTCAGAGACTCGCTCTGCTAGAATCCCGATGCATTGTGCATCGGCACCCATCTAGTATATATATATGCAAATATATATATACTTTATATATATACACATATATATGTATATATATATATATATAGTTAGATTTTATACATATGGCAATATATATATATGCATATATATATATAATATATATATATATATATATATATATATATATATGTACACACACATATATATATATGTATATATATATATTTATAAGCACACATATATATATGCACACACATATATATATGCACATAGATTATATATATATATAATATGCACATATACATATATATATAGTTACAGTATGTATATATATATATATATATATTATATATATATATATATATTTGCATATATATATATATATATATATATATATATATGTGCATATATCTATTATATAATTGCCGTGGCGACTTCCGTCGCATACAACGCCACTTCCGTGGCTTTGTTCGCCACTTCCGTGGCTTTGTTCGTATCCATCGCTCCGGGGGCGGCGACAGTGCAGGTTCCCCCGGCTACAGGGAGCGGCGGAGGAACGTTCCGCTCTCGGAAGTTCCGTCCGCCCTCCAGCCTCTCCCCTCCACCCACTACCGTACCTAGCGGGGGGGGCAGGGGCAGACAGCGACCACCTCATCGCCTTCACCACAGCTGCCTGCAGGACACCCGGGACCTGGTGCGGGACTCTGTCGCCTTCAATGTCACGGAGGCGGCCGGGACGGCGGTGCTGCTCCGCCTGCACGTGCTGCCGCTGCGGACCACCCAGAGCTCCCGGCTGTACGCGCTGTGCTCCCGGCGGGGCCGCGGGCTGCCCTGGACGCTGCACCCGGGCCCGGACGCCCGTCTGCGGGTGCTGGAGGAGCACAGGCCGCTGCTACCCGTGTGCCTACAGCCGATCATCATCGCGCTGCTGCTGTCCCTGTCCGGCATCTTCAGCGGCCTCAACCTGCACCCCATGGAGCTGCGGGTGCTGCAGCGCTCCGGCACCCCAGGTACGCCTCTCCCCTCCAGCCTCCACCCTCCCCTCCAGCATCCGCCCTCCCCTCCAGCCTCCAATCTCCAGCCTCCGCCCTCCCTTCCAGCCTCCGCTTTCCCCTCCAGCCTCCGCTCTCCCCTCCAGCCTCCGCCATCCACTCCAGCCTCTGCCTTCCCCTCCAGCCTCCGCTCTCCCCTCCAGCCTCCGCCCTCCACTCCTCCCCTCTCTCCCCTCCAGCCTCCCGCCCTCCCCCAAGCCTCCGCCATCCTCTCCAGCCTCCGCTCTCCCCCTCCTCCAGCCTCCGCCCTCCACACTTCTGCCTCCCCCCTCCACTCCAGCCTCCGCCCACCCCTCCACCTCCCCCCTCCCCCCCTCCCTCCAGCCTCCCCTAACTCCTCCAGCCTCCCCTATCCCCTCCAGCCTCCGCTCTCCCCTCCAGCCTCCGCCCCCCCTCCCGCCCTCGAGCCTCCCCTCTCCCCTACAGCCTCCCCTCTCCCCTCCAGCCTCCCCTCTCCCCTCCAGCCTCCGCCCTCCCCTCCAGCCTCCACCCTCCAGCCTCCCCTCCAACCTACCCTCTCCCCTCCAGCCTCCACCCTCCCCTCCAGCCTCCGCCCTCCGGGCCTCCCCTCTCCCCTCCAGACTCCCCTCTCCCCTCCCCCCTCCAGCCTCCGCCCCCCAGCCTCCACCCTCCCTCCAGCCTCCGCCCTCCCCTCCAGGCTCCGCCCTCCAGCCTCCGCTCTCCCCTCCAGCCTCCGCCCTCCAGCCTCCACCCTCCCCTCCAGCATCCGCCCTCCCCTCCAGCCTCCAATCTCCAGCCTCCGCCCTCCCCTCCAGCCTCCGCTTTCCCCTCCAGCCTCCGCTCTCCCCTCCAGCCTCCGCCATCCACTCCAGCTTCTGCCTTCCCCTCCAGCCTCCCCCCTCCCCTCCAGCCTCCACCCTCCCCTCTCCCCTCCAGCCTCCGCTCTCCCCTCCAGCCTCCCTCTGCCCTCCAGCCTCCTCTCTCCCCTCCAGCCTCCGCTCTCCCCTCCAGCCTCTGCTCTCCCCTCCAGCCTCCGCCCTCCCCTCCCTCTCCCCTCCAGCCTCCGCCCTCCCCTCCAGCCTCCGCCATCCTCTCCAGCCTCCGCTCTCCCCTCCAGCCTCCGCCCTCCACTTCTGCCTCCCCCCTCCACTCCAGCCTCCGCCCGCCCCTCCAGCCTCCCCTCTCCCCTCCAGCCTCCCCTAACTCCTCCAGCCTCCCCTATCCCCTCCAGCCTCCGCTCTCCCCTCCAGCCTCCGCCCCCCCTCCGCCCTCGAGCCTCCCTCTCCCCACAGCCTCCCCTCTCCCCTCCAGCCTCCCCTCTCCCCTACAGCCTCCGCCCTCCCCTCCAGCCTCCACCCTCCAGCCTCCCCTCCAACCTACCCTCTCCCCTCCAGCCTCCACCCTCCCCTCCAGCCTCCGCCCTCCAGCCTCCGCCCTCCGGCCTCCCCTCTCCCCTCCAGACTCCCCTCTCCCCCTCCCCCCTCCAGCCTCCGCCCTCCCTCCAGCCTCCACCCTCCCCTCCAGCCTCCGCCCTCCCCTCCAGGCTCCGCCCTCCAGCCTCCGCTCTCCCCTCCAGCCTCCGCTCTCCCCTCCAGCCTCTGCCCTCCCCTCTCCCCTCTCCCCTCCAGCCTCTGCTCTCCCCTCCAGCCTCCGCTCCAGCCTACCCTCTTCCCTCCAGCCTCCACCCTCCCCTCCAGCCTCTACCCTCCAGCCTCCCCTCTCCCCTCCAGACTCCCCTCTCCCCTCCCCCCTCCAGCCTCCGCCCTCCCCTCCAGCCTCCGCCCTCCCCTCCAGCCTCCGCTCTCTCCCTCCAGCCTCCGCCCTCCCCTCTCCCCTCTCCCCTCCAGCCTCTGCTCTCCCCTCCAGCCTCCACCCTCCCCTCCAGCCTCCGCTCTCCCTCCAGCCTCTGCTCTCCCCTCCGCTCTCCCCTCCACCCTCCGCCTCCCCTCCAGACTCCCTCTCCCCTCCAGACTCCCCTCTCCCCCTCCCCTCCCCTCCAGCATCCCCCTCCCCTCCAGCCTCCGCCCTCCCCTCCAGCCTCCGCCCTCCCCTCTAGCATCCGCCCTTCCCTCCAGCCCTGCCCTCCCCTCCAGCCTCCGCTCTCCACTCCAGCCTCCGCCCTCCCCTCCAGCCTCCGCCCTCCCCTCCAGCCTCCACCCTCCAGCCTCCCCTCCAGCCTCCGCTCTCCCCTCCAGCCTCCGCCCTCCCCTCTAGCCTCTGCCATACCCTCCAGCCTCCGACATACCCTCCAGCCTCCGCTCTCCCCTCCAGCCTACCCTCTCCCTCCAGCCTACCCTCTCCCCTCCAGCCTCCGCTCTCCCCTCCAGCCTCTGCTCTCCCCTCCAGCCTCCGCTCTCTCCTCCAGCCTCCCCTGTCCTCACCTCTCCTCTTTTGAATCAAGTACAGCCATAGAGACATTTATTACATCCGTTAAGAAAGAAATAGCAGAATTAAAAATAAATTCGAATGTTCAATTAAAAAAACCTAATATAACTGCACAAGAGTGTGAAGCATTGAAGGAACTGGTCCATGACAACGACCTTATTATCAAACCCGCTGATAAGGGTGGTGCGGTCGTCGTCATGGACCGTTCCCAATATGTGCAAGAAGCTAAAAGACAGTTGAACGACACAGATGTCTATAAAAAATTAGATAAAGATCCGAAATTTGAAATCTAGAATATGTTAAAAAATATATTGGGCAAAGCAGTAAAGGGAGGAATTGATCAAGATACTTTTGACTACCTCATAGTTAAATATCCCAAAACACCTGTTCTTTATTTAGTTCCCAAAATTCATAAATCTATCGAACAACCCCCATGGCGACCCATTGTCACAGGGATAGACTCTGTTTTTAATAATGTGGGAATTTTTTTGGAACGCATTTTATCCCCTTTATCTATTAAGGCCCAATCATATGTAAGGGATACCCGACACTTTCTGGAAAAAATAGCAGATTTACAATTACAAAAAGATGACATACTGGTATCGTTTGATGTAACGGCTTTGTACACTTCAATACAACATGGGATAGGGATTGAAGCTGTCAAGAAAAATTAAATACCACAGGTTATACTGTTGAATGCCAAGTATTAATAATTAATTTATTGGAAATCTGTCTACGTGAAAACTCTTTCTTATTTGAGGACACATATTATAAACAACAAGTTGGGACCGCCATGGGGGCACACATGGCGTGTTCTTATGCAAATATAACAATGATGGTTATTGAAGAAGAACAGATTTATACGTCAGAGCATTTTAAGAATGTTATCAAATGGAGTAGATATATAGACGATACATTTCTAATTTGGAGGGGCTCTATCAAACAATTGGAAGAGTTCCATAGGTTTTTGAATGGAGTAGATCAGACAATAAAATTCACAAAAGTGTATTCACAGAAAGAAATACAATTTTTAGACGTAAATATAGAAATAAAAAACAACAAACTAGTAACCAAATTGCATGTAAAAGCCACAGACCGTAATAAATTATTACATTTTAAAAGCAATCATCCACTTCAAACTATAAAAGCGATACCACTAGGACAAATGACTAGAGTACAAAGAATAGTTAGTGAAGAAGATGAAAAAGAAGGAACCATGGATGGATTAATAGTTAAATTTGAAGAAAGAGGATATCCAAAGAATATTCTTTTGCAACAAAGAAAAAAAGTTAAAAAACCTGATGTAAAAAATCAAAAAGACAAAACTAAGAATAGGATATCTTTAATAATGGAGTATGGGGAAGAATCGATTGAAATAGAAAAAAATTATTAAAAAACATTGGATAGGGTTGACAAATGCCCACCCAGAAGTACAAGAATTCAAACTTCCACCTATAATAGCTTATAGAAAGGGAAATACATTAAAAAGACAATTAACAAGGGCTGATATAGGCAGTGCTAAAAAATCGAAGCAAACAACCATTACTGGAAAAAAGAGGGTAGGCTGTTTTCCATGTGTAGGGTGTTTGGCTTGCCATCAAATTCTAAAAGGTGACCATTTTATACACCATGTAACTGGAGTTAGATATGAGATTGGACAGTTTGTTACATGTTCATCTAACCATGTTATATACCTACTGGAATGTCCCTGCAAGTTATATTACGTCGGCGAAACAACTTTAGAGTTAAAAATACGCCTCACACAACACAGATATAGTATTCGCCAACAAGTAAAAGGATTACCAGTCTCTAAACATTGGATGGAAAAAGAACATGAGGAAAGCGATTTAAAATGGAGGATAATAAACACAGTGCCCGTTTTACGCAGAGGAGGTGATAGGGAAAAATTATTGAAAGAAAAAGAGCTTAAATGGATAAAAGAATTAAATACACTGAGACCTTTCAAATGTAGATTATAAATTGAAATTTTTGTTGTAAAGATGGTTACATATATGAGAAACATTTATCCCTGTACATGATTCTACTTTGTAGTCTGATATGATGTATAATTTTAATCACATTTCACGCTATGCACTTTTGGTTTACACGAAATAAGTTTTCACAGTGTAATTTTCTCTTTTCTGGTCTCTATAATAGGAAAAATAAGAAAAAGAAAGAGAATATATATACCGTGTTTCCCCGATAGTAAGGCCCCCCCGATTGTAAGGCCGCCTGGGGGTAAAGGGGGGGCCTGCCAATGTAAGGCCTCCCCCGATTATAAGGCCTTACAATCGGGGGGGCCAATATAAGGCCGCTAGCGGAGGGGGGGGGAGCGGGAGCGGGTCGCACGTCACGTGCGCCCGCTCATTACATATGCACTGCATCCCCCTGTCAATCAGCGACAGGGGGAGCAATGCATTATACAGTATATATGGGCCCCCTATTGCTGGCACACTCCCCCCTGTTATGAGGCCCCCACCGCTGCTGCTGCTGAAGAGATCTTACCCTCCAGGGTCTTCTTGCAGCAGCCAGCGGCGCGTCCATCCGTCCTCTGTACTCGCTCGGCGGTCTCCCGGATCATGTGACCCGTCGCAGCACATGACGTCATCGCGACTGCGACGGGCCGGTCACATGATCCGGGAGACCGCCGAGCGAGTACAGAGGACGGATGGACGCGCCGCTGGCTGCTGCAAGAAGACCCTGGAGGGTAAGATCTCTTCAGCAGCAGCAGCGGTGGGGGCCTCATAACAGGGGGGAGTGTGCCAGCAATAGGGGGCCCATATATACTGTATAATGCACTGCTCCCCCTGTCGCTGATTGACAGGGGGATGCAGTGCATATGTAATGAGCGGGCGCACGTGACGTGCGACCCGCTCCCGCAGTGTCCCAGCAGGAGGGGGCCTGTAGGCCACACTGCTGGGGCACCCAATGTAAGGCCCCCCCCGAAAGTAAGGCCGGGGGCCACTTTTGGCCCCCAAAAGAATGTAAGACAGGGCCTTACTTTCGGGGAAACACGGTATATTTGAGCATCTGATCCAGTGAATCCCCATTTTTTCATATTTGATTTATTTTTTATTTGATATATGTTGTATTATTTTTCACATTTTTTGTCAAACCACCATTTTTTTCTTCAGTGCAAAGCCATAGTGTTGTATTAATTTTTTTACCACTAGAGGCGTTTGTTTCAAATGAGATTATGATAAATAATAAAAAATAAAAAAAAAAAGAATTGGCAGTAACTCTATTGTTTTGTCTTTTGTGCCCCGTGGTATGAATGATTTACCCTTAATGACCTCCATAGTGGAGAAGCCTGGTCCTTACCCAGGGATCTCCAAGAGGGGTCTCACTGTGCTTTAGCACTTTGATTTGGGTAAAAGACATGTGAGGGGTTAAAAAAGAATGGTTGTAGCGGTGAGCACATAGATTTAAGACGATATCTACTATGATTATGCAATTAGAGTTACTACACTACAATTGCTTCAATACTCTATTTCTAAGGTAGAGGATATGTGGCCGATTATTAGAAAGTTATACTATTTTGGTAGTGATCCGCCGCTTGCTTATGTTGCCTAGCAGCGACGGACGCGAGCGTGGTGTAAACAAAAGTGAAAGTCACCGCGCATGCGCGGGTTTCACCTACTCATCGCGCGATGACGCTACGGGTTCGTAGCTATGGTGAAAGTAAACTGGGAGAGGCGCATGCTCAGTGGACACTTCCGCAACGCCGAGACGAGGCACGAGCAGTACAAACAATGGCACTGCACTGTAAGTAAATATAAGTGGCTTAAATATGAAGTACATTAACTAATTAAGATAAAATCAATGGGATACACTGAAATAAAATGCTCTTAGAGTCCCAAAAACAAAAGAGACCTAGGATAGGAGAAAATAGTATAATATGTTTAATACACATGGGCACAAAGTGAATCATAGAAAAACAAAAGTATTGTAATTCACTAATTTATGATCAATTTAGGTTAAGAAAACATTAATATTATGTTTTATCTAATTTGGTAGACTGTATATAAGGCTGAGAAGGTTAACATGTGATTGTGACTCACCGTGGCCGGGACTCCGGTTTAGACAGGCGATGCTTCCTTCCTCCTTGTCACGGGTGGGCCGTGCCTGCCGGTAGTGGGGCGTAGTGCAGATCAAAAGGGATGAAGACGTCTTGGTGGAACAGATTAAAGGGGTTTTAATTTATTCGTGACGCACCTATGAGTAGTTTCGGTAAGGGCTACCGACGCTGCGGAACCTCTGGGGATGGACAGCAGCAAGATGGAACGCTCCCCACAGGCTGATCGGTGATCCCCGGAGGCTGGAGCTGCTTAAGATGTTGTGCGGCAGCTGCGGTTACCTTGTAGTGCGGACGGACAGTTCATAAGGAAGCACGGACACAGAAAGTCTCTGCAACGGGTCTTTACTGTAACCAGCAGGCAGTACATGGTATACAGTTCACGGGTAGTGGACCGGGTGGACTCAGCAGTGATGGTGTCCCTTAGAAATCCGCAGTGTTCCTCCATTCTAACTAAGTGGTTGCCAGTGTCGCCCAGGAATACCAGATCGGGTACGGGGAGGCTGCTTCAATGCCCTATCCAAGTTGTACGCTGTGGATGTTTTGGGGAGCCTTGGATCCCTCGGTGGGTACACCGCTGGTTAGAGAACTGGAAGTTGGCTGGTGGTGGGGTGCTCCTGTGAAGCTGCTCCTCCACGCTTCTGGTTCGCGTAGCAGAGGTGAACTGCTGCCAGCTTCGGTACCAGTGAACCGGCTGTGAGTTGTGGGCATGGGAGTCTTTTGGAACCCGTGGTTACGATGCCCAATCCCGGTTGTTGAGGCCTCAGGTGCTGACACCCGACCGGTGACGGCCCGGGGGCTGCACGGGGTGCGGGGCCCCCGCTCCTACTCCAAGTTCTAGACTGCTCAGGTCAAGTTCTAGAGCCCTTCTCTCTATGACTAAGGGTCTGTTCTCCTACACACTTCCCTAGCACTCCGCCCACCAGGACCTAGGATTGGCCCTCTGTCCTAGGTGATGCATGCAGGGTTGGATTTCTAAGTTAACCAGATCACTGCTGTGTCAGAGAATATTGCGGCTGCATTTATGGCTGCAATACCCTCTTGTGACGCACTCGTTGCGGGGCGCCACAATTGCTTGACAAAGGGCGTCTGTGCCCGATACGTGGCCATCTCCTGTCTGATGTTTAACAGAAGCCAGAAATAAATGACTACTAATCTTCACTTAAGGAGTGCTGCAGTGAAACTTTTTATACGTATGTATGCAAGGCTGTAAAGAAAGCCAGCTGCTCTGCACCCGAACTGGTTTGCTGCTTGGGAGCTTTTCTTTCTTTATATATATATATATGTGTGTGTGTGTACTATGTATATTGTTATGTTTTTTTGTTTGAGACATGAAGTCTCTATGTGTGTATATAGTAAGGTTATTTTATTTCACTCCTTATGTGCTGTACGTTTTCTGCAAACAGGTGCTTTAATACTGTTATACAGAGACTGGTGAACAAGCTGCAGGCCTCTGGCCTGAAGGTGTGAGGTATAGAACTGCAAGACACTACTCCCACTCCAGTAGAACAGGGTTGGCCAAGTGCAGTTCTCAAGGGCTACACAAAGTGCATGTTTTCAGGATTTCCCTAGCATTGCACTAGGTGCAGGTGATAAAATTAGCATATGTAAATTGCTAAGGAAATCCTGAAAACTTGCACTGTTTTCAGACATTGAGGACTGTAGTTTGTCACTCCTGCACTTGAGATCTCTGTGAAAGTAGCCAGGGAGCAAGAGGAATCCTTGAGCCCTTTCACCACAACTTCAGCTCTCCCTGGACTCTCTTAGGCCTTATGCCCATGGTGTGTTGTTTGATGTTTTTTTACACAGATTGAGAATCTGCATCAAACTCAGCATGTATATCCTGAAGCTTGCAAAGTGTAGGTCAGGTCAGAAGTGATGTGCCCACCTTGCTTTTTTGTTTCCTTGCACATATGATTCAGATTTCTTTTTTTCTGCCCCCAAATCTGCAGCAAATCTGCAATAAAAAAAAAAACACGTTAACACAGCACTGGAGAAATCTCGTAGACTTTACTGGATTCAGGATAATATACATGCAGATTTTTAAAGCTTCCAAAAAAGCATCAAACAAAGGCGGGGGCACAGTGGAATTCCCTGCTGCATGATGCCGGCTGTGTAACCTGACATTAAGTCCAGATATGTGTTTTTATTTCTCATAAAATGTTTTCTCTCTGTGTTGTGTCTTCTTTACTATTTGCTTGAAATTTTTAATGGCTGGGTGGAACACTGGCAAATCCCATATACAAATCCCATATTACCCAGTTTGCCCCTGTTACAACTGGAAGAGCCATGTAAAGTTCTAGAAATTGGCACTTGTTACGAATGTGCTAATTTCTGGGGCAGCTGCAGGCTACTATTCTTTAGCATGGGGGCTTAATAGTGATGGGCCCTCACCCCCCTGAGAATAGCAGCTCTCAGCTGCCTAGTTTTACCTTGGCTATTAATTACAAATACCGCGAAGCCCAGTGCACTTTTTATCATTATATTTTTTTTCACACACTGATGACAGATTGGTTGCCATACACTAATGTGTATGACAACCAAACATAGACACCATCCAGATTGTGGAAATGCAGCATGAGCGTCTGTGATTGGCTGTTGCTGGTAAGTAATGTGACTATGAATTAAGCTGATAGGTGGGAACAGAAGCAAATGAGAGGGAGAGCAGACCCAGAAGCAAGCAAGCAAACAAGCAAGCAAGCAGCGGGAGGTTGGTAAGATGATCTGTGTATGTCTGTTGGTGTTTGTCAGTTTTTGTACACCTTTGAAGGTTATTTCTATGTGTTTCATGTTGCCTGCCATTGATTTCAATGGGGTTCGGAATATTAGGCAAACTGTTCATTGAACAATTCGGCGAACAAGCAATATTCAGAGAATCAAACTGAAATCGAACACTCAGGTGTTCTCTCATCTCTAGTAGTGAGCATACCCAAGCATCCTGATGCCTATGAAAGTATGGAGCAATGGCTCACTTGTCATAAATTTATCCAAAATCTTCACAACACCACTCAATTTCATAGAGTGTAGCAGTAGTGGAACCTAAACATTTGGGATTCTAATTTGAATTAATTATGTGAAGTAAAACAACAAAAAAATGTTTCGGGAAATAAAAAGTGTCACTTGTATATCCACTTATTGTGAGAGAATGGTCAGCTATGATGTTGTTCTGAACAGCCATCTTGTATCTAGTTGATATTGTGAGCACACAGGGTTTTGCAGTTAGAGATGCAGAGGCTGACAGCCTTTCCAGAAGAGAATACTAAAAATGATCTCACTGTTTCTAGTCAGAATAGAAATGTTAATTAGAAGACTCCAGCCATATTCTAATAGGTAATAATGAGTAGGAATTTTGTATTTCATGGTAAGAGTTAAAGATGAAAAGCCATCTGTAGCTGAACAAAGTATTTGTCTATAACTGGAGAATTCTATACGTAATGGCCCAGAGTTGTAATAAGATTAATCATAGATGAATTTAATAAAGATTTATAGCTTGTAATGCAGTTAGTAGTGTTGTTCTCATAGGCTGGGGCACACTACCATTAATAGCTGCTTTTAATGGGCTGCACTTAATACTTAGAAATCTTCTCCAGAAGCGCATAACGTTAATGCTATGTACTTCTGGAGAACGCTGCCCCATAGCAACCTGCAGTGTACCTTGACAGCGGCTGCACATACAGCAGCTGGGTGGCGCTCTCCAAAAGCACATATCATTAATGATATGCGCTTCTGTAGAAAATTTCTAAGTATTAAGCGCAGCCCAGTAAAAGCAGCTATTCACAGTAGTGTGACCCAGCCATACTGAAGTTTTACCTTTTCTTTGTTCCTACCTACACACGCCTTCATGTAGTCACCCTTAGCGCCTATTTTTCAAAAGTTAACCTCCTTGTTTGAATTATGTAGAAAAAGGCTCTCGTGCTAGGGCTCATGGCCAGACCACAATATCACCACCCTATTATCTGTCTGGACACCTGCACGTGTTCACTTGCTTTGTATTTTATATCCTATTTGCCCATTGCATTCTCTACAATAAACCCAGCCTTTGCTTTAGAAGAATTGTCTACAGAGTTTTCTCAGACTTTGGTAACTAACAGACTCTGATTTTCTCACACTTTGGCTAGGGTCACACATAGAAATCCGTTTTTGGAAGTGATTTCCATGACCAATCCGTTTTTTTACTGGGTGATTTTGAGCCTCCTGTACCTCTGATTATTTGGACTTAGTAATTTTTTGACCAAAATTCTGGAAAAAACGCATCCGTTTTTCCATAGGGCCCATGTTAAAAAATTTTTTTTTGAAAAACGGACCCCAAAAACGTTGCTATAAACGTTTTTGGCTCAAAAACGTACCTAGCAATGTTTTTAGGTGCAGAAAAAAACGGATAGGGTGTGTATTACATCTAATCCGTTTTTCTATCTGTTTTTGGACTTAGAAAAAAAAAATGCTAAAAATGAAGCCAAAAATGGACCAAGGGCTTATGTGTGACCCTAGCCTTATAAAGATATTTTTTTATTAAAGGCATTGGTACTTCTTATGGCCACTTTACACACACCAACTTATCTGTCCAACTTCTGAACAACTTATTGGTTGCAGTGAAATCATGGAGATATTGTTCCATTTGTACGCAGCCACAAAATGGAACTATGTGTCCATGATTTCACTGCAACCAGTAAGTTGTTCAGAAGTTGGACAGATAAGTTGGTGTGTGTAAAGTGGCCCTTATGGTACCTTTACACGCCGCTACAGGATGGTGGAAACAACCGAGTAGATGAGAGAAATGTATCTTGCACCGCCAAATCAACCCGAGGTAGCGGCATGTAAAGACGGTTGTTTCCACCCGTCACTTCATGTACCTGTTTCCAAGCAGTGCTCATAAACAGGTTAATTTCAGCCCGATGGTTACGGCGTGTACCGGCGTGTAAATACGGTAGGGTAAGGTTTATTCGTCACCTAGTTTCACCTCCGGGAAACCACCCCCCATCAGCGATCATTGGAGGAAGCTCCTGCGTTACGATTGGTTGTCCCTGCATAGGGCGGCATATTTAAGAAGCTGACCAGTCACACTACACAATTGCTCGAGCGTCATGTATTAGTCAGCCTCCTGCGCTGGCTGCCCAATCATGATGCTCTTGCTTTGTCCTATCAGCGTACGGAATTCTCGTAATCCACAATTGTGGCACGCCTATGTGTTGTCCCTGCTGCATTGTTCCGCCCATATTACCTTGTTATAGCGGCGTGTAAATGAGGTAAGGTGAGCTACAGAAGGCAACTTGTGGTACCCGTGTGGTGTATCCAGAGATAGATGTAACCTACCGTGGCGCACCTTGTTGCGGCGTGTAAAGGTGGTGCGGGTACCGTTTTCAACCGTTTGTGCGTGCTCGTGCACGTGAAGCATCCGGTTGTTTCCACCATCCTGTAGCGGCGTGTAAAGGTACCATTAGAGCTGGTTTTCTCATGAACTGACAAGCACTTCTGTCCATAAAATGCCTGGACCATGAGTGCAATAAGCCCTGTACCTTGTGCAACCCCTATCCCGTTGTAGATTGTAAGCTCTTTTGAGCAGGGTCACCTTCATTTCTTGCTTTATTGTATTTTCTATTTTACATTGATTCTATGCCTATTGTTTTGTATCCAATTATTGTACTGTATTCGTTCTCTATTGTAATTACTTACTGTATTATATTTTCTGTACTCTAACCACTGTATTGTAAAGCGCTGCGGAATATGTTGGCGCTATATAAATAAAGCTTTATTATTATTATAAAATGACTGCTGCTGGAGGGTCAAGTGACCAGGTCTATTCATCAGCCTCCTCAGATGTATAAGGTGCCTATTTATTGGAGGCTGATGGACTCAACACATGGTCACATGCTCTTCTATCAATAGCCATTCTATGTACAGAAGTGCAAGTCAGTTTGGAAGGAAAGCTGCTATAGAGAAAATGTCCAACTCAACTATTTTGATAACTATAAGGAATGTTTCTAACACTCATAATTTCTATTTTACTGTTTGTGTTTTTTGTGATAATGGTATTTTGCAGTTTTTTTGTGAACCATACCACATTGTTACCAAAATAGTTAATATATGTATTATAATATGTTATATTTTTAAGCGGAAGGGCCAGGCTTCATTGTCATGACTTTGGATGTAGGGAAATGTCCGATCACTGTAGTGTACTTTATTTGTGCTTGTCTCTTTATTGTGACATCCATAATTTTGGTTTTAGTCTCATTTTATTTTTCTGCAGAAGATCGTTTATATTTTTCTTCTGTCACGACTCCTTTAAGAACAATCTTGTCACCTTGCCTAAAGGATGTGATGCTCAGCTTTAAATCAACTGTGATAAATCATCATTTACACAACTGTGAGGGTCTATCTGTCAAAAAAATGTGTTAATGTGTGAATATTTTCTTTATAATTTTGTCATTCATTTTCACTGCTACTATTTTTATAACAAAGACTGTCAAGGATTAAAGATGGATTTACACCAGTTTAAGTTCTTGTAATCACAGATTGTTAAAGTATGTGGTTAATCATGTGTTATGATCTGTGTGTGCAGTTCTTGCAGATTAAATACAAGACACTTTTCTGGACTGTTTTTTTATTTCTTCAAATTACCGTATATACTCGTGTATAAGCCGAGTTTTTCAGCACAGAAATTGTGCTGAAAAGTGCCCCCCTCGGCTTATACACGAGTCAGTGACGGCTGACTGTGTGGGGCCGGTGTCCGGGGGATGGAGGAGGCAGGGGGAGGCTGTATAGTGAGCGGCCGGTCACGTGGGGCCGCTCATTAGTGCAATGCAATATGCACTGCATCCCCCTGTCCATCAGCGGCAGGGGGAGCCGTGCATATTACATTGCACTGTCAGCGCTCCTCCGCCCCCCTGTGGTAGTATACAGCAGCCCCCCCGTGGTAGCATACAGCAGCCCCCCCCGTAGTATATACAGCAGCCCCCCCTGTGAGAATACAGCAGATCCCCCGTGGTAGTATACAGCAGCCGCCCCGTAGTATATACAGCAGCCCCCCCGTGGTAGTATACAGCAGCCCCCTGTGGGTATATAAAAGCCCCCCCCGTTGCTGCCGCACACCTGTAAAAAGAAGATCTTTCATACTTATCCTCCTGCTGTCACGCGATCATCCTCCGCTCTCCTTCTTGCTTGCACCCGGCGTCCATCCACGTGACCGCGCACAAATAGTGACGTCATTATTTGTGCGCGGTCATATGGATGGACGCCGGGGCCCGGGTGCAAGCAAGAAGGAGAGCGGAGGATGATCGCGTGACAGCAGGAGGATAAGTATGAAAGATCTTCTTTTTACAGGTGTGCGGCAGCAACGGGGGGGGGGCTCTATATACCCACAGGGGGGCTGCTGTATACTACCACGGGGGGCTGCTGTATATACCACGGGGGGGCTGCTGTATTCTCACAGGGGGGGGCTGCTGTATATACCACGGGGGGCTGCTGTATACTACCACGGGGGGGCTGCTGTATTCTCACAGGGGGGGGGGGCTGCTGTATATACTACGGGGGGGCTGCTGTATACTACCACAGGGGGAGGCACTGCTGTATACTACCACAGGGGAGGGGCTGCTGTATATACCACAGGGGGGGACTGCTGTATACCCACAGGGGAGGGGCTGCTGTATATACCACAGGGGGAGGCACTGCTGTATACTACCACAGGGAGGGGCTGCAGTATATACCACATGGGGAGGCACTGCTGTATACCCACAGGGGGGGCTGCTGTATACTACCACAGGGGAGGGGCTGCTGTATATACCTCTGTGGCTGCTGTATACTACCACAGGGGGAGGCTGCTGTATACTACCACAGGGGGAGGCTGCTGTACACTACCACAGGGGGAGACTGCTGTATACTACCACTGGGGAGGCTGCTGTATACTACCACTGGGGAGGCTGCTGTATACTACTACTGGGGCTGCTGTATATACCTCTGTGGCGGCTGTATACTACCACAGGGGGAGGCTGCTGTATACTACCACAGGGGGAGGCTGCTGTATACTACAACAGGGGGAGACTGCTGTATACTACCACAGGGGGAGACTGCTGTATACTACCACAGGGGGAGACTGCTGTATACTACTACTGGGGGAGACTGCTGTATACTACTACTGGGGGAGACTGCTGTATACTACCACAGGGGGAGACTGCTGTATACTACCACTGGGGAGGCTGCTGTATACTACCACTGGGGAGGCTGCTGTATACTACCACTGGGGAGGCTGCTGTATATACCTCTGGGGCTGCTGTATACTACCACTGGGGCTGTATATACTTCTGGGGCTGCTGTATACTACCACTGGGGCTGTATATACCTCTGGGGCTGCTGGATACTACCACTGGGGCTGTATATACCTCTGGGCTGCTGGATGCTACCACTGGGGCTGTATATACCTCTGGGGCTGCTGTATACTACCAATGGGGCTGTATATACCTCTGAGGCTGCTGTATACTACCTCTGGGGCTGCTGTATACTACCACTGGGGCTGCTGTATACTACCTCTGGGGCTGCTGTATACTACCACTGGGGCTGCTGTATATACCTTTGGGGCTGCTGTATACTACCTCTGGGGCTGCTGTATACTACCTCTGGGGATGCTGTATACTACCACCGGGGCTGTATATACCTCTGGGGATGCTGTATACTACCACTGGGGAGGCTGCTGTATATACCTCTGGGGCTGCTGTATACTACCACTGGGGCTGTATATACTTCTGGGGCTGCTGTATACTACCACTGGGGCTGTATATACCTCTGGGGCTGCTGGATACTACCACTGGGGCTGTATATACCTCTGGGGCTGCTGGATGCTACCACTGGGGCTGTATATACCTCTGGGGCTGCTGTATACTACCAATGGGGCTGTATATACCTCTGAGGCTGCTGTATACTACCTCTGGGGCTGCTGTATACTACCTCTGGGGCTGCTGTATACTACCTCTGGGGCTGCTGTATACTACCACTGGGGCTGCTGTATATACCTTTGGGGCTGCTGTATACTACCTCTGGGATGCTGTATACTACCACCGGGGCTGTATATACCTCTGGGGATGCTGTATACTACCACTGGGGCTGTATATACCTCTGGGGCTGCTGTATACTAACTACTGGAGCTCCTGCTGTATATACCACTGGGGCTGCTGCTGTATACTACCACTGGGGAGGCTGCTGTATACTACCATTGGGGGGGCTGTATACCACACTGCTGGGGGCTGTATACCTGTGCTGGAGTCCACCCTCGGCTTATACACGAGTCAATAGGTTTTCCCAGGTTTTGGGGGCAAAAGTAGGGGGTCGGCTTATACACGGGTCGGCTTATACACGAGTATATACGGTAATAAAATTTCCATCTGTCCAAAGATTGATCCATCTTCTGTCTTTATATTATTACCAAAGTGACAAATTGCAATTTAGGGTACTACTAACTTTTACTATTTCATTTCTTTCAACGATTATGTTAATATAAAGCCTTCTAGCAGCATTTCTAATGAAGGCTGTGTTTTTTGCATTTAACCTTTGTTTTTTGTTTTAATTATGTATTTATTTTATTAATTATTAATTTACTTCACTCACCCTACAACTCCCGACAGCAGGATTTGCTACAGTCCTGTGGCTTTGAGTTTGCATTTTAAACAGCCTATGGGATAATTCTGCAGATGTTTAGTAAAATATAACTCGTTTGTATGCTGTATTAGTTCTATAAACATTTAATGAATATTCTGAATGAATGAATTTTCATTTAGCTACATTTATGCACAATGTTTTGGTCATGTTTAAGTAGTTTTTTCCACACTTTTTTTGCTAGTAAAAATGTAGCTCACAGATTATGGAAGTTCATCAGGAGGTAAACATGATGATGTTCTCTACAGACAATTAATTTTAATATGCAATGTTTGCTCTAATTGGTACTCATGACATTTTTTATCTAAGACATCATGATTTCGTACAAAACATATTTTAGTGAGCCCACAGAGACTGTATTTAGAGCTTATTTTTTATAGGATTCTGCACAACATTAGATTGTTACTAGTGCACTTAGCCTCCACATTAAATGCTTATCAATATATGATGTGTGTTTACGTTGGCACAAGCTGGCACAACATATTGGAGACTGAAATAGAATATCTGTGGAAAAAATCCAATTTTCATTTTGCACTGCTGCTCATTTATTTCTTGAAAACACCTGTAAAGTCAAAATACAAATAAACTGCTCCGAGAGTTAAAATCCCCGAGTCATCAAAATTATTACATCAGAATCCTGGATGACGGGTGCGTTCAAATCTATGGAAATGGTATGCGATTGCAAACTGATAAAAGATCAGATTGCACTTTCAACCATGTTAAACTATACTGACATGCATATCTGCGAGTTTTGCCTCTGTAATAAACGTGCCAAGGAAAAACTCACAGCATACTGCATATGTCTGAGAACCTCACCGAGATTCCACTGATGCAATGTATGGGAGCGATGAAAACATTGCACACCATTCGCAGAGCACACTGACCAATGCATATTTACTGCATTGACTGGCAACAGTCAATAACAGACACTCACACTCTGTTAGAGCCTCTGTGATTGGCTGTTGCAATCAGACTGCATTTCCTCAATCTGGACGGTGATTGTACTTGGTTGCCATGCACATTAGTATATAGAAACAAACCTGCCATCAGACTGTGCTAAATAGTTTAAAAAAGCATGGGATTTCGCAGTATATTTTAATCTAGCCCAGTAAAAGCGGACAGCTACGAGCTGCTACTTTCAAGTGCATAATTTTATGTTGGCTGGTAAAAATTTTTTCGTGGGTTCTGCCCTATTTTTAATTGCCTGCTAAGGTAAAACTAGGTAGCTGAGGGCTGGTATTTTCAGCGGGGTGAGGAACATTTGTTTTAGGGCCCCCCACACTAAAGAATAGAAGCTCGCAGCTGCCCCTGAAAATGGCACATTCATCATAGCACCATTCCCAGGTGCTTTTGCAGGCTCTTCCAGCGACCCTTGGAGTGATGGCATGCTGGGTAATAAGAGGTTAATACCAACTTTGTATTGCCAGCTGATATTAAGCCCTGAGACTCTTAATGTCAGGCCAAGTTAGACCCGGCCATTAAGAATCTCAAATAAATGGTTATGAGAGACACAACACAGAGACAAATCATTTTTTTCAAAATAAAAACACAGAGACACTTAGGCTAGGGCTACACTTGGGAGCCTGCATCCGCTAACTGGATCCATTAATGGATCCGGTTTTGTTCCTTGTCATTTTGGAGGCATTTTTAGCCCTTGCATTAATGCATGCATTAACACATGGCACCTACAGTTGTGGACAAAAGTATTGACACCCCTGCAATTCTGTCAGATAATACTCAGTTTCTTCCTGAAAATGATTGCAATCACAAATTCTTTGGTATTATTATCTTCATTTAATTTGTCTTCAATGAAAAAACACAAAAAGAATTGTCCTAAAGCCAAATTGGATATAATTCCACACCGAACATAAAAAAGGGGGTGGACAAAAGAATTGGCACTGTTAGAAAAATCATGTGATGCTTCTCTAATTTGTGTAATGAACAGCACCTGTAACTTACTTGTGGCACCTAACAGTTGTTGGCAATAACTAAAACACACTTGCAGCCAGTTGACATGGATTAAAGTTGACTCAACCTCTGTCATGCGTCCTTGTGTGTACCACATTGAGCATGGAGAAAAGAAAGAAGACCAAAGAACTGTCTGAGGACTTGAGAAACCAAATTGTGAGGAAGCATGAGCAATCTCAAGGCTACATGTCCATCTCCAAAGACCTGAATGGTCCTGTGTCTACCGTACGCAGTGTCATCAAGAAGTTTAAAGCCCATGACACTGTGGCTAACCTCCCTAGATGTGGACAGAAAAGAAAAATTGACAAGAGATTTCAACGCAAGATTGTGCGGATGGTGGATAAAGAACCTCGACTAACATCCAAACAAGTTCAAGCTGCCCTGCAGTCCGAGGATATAAAAGTGTCTGAATTAAAAGTATGGTAGGATACCCAGGAAGACCCCACTTCTTACCCCGAGACATAAAAAAGCCAGGCCGGAGTTTGCAAAAACTTACCTGAGAAAGCCTACAACGATTGGAAGAATGTTCTCTGGTCAGATGAGACAAAAGTAGAGCTTTTTGGGCAAAGGAAGGTATCAACATAGAGTTTACATGAGTAAAAAAGAGGCATTCAAAGAAAAGAACACGGTCCCAACAGTCAAACATGGCGGAGGTTCCTTGATGTTTTGGGGTTGCTTTGCTGCCTCTGGTACTGGACTGCTTGACCGTGTGCATGGCGTTATGAAGTCTGAAGACTACCAACAAATTTTGCAGCATAATGTAGGGCCGGTGTGAGAAAGCTGGGTCTTCCTCAGAGGTCATGGGTCTTCCAGCAGGACAATGACCCAAAACACACTTCAAAAAGCACTAGAAAATGTTTTGAGAGAAAGCACTGGAGACTTCTAAGGTGGCCAGCAATAAGTCCAGACCTGAATCCCATAGAACACCTGTGGAGAGATCTAAAAATGGCAGTTTGGAGAAGGCACCCTTTAAATATCAGGGATCTGGAGCAGTTTGCCAAAGAGGAATGGTCTAAAATTCCAGCAGAGCATTGTACGAAACACATTGATGGTTACCGGAAGCGGTTGATCACAGTTATTTTGGCTAAAAGGTTGTGCAACCAAGTATTAGGCTGAGGGTGGCAATACTTTTGTCTGGCCCATTTTTGGAGTTTTGTGTGAAATGATCACTGTTTTGCTTTTTGCTTCATTCTCTTTTGTGTTTTTTCATTGAAGACAAATTAAATGAAGATAACAATACCAAAGAATTTGTGATTGCAATCATTTTCAGGAAGAAACTGAGTATTATCTCACAGAATTGCAGGGGTGTCAATACTTTTGGCCACAACTGTATGAAATTTTATTTTTATTTTGTTTGAGAATCACTGGGATCCTGTTGAAGCATTCCAGAATTATTATCTAAGATACTGAAAACGGGCTAGGGATTCAATGCGTCAAATGTTGTGTGTGATTGTTTTCTATTGATATTACAGTTTTGTCTAATCGTACAGACATATAATAAACACAGCTGTATATATGTATTTTTCAAATTAAGATCAGATAACTACTTTGTCATGGTCAGTGCACTCCATTAAATAAAATAAACAGGATGTGATTTCTGTATAGAATATAGAAACATAAACAGAAAGGGTTATTTCTAATAGAACAAGTAAACTATTTATGAATTTGATATTTCAAAATTATATTTCTGGGAGTATTCTGCAATTTACCTATTATTACTCAGCAGTTTCCATGGCAATTCTCTAATGGATTAACAAGTGTAAAAGACAGTCACCACCGATACCTCGGAGCCTGGCATCTGATATAAAGACTTCATTGTAGAATTGAAAATGTGCAGTAATTCGAAATACCAAATCCAAGACTGGATTACTAGGCACATGACAAAAATGAATCAATAATCCTTATTAAAAAGTCACAGGATAATAGTAGATAAAGAAGCTATATGTGCAGAAACTATTGATACATAAATTATAAAAAACATTGTGTATATGTAGATGTAAAGTGAATGAACAAAACAGAATCTAATTCATGTCAATATTTTGTGTGAAAATTCTTTTGTCTCTCCATGTACTCCAAAACAGACTCTGTGATACAGATAGATATGCGTAGCTCCCACCCAACATAGATGCAGGGAATGTCACCATCTGTGGGCTCAGTCGTTTTGGCTCTGCCGCAGTACGGCAAAGTACAGTGTTACTACAAGATCCTCAAAGGCCTCTGTGCAGGTGCGAGATTTCCCTAGGCGTGGAGATGATGCAGGAGGCATCATCAACAGTAATCAGAAGAAAAGGAAGCAGTTCAGACGAGAGAGGCAGGACGGATGGAGCTGAAATCAAGCCCATCACACCGGAACAAAGAAATTTACGTACAAAGATGAAGATTTTTATAAGATATTTATCGGGTGTACAGGGGAAGTCAGGGCATAGGCCAGGGTCACACATGCCCACCAGTTTTTTCCCATTTCCAAAACCAGATTCGGGGTCAACAGAGTCCACATAACATGCTGGCGTGTATGATGTAGCATCCCTACAATGCAGGAAGTTATGTAGCACACAACACACCATGACTACTGTATCTATAGATTCCAGTTTCATATGTAAAGCAGTATGAAACAAGCGGAATCGATCGGCCATGATCCCAAACGCGTTTTCAACCACATGACTGCCCAGGATAGCCGGTAATTGAAAATGTGTTGTTCAGGGGTGATAGTCCTCTGGGAATATGGCTTCAGTAGGTGTGCCTGAAGTGGGAAGGCTTCATCCCCCACAAACACAAAGTTATGGTGTCTAGTGGTGTCATCATTTGAGGTGGCCGTCCCTAAGATCTTTACCAAAGGACGTGTGTGCCAAAACACCACCATCAGACTCACGCCTGTTCATGCCCACATCAACGTAGATAAACTCATAATTTGCATTTACGAGGGCCATGAGGACCACACTGAAATACCCTTTATAGTTAAAAAAAAATGACCCACTGTTGGGGGGTTGTGTGATCCTCACATGCTTGAAAGCACCCCACTGTTTGGGAGTTGCCACCTTCTCTAAAGTCAGTAGCAATTTGCAACCATTATGCGGTGGTTGTAGGAAAGCACATATAGATGGCAGCAGACACCTCACAATGGCCTCACACGTCTCAGGAATGAGGCAGCTCAGCAGTCACCGCGAGACAGCCGCAGAATACTGCAGGTCAGTCATTGAGCAGCCTGTTGCCAGGAAGCGCAGAGTCACACCCAACCGCTCCTATGGTGGCACAGCTTGACGCATCACTTTGTCCTAATGGGTAATAAATGGACGAACATATTCCAAAAGGTACTTGAAAGAGTCCTCAGACATCCATAGATAGTTTCTAAAGTCATGTGGATTCCTGTCCTCCAGCTGACGGACAAGACGCATGTGAGTCAGTTTAGACCTTTGCAGGAGCCAATCATGAGACCACATACACTGTTGTCTATGCCTCCGCAGCCTCTCATATCTCTCCTCAAGCCACAAGTCCTCCTCCAACAAGGCGAAGAGCCACAACTGCACTCTCTCCTGGTTCCATGAGGTATAAGCTGTGTTTCCAAAACTCTGCCTAAAAAAAATATCAAAGGAGAGTATGAGTACATGAGCACATTGCAACACAAAGTTTCCCCAACTAACCTATGTCCATAGTAACATGTTACCCAAAAAGTAACCAGTTGGATGGTTCACATGTAATGTGAAACCTGACCTAAATCATTGCGCGATACATCAGTAAACCCACACAAACACAAGAACTATATTACATATGCTCACCCATGCTACTCGTCATGTGCATACAACAACTAATGGACCTACACAATGGGTGTAGTGCCCCTATATGCCACCCATGGATGGCTATGGTCAACATCAAGGACAACAAATGAAGGCAAGGTCATGAGTACCTGTCAATTGGTGAGCCAAGATTACACATTACAATAAGGTTATTCTCCAAGATGCATGGATATGTAAATATCCATGTCATAATGTGGTTTCACAATGCAGGATTGTCCTCAATCAGTGTCGAGCCATTTTTTGGGGACAAAGCAGGATAGGATTTAGAACACAATATAGATATTTAAAAGATGAACAGCTGTTGATAGTTCATGGGTCAATCCTGCTTTGCCCACACAAAGTGGATGGACACTGATCAGGGCCAATCCTGCAGTCTCAAACCAGCCATACACTTGGTGTCACTGACAGCAAAACATACACAGTATATTAACAGTGGGCCAAAAGACCTGAAGGTCCTGATGTTGCTCACAACACAGTAGAGGCCCCCAAATGACATTACAAAGCGCAGTAGAGGCTCCTCCATACTTAAAAAACTGTGTGCACAGCACTACTTACTCAATGACTCTGGACAGCAAACATGACATAGCTCGGGCGTTGCCATTTTTGATGTGGTAACCAGCCCCGGCGTCAGCAAATTTGCACTCCTGCATTGCTACATGTCTGTGTGTTAATGTTGTATTTATTTTTATTTGTGTTGATGCAGATGGCTGACAAACAAGAGTTTCTCCGGGAATTCATCGAGATGTACAATGAGCACGAATGCCTTTGGCGGACCAAGTCACCTGCTTATAACAACAAGCAGGTAAACAGAGCAGCATATGCCAATCTCGTCACACTGGCTCAGTGATACCATCTGGCTGAGCAGTGTGACGAGAGTTTGTCAAGACCAAGATACAGTCCCTGAGGACTGTGTTCCACTGGGAACACAAAAAGGTGCTTGAGTCGAGGGCTTCTGGCAGGGGAACTGAAGAGGTCTATAGGCCCACCCTGTGGTACTTTAACCTCCTCAGGTTCACCCTTGACCAGGAGCCCCCTCGGTCCAGCACCTCCAACAGGGACTGTATCCAAATGGCATCCGCGGCTCCTGAACAAAGTGCTTTGCCAGAGGATATAAGTACCATACTAATGTACCTAGGAACAACCATTGTTGATTGTATTAACTTGGGGTATTTAATGGTGGTGTAACATAGTACCATGTAGTGGTTAACAAATTTGCCCTTATGTAAAGGGGATGGGTGACATAGTGCACTCATATTAGCTTAATTGATGATGGCCACATCCAGCAATATTACCATGCTTGTCATTCGGTTAACTTGTATATACACTGTTTAACGTGACATATGTCCCCATAAACACACTAGTAAACATGGTAGATGATGTGCCAAATAAATCCTCCATAAAATGACACAAAACATGTGTGTGTGAATTGATGGTTGCCCATGTCAAATTTGGTAACAATATGTTTGTCTGTTTACAGACCTCAAGCCTGGCCGCGGCATCCGTCGCTGACTCTCCCCCATCAACATCACAGGGGGAGGTGGCAAGTCAGCCCAATGTGGCCCAAGCTCCACATTTCGTCGACGATGCCCCCCCACCCCACCACCCAGAGCTGGGAGCTTGGGCCAGAAGGGTGCTGTACAACCTGGAACAGCGCCCACAGACTGGGATTAGGCTGCTTGTCAGCGAACGGGTGTTGCAGATGGAGCCCCACAAGCGTCTGTGCATCGAGCGTATAATCTACCTAATGCTCACGCATCCGACGATGGGACACTGACGACAAGGACCATCCTTGCGGAACCACCAGAGCAAGTGCCAGTGTCCCAGGTCTTGAGGACTCCCATGCCTGGCAAACTCCTGCTATTCGGAAGTTCACCATACCATCCAACCCTCTGCATAGGCCGGACCCTCTTTTCTATGGTGATATGGGTCCGAAAATATCGTCAGCTCCTGCATCTGATTATGATCCTGTTCAGAGACGCTACCCCTACGTGTGACTATTTGTGTGTGTGTTTTTTATGTATCTAACATAATTTCGACACAAGATGTGTGTATTCTTTAAGTTTTGTTTCATTAAAAATTTATTAGAAGAAAGCGTGTCGTGTTCATGTGTTTGCATGTTAAGATTGACATGTAGTCTAGGAAGGGGGTTTAATCCAAGTAGCTTAGGTAATTAACAACAGCAACTCAATTTTGTTGCAACACATGGTGAAGGGTTGAAATGTTTTGGATTGTACACTGTGTAGGTGTTCACTGTTGTTAAAATATTGAAATCTTATTTCTTAGCGAGTGTGACATGAGCTTAGTGTGACCCGAAGCGTAAGTGCGGACAGAAGTAAGTGTGTGACTTGTGATTCAGTGAGGAAGTATTTGGGAATCCTGCAACAAATACCTGTGTGAATTGCTGACTGCTTTTTTTTTTTTACCTTTTTAATTTTATTGGGCTTTTTTAACTTTCTTTTCTCTCTACAAGTTTATAGTCTCTTATTTTACTTCCTGTAAGTTAAAGGGTTAACTACTTTGAACTTAAAACCTGTGGTGTAGCTATACTTACAAGTGGTTAATTAAGGGTGGGGGTGCATAATTAAGGGTTTATAAGTAGCAGCAGGGATCCCTGAGGAAGGTGCATGGAACTGCACAGAAACGCGTAGGAAATAAAGAAGAATACTGCTACAAGATATATCTTGCATTCCTTGTGTTTCCTGTGGACTCAGCAGCGCGGAAAAGACCCACTTCCTTACAATGGGCACAATATTAAAAGAGGCCCTCATGCACGCCTCTATCCAGGGGCATCTTGGTGCCTCCCAAGTTTTGGCTCCCCTGCCTAGGGCAATCCTACAAAAGACCCACTTCCTTATAATGGGCACAATATTAAAAGAGGTCCTCATGCACGCCTCTATCCAGGGGCATCTTGGTGCCTCCCAAGTTTTGCTTTCCTGCCTAGGGCAATCCTACAAAAGACCCACTTCCTTATAATGGGCACAATATTAAAAGAGGCCCTCATGCACACCTCCATCCAGGGGCATCAGAGTGCCACACAATTTTTGGCTTCCCTGCCTAGGGCAATACTACAAAAGAGCCACTTCCGTATAATGGGCACAATATTAAAAGAGGCCCTCATGCACATCTCTATCCAGGGGCATTGGGGTGCCACACTATTTTTGGCAGCCCTGCCTAGGCAATACTACAAAAGACAAACTTCCTTATAATGGGCACATTATTTAAAGAGGCCTTCATTTATGTCTCTTCCCAGGGGCATGCCACACAATTTAAAAAAAAAAAAAATCTTTCATATAATCCAAAAAACTAACATACACCAACTCTGTCTCACAAGTGGGTATGAGCCCTTAATATTTTCTCCATGAAAATCCATTTTTGTTTCATTTTGTAACGCTTTCTTGACAGTCCGTAAAAGTGGAGTAATAGTCTGACAACATTGTTCACAGTAGTGACCTTGGGGTCTGAAATGCTTCCAGGGGTCTTCCCCATGCTGTTCCCATGTCATTTCAGCACTGTTCTGATACTTTTGTGACATTTTTAGGGTTTTTCCATGCTGCCGGGGGTCTTGCCAGAAAAATACTCGGGTCTCACATAGAATAACATTGAGCTCGGTGCTCGGGCCGAGCACTTTAGTACTCGCTCATCTCTATTTAACACCCCTGCTACAACACATCTACCTGTACACACAAAACGCCACACAATGGCCCAGTGCCGCAGTAAATACTATTCTAAACATGTATTTGGTAACACGTGTGTTACCTCTTAATATTCAAGGCAGAATACAGTCATATATGACATTTCCTTCGCTTTAATTTTGTGAAGAAGAATGTTAGGCCAACAGGTCCTTTTTGCCCATTGTAAATGGTAATGTATCTTTGTTTTATTTTTTGGGCTGTTTTTTTAAAATTTTTAGGCTTTTTTGTTGATTATTTTTTCCAAGTTATAACATATGAAACATACTCTGAAAAACAACTTTAAGAACAACAACATAGTGTAACAAATGACACATATACACACACAACACATGGCCAAATAAATAACAAATTACATTGCCAGAGACGAGGGCCCGCCAGAATGGTCACCTTGAATGACCCTGTGGAGCAGAAACCCCAAGCGGTTCAGCTCTTCCTGAGCCCGGTGGTAGCAGGCTACAACCTCCATCAATGATGGAACAACTATAGTGGGTAAAAAACACAATCAGTAAGATGCTCAAGTGTGTGTGTCAAAGGAATGTGAATGTGTAATGTTACTTAACGATTTTCATCATGTCCCATGGTGTCTCATTCTGGGGATGGTGAGGGACTCAACGCCCACCCTGTGTCAGCGGCTCCTGTGGCTGAGGAAACAGAAACACAATCGTACAGTGAAAGTGGCACAACCGAATGTTTAGAAGGATGGGGACACATGTAATGACTAACCCAAGGTTGTACTCGGCTGTCTGGGCCCTGCTGTGGTTGGGATATCACTGGTGGCTTGCCCAGACCCATAGCCCTGGTGGTCAACTGGTAAAGGAGTTGGGGAATGGTAATAAAGAGTTTAAAAGTTTGTCTTGACGCCACCTGCATATTCTGGTGATGGGCAGCAGTGCCACTTCAGACCTCTGCAGGAAATGGTACTGCAGCTCGGATGGAGCAGCCTCCTGCAGGTGGAGTTGAGCTTCCGGGGCAGGGATGCACCTGTAATGGTGGTGCTGGAGGAACGGAATAAACTGCGGAGCAGTGCAGCAGATGAACAGACACACGGAGGCTTTGTCACTCTACATGGGTACTTTACTCTGTAAACCAGTTCAGATGGCAGTTCAGGTTACAGCACAAACAGTCTATAATCAGGTAGCTGGTCGGGTAGTCACAGAGGGTTGCATGGTCATTCAGCGGATCCCGATCCCGTAGTATACTTTCTCTTGTCAATCCCGTGTCCTGCTGCTAAAACCTGCCCCGACACAGCCCTCTTCTATACCGTTGGGGTGCTGTGAGATTCTCTTCTTCTCTCTCTCTCTCTCTGAAGGGGCTCGACCTTTGGTGGGCAATCCTGGCATGACTGCACTTTCTAGACAGGGTGTCAGGGTTGATGAACTGACCCGTGACACCGGTGTGGACGGCTCAGGGGCTGAACACCCTTCACCGTGTCCTTGGAGCCGGTACTCCATTAGATGGACCAGGGTTTCCCCAGAGTATGGGTGCTTCCAATATGAGGTCCCCTCTTTCTTTCTTGCACTATTTAATGATAATTTTTGTATTCCTTTATTAAACTATAAACACTACAAGGACTACTCTAAAAAGGATCTTTATTAATATCTAGTTAAAACAACCATATGTGGCTTACGTGGCATGTGCATAACAGCGACCCTTCCCTCACACAGTTACACAGCATACAATATTTACAATGATCCCATAGGATCTCCCAATGTTCTAGGTACAATTATGATAGTCTGACCTAGCGTCAATTTTATTCAAACGTCAACGTTCAGTTAACGTCATCCTAGTATCCTCTTTTGAATCAACATATATGAACAAACTGCAGAATCTGAACCATATAATATTTCCGTGTTCAATTTTACAACCCGACGCGTTTCACCAACTATCATGCCAGCTCATCAGGGGTGAATAGTTTATACAATATTATACATGGTTTATTACAATCACACGCAGGTGGTTGGTACAGTAAATATTAGTGCTTATTTACTGTGACATTATCACTATGACGCTAGACATTCATCTGTTGGTCCGCTCCACCAATAAAACAGAATGGTATATGCCCTGGAGACATAAAGAACTATATAACCGACACAATAGTTGTTATGGTCTTGATATTAACAGAAAAAAGTCCCCAGCCAGTTGAGTGTTAGAATTGTCTCACTTCACCCAGTGAACCTGTTTTATTGGTAGAGTGGTTACACAATAATACAGAGTGTTTGGAATGGTATACACATGAGTGTAGTTTGGCCCTTCATGGGCCGTTCTTTACCCCCTGCACATGGCCAGTGTTGAAGCTTCTGCATCATCACTTGATTGTCATTATCACACAGGGTAAAGTTCCATGTGGAGCAAAGTCTGTTCTGTGTGTTGAATAGAAAGGTGGATCTATGTTGCGTTATGAAATTATGGCGCCCTGCTCACACAGGTAACCACAGACTCACCAACCACAGGGTTGGGCTTCCACAATGGGTACACATAACCAACACCTTCCACCCCAACCCACTAGGGGGGAGCTCAACTTTCTGCTCTTAGGCAAGATCCCCCATAAATACTGGTGCTGGAGGCAGAGTTAGACAGAGTGTGCAGTCGCTAGCAGAACTGTGAAGACGTCCTGGTGGTTGGAGCCGTGCTAGGCCCGAGCCAACAGAACAGCCATCAGTCTAGCTATTGCAGGGACCCAAGAGTGGGGTTGAAGGCGAGATGTAGGAACAACGAAGAAGTAGCGGCCTGGGGACCGAGGAGCCATCTTGGTTCTCTCTGGAGAGCACCTTGGAGTCCGAGTCTGCAGGGGAGCATCCAGCCCAGCAGAGAATACCAGTTTTCCGTGGAAACTTCAGTCTCCTGGGCATCTGTGCAGTCACCAACAAGGGAGCCACACACCGCAAGAGAGTATATAGCGGCAGTCCAACGAGGGTTACCCAACACAGCACAGGTTATAGGAGAACAGAGGAGGCCAGCCAAGTTCCATACAGGACAGGGGCTTCAAACATAGGAAAAGAGACGAGGAGGTTTTATACCCACTTACTGTGGAGATCCAGAAGTGCTACCTGAACACCCGGCAGTGTACTGGACTTTTACCTGAAATTCCATCAGTAAAAGGTAAAGAAACAATCTCCGGTGTGTGTCTATTCCTCTACCCCTGATTCTGTCATCTATAGAGACTATTCCAGCTGCCAGCCAGCAAGGCCAATTCCCTGCTTTCATCCCTAACCATCTACTACCAGAGCCCCGGGGACCCAGCTCTGCCTGTGGGGAGCTTCTACACCTAGCTGCCCGTAGATCATCCCTAGAGGCTCAAGGCAGTGCTGGTGCAATCACCAGAAGTCACAGGTGGCATCACGACAAACTTTTAAACTCTTTCTTACCATTCTCCAACTCCTTTACCAGTTGAACACCAGGGCCACGGGTCTGGGCAGGCCACCAGTGACATCCCAACTGCAGCAGGGCCCAGATACCTGAGTCCCCATACAACCCTGGGTTAGTCAAAATACTCACCACGCAACCTCTGTATGTGGGCATGGAGACTGGCCATATGGTCCCTGGCTTTGTATTTCATGTCCACAATTTTCTTGCGAATCTGTACTGGTTCACATTCAACACCCAACTGCCTCAGAAGAGCCCACTGGATCTCCTGAGGATGGCCTGCTTATGGAGTCGCGGGTGCGCATGGTGGTACTGGCACCAATAATCATGGCGGTCTCATATATGAAGCATGACCATCAGCTCTGTATCTCCCAGGGTGCTGAGTGTGTAACTGCGGCCATGTTTATGCTGGAGTTGTAAATGCGACAGGACAACAGAACGGGAGGCAAAACAACGTCATGACGACGCGCCGAACGCTGGTTACGCCCACCACACTTGAGCATCCCCGAAGGAGGCGCCTGCACATGAAGTGCTTAGCCTTTCCGGACACGCCGCTGCATCTCTGAAAATGTGAGACGGAAATGCTCCGGCGTCATACATGGTTGACTGGCTGTGTCTCTAACTACTTATGATTTCCATCACTCTCATTGTTTAAATGTGTGTAATGATATTTGGAACAATAAACAAGTCAATGAGTCTACTGATCCATGCACGGAACATTAAATATGGCACCTTTTCCATGAACCAACGGCAGCCAATCGTAACCCAGTTCTGGGCACCAATTAGCACGCCTACGGAATTTATTTCATGATCAGTGAAGTCAATCACAACATCGTTATCGCGTTGTCACACAGAACAATGCTACCAGACCGCTTGACCGACATCGTCAGGTTTTAGAACATGTTCATAAACCTGCCAACTCCAATAATAATGAGGGCAACACATCATCATGTAGCAATTTCAGATATTCAGTGGCATTGAGGTTTCCATTGATGAAAAATCTTTGTACCCAATATACCACACCATATCATCAATTTTTGTGTTCCAACAGTCTTGGAGGGATTTGTCCACTGTGGGTTAGTGCCAGACCAATAGCGGTGCTATTGTTTGTTAACTTCAACATTCACAAAAAAGTTTGCCTCATCACTGAACATCATGTTCTGTGTAAACTGAGAGGCCTGTTCCAATTTTTGTTTTGCCTATTCTGCAAATTCAGTGCACCGATCTGGGTCATCTTCGTTGAGATGCAGCAGCAGCTGGATTTTGTAAGAGTGCAATTTGTGAGTAGCTAATATCTGCCGAAGGGATGTTCGACTGATGCCACTCTCCAGTGACATGCGGCGAGTGTTACGCTGTGGGCTCTTACTGAATGAAGAGAGGACAGCCACTAATGTTTCTTCATTATTGACCAGTTTTCTTGCATCCATATTTTAGCAAATCCAACACTGAACCTGGTTCACAAAATTTGGCAAGCAGTTTACTAACTGTAGCATGGAGGATGGGTGGTCTCTTAGGATGTCTTGCATTGAATTCTGCTGCAATGACCCGGATACTGCATTCACCAGATATCAACACAATTTGTATCTGCTCCTCACGTGTTAAGCTCTGCGACATGTCAATGGCTGTAAACAAAGAGAAACTTGAAAATAACTCATAAAAGAATAATGTAAGATTAAAACCAAGCACACCATTGTTTTTCTTATAAAATTGTCAATAAGTTTGAGGTGGCACGTGACCCTCTTCCAATTGAGAAAACTAAAGTTGGATCCAAAATGGCCAGCTTCAAAATGGCCACCATGGTCACCACCCATCTGGAAAAGTTTTTCCCCTCCCATATACTAAACAGGAAGTTGATATCACCACCCACTCCCATTTTATTTAGGTGTATCCATATAAATGGCCCACCCTGTATAAAGAACCTATGGCCTTCATTAGAATTAATGGCTCACTAACAGATGCATTCTTATCAAAAATAAATTGCGACAGAGTTGCCCACTGTCACCATTGCTTTTTGTACTAGCGATGGAGTCCTTCCTGTGTGCTGTGCAGCAAATGCCAAGAGATAGAGTGCACTAGAGTCGGTAAACTGCACTATAGAACTGCAGCCTTTGCCAATGATCTAGTCTTGATGACTAAGCCTCTCAGATGCTTTCCTGACTCTGGTGAAAATTCTTGATGAATACAGTAGCCTTTCAAATTTTAAGGATGAAGGCATCCAAATCTGAGGCATTAGACTAAATGTTCCCCAAAACGCTCTCACCACATTGAAGGCCCTGTATCCATTTGCATGGCCTAAATGATACAATATTTACCTAGGAGTTAAGATAAGCAGAATATATAAAGAACTACTCCAACTAAATTTCTATCCCCTACTTGAAACCGCTGCTGTGACCATTCAGTCTTGGAGAGACACGTTTCTATCATGGAAAGGAAGAAAAAAAACTGAAAAGCTTGAAATTGCCCAAATTCACTTATATGTTTCAAATGCTGCCCATTAATATTCCAGATTCTTTCATCTCCAAGATTAATTCCCTGTTTTTTAAATATATATGGAAAAACAATAAATCCCATATAACCTACCCACTTTGACACTACCTAAAATAAGAGGCTGAATGGGTGTGTGGCACCCCTGCGGGGGATTGCCACAGGATCCACCGGTGCAAGGAAGGAATTACACCTTGGTTCGCACAGCACACCACACCTTCCACCCCAGACCTGAAGGGGGAGCTCTGGCTGCTTTAAGTCAGTTCCCCTTTAAAACATCCAGGCCTGAGGGGAAGAGTTAGTCAGTCCCTGTAGTCAATTCCAAGAGAGAGTTGGAGAGAGCTGGAGTGAGCAGCTGGTCGCAGGGAAGGATCCAGGCCCAGGACCAGGGACCACTGGACCGCTGTGTTGCACCCTAGGGAAAGGGTCGGAGGCAAGTGGAGGAAACAGGGAATCAAGAGAGAGAACCAGTTAAGGTCTCCCTATAGTACACCCGGACACCGGAGTTCAACCCTGCCAGCATTAAGTGCAACAGCAAAAGCCCGGAAGACTCAGGAGGAGTTCATCCCTGAAGCAATATAAGTAAGAGATGCTAAAACTGACCAAGTACAGGACCAGGGGCCATAGGAGAAACAGGGACCCGCAGAAGGACCTTATAGTCAGTTTAGGATAAAGCCCAGAGAGGGAGAAGAAGTGGTGGGTTCAGGTGCAGGCAGGCCTCATCCCAAACCACAGAGCACAAAGACAAAGGAGGGCTCATAACTATCTAAGGTGGAAGTCTCAAGTTGCACCGGGGACCTGGTTATTACTCTGGACTGTACCTGTTACCTTGTCACCAGTAAAAGGTACGAAACAACGATCACCCTGTGTGTGCCTGCTTAACCGCCGCAATTCACCACCTGGCCTACCGAGACGTGACTACTATTCCCCTTGTCCATCCCCGCTGTCCTGAGGTACAGCTCCACCTGTGGGGAGCTGTACCACACTCTGCTGCACCCACCATCACCTCAGCAGCCGGCTGCAGCGCTGGTATACCCATTACCAGGTACCATAGGTGGCGTCATGTTACCAATCCCCTTATTCCCCCATCATTCCCCGCCATTGAAGGTCCAGGGCACAGGACCGGGGACCAACCAGCCGTGATTCCCCCATCAAAGCCGTCATCAGCACCGATACTCGAGTACCCCCTACCCTGTCGACCGCTTCAATTCTGGTGTCACGAACAGGATTCCGTACCCGGTAAAACCGAGTACTGTGTGCCAAGAACTGAACTTTATTAACTGTTTCTGAACTGTACAACAGGGCCGCCATTACAGAAAATGAACTGCGCCACAGCGCAGGTAGAAAAGAGCGGGAAGATAAGCCCCGCCATTTCATTTAGCTGGAGATCCACGAGGTGCTTCTCCCAGTTCCAGAAATACCCGAGGTGCTCCGTTCCCTCTGTAGAGCAGCCGACGACCGGAAACAGTTTGCTTCATCTCACCGGTTGGCAATGATTAACTAGGGGGGCCCCATCATGAGTGACTCGGATGTTGCACAGGTCCCTGACGGGGGAGATGGCCGAAATGCAGAACCCGGAGCAGCGGCCCAGATAATGCCGATAGCCCTGCCATACATACCGGGTGCCAAATGGTTACCAACATATGAAGGCAAACCTGGTACCTTAGCAGCCTTTAAAAAAAAAAATATGCGCAATGCTGGACATGTATACAATGACAGAGAAGCAGCGAGCCACCGTTGTGTTGTGACAATTAACAGGTGCAGCGGAGCTGGAGGTTGAGTCCTGGAGTGATGCTGACAGGGACTCTGCTGCTAAAGTGTTTGATAACTTAAAAACTGTCTTTGAAAAACGCATACAGTCTGAATTGAGGATGCTGTTCTTCCAGTGTAAACAGAGACTGAAGGATACTATCAGAGACTATGCCCTCCGTTTACAAGCGGCACTCCAGTCTTTAAAACAGGTAGACCCGGCAAGTGTATTGGAAGAGGATAGAATGCTTGCAGAACAGTTTACAGAGGGATTGAGGTCAGACTACCACCGCCAGCAAGTACATATGTGGGTATTGGATCACCCAACTGTGAACTTTAGTGACTTAAAAGATCGTGCTATAACTGTGTTAAGGGATCCAGTGTCTGCGAAGCCTGCAATACAATCCTGGCAGGTTAACACTTCTCCAATAGACTTTAAAACCGTTTCTACAGATCCTGCAAAAGTAGAAAGACAAGCTGTAGCAGATAACTCAGATGATGACATGCATAACCAGGTGCTGCAGTTAACCAAAAACATGGACTATGTACTAAAGCTCTTGCAAACTATGCCTGGAGCACCACCGCCAAGCAAAATCCAACTAGCTGATAGCCCTGAGGATGTCCCATGGATGCGGAGGAAGAACAAGTCGCCCGTGCAGGGGACCAACTCACCATTCCAACGTAGACCCATGTCACCCGTTGAGGGGACCAACAAGTCGCCCGTTCAGGGGACCAATGCACCATTCCAACGCAGAGCAAGGGACTACAAGAATTCTTCAGGACAACCCATCTGCCTGCGATGCAACAAACCAGGACACTTTGCAAGAGGATGTCCTTTAAACACGAGATTCCTGGGCCCAAGGGCCAGCCCCCTGGAGTAGAGCAGCTGGGCCAAAATGTCTGGTGTAACCGGTACTTGGGAGGCCGTCCGTACCTCAACATTACGCTAGAAGGAATCCCCATGTCGGCCCTACTGGACATCGGGACGCAGGTCACTACGATCCCACATATCCTTTACAAACAATTTTGGTCTGATAACGATCTTGAACCACCAAACCCCAATTTTTATATTATTGCAGCTAATTGACAACTACAAAAACAGGTGGGGTGCAGAGAAGCTACAATAAAGTTGGGGAGGGAGGAATTAAAAGGCCAAGGGTTATTTGTGGTAGAAGACAATCCTAATGAAAAATACCATTGAAAACTGCTTTGGAGAAGTGTTGTTTTCACTCCGACAGATTGCTGAGACTGCTGGTTATGGGCGAACAAGAGTCATCCAAAGAGAGATCTGAGCCCACATCCACAAGCAACAAGTACATCTGTCTGGGGGAGAAATTGGCAGTGTGCGGGTAACAGACCCGCTTCCCATTATATTACCACCAAAAAGTGAGATGATGATATGGTGTTGAGCAGCGATAGGTCGCAGAGGACAGGAATACAAGGCAGTTGTAGAGCCGGTATATTGAGAGCACAGACCTACACTACTGACAGCCAGAGGGGTGGTGGATGTACGCAAGGGAAGAGTACCAATCCATGTATTAAATTGTGGGGAAGAGGAAGCAAATCTACCCCAGTATGCTACTGTAGCAAAGCTGTGTACTGTTTGTAACGACAACATACAAGCAGTGGGACCTGTTTCCTCGTCTAGCCAGGCAGAAGATAACAACTCCAAAGGACAGCTAGAGGAGTGGTGTCAGCAGTTGCACGTAGGAACTGATGCCACCCCTTCTCACCAGAAGCGCGGAGTTTACCGGGTAGCACAGGAATTCGAGCAAATATTTAGTAAGCATCCATTAGATTTTGGGAGTATTAAAGGGGTACACCATTGCTTACCCACAGGAGATCATCCCCCAATTAAATTGAGACACAGACCCATTCCACCAGGTCACTACCAACATGCCAAAGAGATGCTGAGGGACATGAAGGAAGCCGGGGTTATAAGAGATAGCTGTAGTCCCTGGGCAGCCCCTTTAGTCCTAGTCAGAAAGAAGGATGGCACGATGAGGATGTGTGTGGATTACAGGGAGGTCAACAAGATCACTCACAAAGATGCTTACCCGTTACCCCGAATAGAGTAGTCTCTTGCTGCATTAAAGACTGCTAATTATTTCTCCACATTATATCTCGTTAGTGGGTATTGGCAGGTCTCTGTTGTAGAAGAAGACCGAGAGACTATATTCACAACACCAATGGACTATGCGAATTCAACAACATGCCATTTGGGTTATGCAATGCACCAGGAACGTTTCAAAGAATCATGGAATGTTGCCTGGGACACCGGAATTTCAAGACAGTACTCTTATGCCTGGGTGACGTCATCGTGTTTTCCAAAACCTACCAAGAACACCTGGAACACCTGGCAGAGGTATTTGAGGCTTTTGCAAAGTACGGGATGAAGCTCAAACCATCTAAATGTCACCTGCTGAAACCTAAAGTCCAATACCTGGGACACGTGGTCAGCGCAGATGGAGTAGCACCAGATCCAGAAAATGTAACAGCAATCCAGGATTGGCAGAAACCAACCACCGTCACCGAGGTACGACAGTTCTTAGGTTTGGTTGGGTACTACAGAAGATTTATTAAGGGCTACACAAAGATGGCAGCGCTCCTACAAGATCTTCTGGTAGGCCAATCTAAGAAAAAAAGGTCGGGAGAACCACCATTGGAATGGGGAGAAGAACAAGAAAATTCCTTCCAGAAGATGAAGCAGGCTCTAACCGGTGAGGAAATCCGGGCATATTCAGATTATAACCTACCATTCGTCCTCTACACTGACGCAAGCAATGTAGGCCTGGGAGCAGTCCTTTCCCAGATCCAAGATGGTAGAGAGAGAGTAATCGCTTACGCCAGCAGAAAACTTCGACCCACTGAGAGGAACCCGAAAAACTACAGTTCCTTTAAGTTGGAGTTCCTGGCCTAGGTCTGGGCTATAATAGAAAGGTTCAAGCATTACCTCGCAGATTTGAAATTTACCGTCTATACGAATAATAACCCGTTATCACATCTGGATACCGTGAAGCTTGGTGCATTGGAGCAACATTGGATGGCTCGACTATCGAACTATGACTTTACTATCAAATACCGGGCAGGCAGCAACAACGCAAATGCTGATGTCCTCTCCAGAAACCCTCAAGTACATCTACAAGGAATTGAAGAAGAAGAAGATGACTTAGAGGAAATAGAACTCCCAGCTTTCCATAAAAGTAGAAAATTGAAAATCGCTGAAGATCACATCTATCAGAACTGTCAGACTGTTGAACTAAACCCGTTGCCTCACTATGGATGGAAGGAGACTCAAGAAAGTGATCCAGCAGTGAGCATTGTAAAGAAGTTAATAAACCAACCAGGTTGCAAACTTGAGAAGAATGCTCCACCAGATGCCCAACACCTGTAGAAAGAAAGATGCAGGTTATTCATCTATCAAGATCAACTGTGCAGACGGTTTATCAACCCAAGAACACATGAAATGGTATGGGAAGTTGTGGTTCCAAAGAGAGATGTCCAAATGGTATTAGAAGCATACCACGATGGAGCGGGACACTTTGGATGGAGAAAACTAGAAATACTGTTACGTGAGAGATTCTGTTGGATCAGCATGAGAGCCTCCAAAGAGAGATACTGTTACGTGAGAGATTCTATTGGATCAGCATGAGAGCCTCCATAGAGAGATGGTGTAAAAACTGTGGACCATGCTAATTAAGAACAAGAGACTGTAACAGCCATAAAGCACCACTCAAGCCTATCATCACCAAACAACCATTAGAACTGGTAGCCTTGGATCATGTCAAACTCACACCCAGCAAATCAGGCTACACCTGTGCTCTTACTATGGTAGACCCCTATTCCAGATTCCTTGTGGTAGCTCTGGTAAAGGACTTAACAGCTCAGACAGCGGCAAGAACATTTTAAGCCTATTTCTGCAGTCCACATGGTTATCCAGACCATATATTGACAGACCAAGGACCTGCCTTTAAAGCTGAAATATTTCAAGAGTTCTGTCACTTATACGGATGTAGGAAAATTCGCACCAAGTCTTACCATCCTCAAACTAATGGAATGTGTGAAAAGATAAATCACGTGGTAATTGAATTGTTCAAAACTCTGCCTCTAGAAGAACGAAACCAATGGCCAGAGAAGTTACCAGATCTAGTTGACATCTACAGCCACATCCCAGTAAGCTCAACCAATTGTACCCCTGCATACCTCATGAGAGCAAGACCAGGAAAACTGCCAGTAGACTTTGAAATAGGCATAGTAGTTCCTGAAGCAGATACTACAGATGCAGATTGGGACACTCGTAGTAAAGAACAATACCAGAAAATACAATAATGTGTTGAGTAAAGTCTGAAACAATCTAGAAGAAGACAAGAAACCAACTTCAACAAAAGTGCGCAAGGAACGCCCTTAACACCAGGTGAATTGGTTTTGAAAAGTAAAGAAGACTACACAAACTAGATGATCAATTGGAAAAAGAACCATAAACTGTGTTACCATCCAGTTTTGATAACCAGAAAAACTGTTTAATCAGCAATGATCATGGTGAAACAACTACAACAGTGTCCAGAGATCATTTGAAGAAGTGCCTTCAACAGCTTCTACCAGAAGAAAATGTACCTTGTCCAAAGCCGAAAGAGCAAGAGAAGCCAAAGACAGTCCAGACACTCATTGGAGAGTTACCAGCGGATAGGCTTCAAATAGAAGGTACATACCTAATCCCAACTTTAATGTTTCCACCAGCAGTAGAAGTGTCAAGAGTAGAAGAATCACCCGTTGTACCGGAACCAGAGAATCCTGCAATCTTTGTACCTGTGATTCCCACTATGAGAATCAGAAGACACTCAGGCTTACCTGTGTTACGCAGATCAACACATGGATTAGTAAGTAGTGCTCACTGTACACCAGGCATTTCGTACCAGTGGCATACCAGTTTTACGTAGGTCAAAATGTATCAATTTAGGACACCCACCACTCAGGTACAGAGAATAAGTTGTAAAATGTGGGAAAATGTAAATATGTTTAAAATGTAAATATGTTATGTATGCTAATGTACAGAAAAGGGTAAAGAGTAGGCAAAAACAACCAGACCAGGTACACAACACCAGTAAAGGTACCTTTACACGCCACCACTGAAAGGTAGCAACTGCCTGGCATTGGGGATATTTATGCCTGTTGCCATGAAATTGCTACGAAATGGCGGCGTGTAAATAGGGAAATTACTTCCTGTGTCCTGCAGTTGACTTAGATACCTGTTGCTGAGCCGTGCTCAAAAACCGAAGGCAACAGAAAGGCACAATTCCCATAGTAGTGGCATCTAAACGGGGCACAGGCATGGATGATACGTTGCCTAGTGATTTCACAGGGGCGTGCCTCAGCGTCATGGATACCACGCCCCATTAGCGATCATTGGTGGGGGCTACTGTGTTACCATTGGCTGTCCCTGCACAGGGCGCCATATTTAAAGAGCTGACCATTCACACTACACAATTGCAATGGCGTCATGTATTAGCCAGCCTTCATGCGCAGGCTGGCCAATCATAATGCTATTGCGTTGTCCAATCAGCATACGAGCGTCACGGAATACACAACTCTGTCACGCCTATGTACTTGCGGCATGAAAGATGTACGCCCATATTCCTTTGTGGTAGCAGCGTGTAAAGCAGGGAAGGTATTCAACAGGAAGTAAGCCGCATGATCTGTCAGCACTTCCAGGGAACACAGATACCTTCAGTGGACAACGCAATGGCGACGTCTATATGTGGCATTAGCGATCGGTATCCACCGTTAAAAATGTGCTTGTGGTGGATACCTGTTGCTAGGCACAGTGGCGGCATGTAAAGGTACCTTAAGAAGGTTGGGTGGAGTTGGCGTAAGGAGCTGTGCAGGGAGAGCAAGATCTTGGCCAATAGGTGACCCCAGGGCCAGGAGGCCTACAGCGCTTATGACACGGTAGAGGTCCCTGCAGTACCTAGGACTCCTACGTCAAGGCACCCGTATTGTTAGTTGTTGTGTAATGTTAAACTTTAAGCCTACAGACATTTGACCTGTTGGACTTTTTGAATGTTCCCCTTTTCTTATTTTCAAAAATGGACCATAGCCACAGGGCTGGTAGTGGCAAACACCCGTTTATACACCCTTTAAACAGCCTGCAGTGGATGGACTAGTGCTGTATGGACTGGTTACACGTTTCCTTATTTATACCTGTTTTTTGAAAATGTTTCATTTTTAAGACTCTGTTCAGAAATCAAATGTAAATAGTTATGTTGTGTTATGGTAAAATGTTTCAGTCCCGTAGGACTGTATTTAACTAGAGGGGTATGTGGCACCCCTGCGGGGGATTGCCACAGGATCCACTGGTGCAAGGAGGGAATTACACCTGGGTTCGCACAGCACACCACACCTTCCACCCCAGACAAGAAGGGGGAGCTCCACTGGCTGCTTAAGTCAGTACCCCTTTAAAACATCCAGGACTGAGGGGAGGAGTTAGTCAGTCCCTGTAGTCAGTCCCAAGAGAGAGTTGGAGAGAGCTGGAGTGAGGAGCTGGTCGAAGGGAAGGATCCAGGCCCAGGACCAGGGACCACTGACTGCTGTGTTGCACCCTAGGGAAAGGGTCGGAGGCAAGTGGAGGAAAAAGGGAATCAAGAGAGGGAACCAGTTAAGGTCTCCCTATAGTACACCCAGACACCGGAGTACGACGCTGCCAGCGTTTAGTGCAACAGCAAAAGCCCAGAAGACTAAGGTGGAGTTTATCCCTGAAGCAAGTTAAGTAAGAGATGCTAAAACTGACCAAGTACAGGACCAGGGGCCATAGAAGAAACCGGGACCCCGCAGAAGGACCTCATTGTCAGTTTAGAGCAAAGCCCAGAGAAGGAGAAGAAGCGGTGGGTTCAGGCGCAGGCAAGACTCATCCCAAACCACAGAGCACAAAGACAGAGGAGGCCTCATAACTTTCTAAGGTGGAAGTCCCAAGTTGCATCGGGGACCTGGTTATTACTCTGGACTGTACCTGTTACCTTGTCACCAGTAAAAGGTATGAAACAATGATCACTGTGTGTGCCTGCTTAACCGCCGCAATTCAGCGCCTTGTCTGCAGAGATGCGACTACTACTCCCATCGTCCATCCCCGCTGCCCTGAGGTAAAGCTCCACCTGTGGGGAGCTGTACCACACTCTGCTGCACCCACCATCACCTCATCGGCTGGCTGCAGCGCTGGTATACCCGTTACCAGGTACCATAGGTGACGTCACGTTACCAATCCCCTTACACCCCCATCATTCCCCGCCATTGAGGGTCCAGGGCACGAGACCGGGGACCGACCAGCCGTGATTCCCCCATCAAAGCCGCCATCAGCCCTGGTACCCGAGTACCCCCTACTCTGTCGACCACCTCAGGTGCTCCTAATATTAGGAAATATTTCTATGCAGCAGTACTGTCAAGGACAGTTGACCCAATTAGGGCTCTCAGGATAAACAATAGGTTGCAGTGGAAGGAAACCTCTCGAGTTTGCCTCTCCAACCACTTCTAATAACCTATAAAATGGGGCACTCACTTTCTCCTCACCCCAACCCACTCACACGCGTAATGCTTAAGGTGTGGACGAAGGCTTGTAATACTCTTATTGGACTACCAATAACAACGCAGGAGCTGCCACCAATCCATGCACACCATCAGAGGTGCAAACTACACCCAGGCATGCCTACCGGCCTTGCTTAGGCGATGTGTGCAGTCGCTCTTCACATCGATATTGCCACGTCAGACACAGCAACCACTACACATCGCCGCAACGACACCGACTGGTTTCACAGTACTGAGGTGAAACCTGGCGTCTTGTTTGAGGCGATTTTTCACGGTCGCCTCGCCGCGTAACACGTAGCGTCGCAAAAGCGATATCAGCGGCGACGGCGTTCATAAGTCACTTTTTGACGATATCTCCGGCGATATCTCCAGGTGTGACAGTACCCTAACACCAAAGATTGCTCTGCTAAAACTCCCCATATGGCCTTAAATTAAGTGAACCTCTGCATTCGCATACACTATAATTGCAGCTGCCAAACTCTTAATATCCACATACTGGAGATCAACTAATATACCCACACCTCAGCAATTGCTGAAGAAGGTAGACCAACTCTATCATATGGCCGAATTAGTGGCCTCAGTCAGTCAACCACTTACAGTCGACCTTCAGAGAGGTCTGGCGCCCCTGGATACAATACAGGTCTAGCTCCCGATTTGTCTTAATGTGATATATCAGACACAAAATGTTGTACCATGCTATGATGCCCCCCTTCCTGTTGGAATATGTTTAGTGCAAGAACTCCAATCCTGTATGTGTATGTGTTGAATTGCTAGGTTTGTGCATTGTCAGTAAAGTTAGTTTAAAACCAAAAAAAAAAGAGGAACACTCCCAGAGGCTCGTAGGGTGGTTTCACACTTGTGTATGTAAACACAGCGTACCGAAGGCAGCTAAACGCATGCGCACTGCGTTCCTATGTTTAATATGGAAACACATAGTACCTGCGTTTGGCTGCGTTCGGTTGTGGTTGTGTTATTTTAACATACATTTCAGAATTTCAAAATTAATTTTAGAAAAATTCTAAAACAATAAAAATAAAAAAGAAATTTACTCCCAACGTGTAATCTTGTAGTTTCTTTGCAATTTTGGTTTTGACATTGATGATTATGAAATGAAAATATTAGTGTATAAATGTGTGACTCAACATGATCCTTCAAGCACATGAATCTCTTTAAATCACAGACTATACCACATCATTCTGTCTTTCCTAATACAAGTTTATACGCTATATTTAAGCAAACGGCATTAAAACATGGATATAATAATGAGCATATATAGTAGACTAGCCATGTTATTAAATTACATTTCAAATATAGAGTAGAACAGGATACCGTGTTCTTCAGCTAATTCAGTTATATTAATCACATTTTATATTTTTCACCATATGGCTGTAAAGAAATTATATTCTGTGTCATCACTTGTAATATATGATCACTTTAGGTTTTAATGTGTATTATCTGCTTTGTAACTTATGAACTGGCTTGTTGGAAGAAACAGAATAATTAAAATAATTAATTTGAGTAGATTGTACAGTGTGTTCAACTGCTAAGGTGAATCATAAAAATCATGTATGCATAATAAAATATAAGTGAATACATATTACGTTTAGATTTTATGAAAGTCAAATTTACTAATCTGTGTGAGAACAGTAACCCAGAATTGTCAAATTGTTTCAAAACATGTTGAAGGTCATAAATATTGTATTATTTATCATGATTGGTCAAAAATACTTTAGGAGGGTTCCCTGAAAAATGCCCAAAGGAAAAATGTCCACAGGAAATTGCCTACAAGGAAAGTTGCCCACATGGAAGATTGCCCTCATGGAATACTGCCAACACAGAAAATTGCCCACGTGGATAAAATGACAAGTTCATTAAATCAGTTTATTAAAGATATCCAATAACAGCGATATCTCCAATTTATTAAACAATCATTGCACACCTGCAAAGTAGACAATTTAGTGCAATTTAGACAGTCTCCTTAAAGAGAGCTTGTCACCTAGTTTATGTCCGCAAACCTAGCACTACCTTTTCCAGCAGCTTCCAAATACATTCCTAAGCATCCCTGTCTGAGCTAAATGTGTAGTATAATGGTTGAAAAAACACTTTTTATAACTTACATTTTCTCCCCATCGTCTAGATGTGTGGGCATTCTCTAAGGCTCTATGTCCCCTCTCGCTCCATTGTTATCATGCCCTCGTGGGCATGATAATTAATTCAGAAGTGCGGTGCTGTGTTTGAAATCCATGGACCTCCTTTGGTACTGTGTGTGGAGACCCGGGGGTCAGGGGGCGCTCTCGTCCGCAGGCCCAGCCGCCTTTACAAAGACAGCGTGGACCAGGGCTCATCCCCAACTGAACGCCCGAGCTCCTTAACCGTGGGCGGAACACTACTCAGACAACACAGGGTCAGGGAATCACAATATCAAGGCTTTATTGGATCCCCAAACAGTTAACAGCATATAACGCATAACCAAGCACAACACATAATGTAACAGGCAACAGAGTCTCACCCTTCCGCTGGCTCACCAGGCTTTAGAATGTAGCACGGCAAAGTCTGTAGCCAGGTGACTGTATCGTCCCAACCTGGGTTGCTTCCTTGTCCTTATGTAGTCGAATCCGATAATCCGATACTGAAGTCCTTGTGGTTCTTTTAGTCCGTGTTCTGAGCCCCTTGGTCGGCACCGAAATGCCTAGGCCTGGGGTTATGGCTAGCTAATCAGATCCGAAGACCCTAGATTAGCTGCCTGTATCCAATCCAGTGACCTCTAGCCGGGACCGAAAATCCCTAGACTGAGGCCACTAGACAGAATCTAACTCCAATCTCCTAAAACTGCTGGTCAAAGTCAACAGTCCTCCTTATATACCCTCAGCCCTCATTGTAGGATATTGGGGACGTCATGATTGGTGCAATAACACAGTCTTTTCATTCGCTGAACTCCAATCCTCGTTTAACATATTTTAGGTACTATTGCAATCCAAATGCTGATTGATATAGCACCTTACAATGGAATGTTAGTCTGAGACACTCAGTCTGCAAACCATGACAATAACACAATAGTGGCTGGAGCCTCAATCCACATTCACAGGGTAATAGACAATGGACGATTAGCATAATTAAGTTCTCTGGCCTTCAATGACAAACAGGTTAGATAATTACATTACCAAGCTAAACTTTAACCACAGAAATCTATGACAATACTGTAAGAAATTCTCTTTGACCATTACAAGTTTACAAACCTATATACAATATGATATGTCTGGATGAATAAGAAATCCTCCTACATTATATATTAAAGGGTCCATTTCGTCACATTGTGCACTATGGAAGAGTAATTGGGTGTACTGTCCAACTTCAGAATACACACATACGCATACCCAATACACCCCCACATTGCACAGTACCGAATATGACGACACTTTTTTATAGCACCCCCAGACTAAAGATGAGCAAACCTTTGGAAGTTTGAATTTGGTTCAGTATGCAGAACATGCAATGTTCGACTAACAAGTTCGAGAAACAGTTCGCCGAACATCCAAACAACATTGTAAACAATGGAAGGCAAAATCAAGGCTTAGAAATCACCTTCAAAAGGACCCAAAAGCTGCCAAAACAGCCTAAATTAGGAACAGACACCAGAAAAAGTTCCACCTTTTTCCCAAAGTTAAAATTGTCATCATTGTACATTATGGATGTATGGGACAAACCTTGGCCAAGTATTTTAAGCTTCAGGTGTAGGCATGATGCTCAGAGTGCCCTGCTAAATTCAGAAAACAAGCAAGGAGACCCCAAAAAGAGTGTCCATATTTTAAAAGATTAGGGCCAGACATCACCAAATTGGAATCAATTGACCCTCAATTAAAATTGTAGAATGACGCTGTGATGGTATGATATGGTGGGTTATATTTTAAGTATTGGTGGTATACTGTGCATGCTCCATTCCCCAATTCCTGTGTACTCATTACAATCCAGAGGGTCAATTGAATTCTTGCCTGTAAATGTTTGCATCACCCCCCATGGAGTGTATCTATAGACCTGGTTTTGGATTGGGAGGTGGTTGGGGGAGGAGAGGGAGCAAGATTTGAGTCTTTCTGTGGAGAGACAGCATGTTTTTTAGTCTGAGTGTGGGACGCTGAGTTGAGACTAGCTCCACAAAGGGATTTAGACATACTTGGATTACCTGAAGATACAGTATATTACTGGATTGTTTTATGGATTTTTTATGTTTTTAAAGCAATAAAGGTTCTTGGGCTGTTCCCCCATTTCTCACTCTGTTGATTGTGGGATATCGGAGAAGGGCCCCTTGACAACTGGTGGCAAGTGGTGGGATCAACAGAGCGCAGCCCAATGGAGAACCAACCACAGAGTGAGTACAGACACTGGACTGTATCCAGTCTACAGGAGAGACCCAGAGATCTGGGCCTGAACTATCAAGGACTGACTAAATAGGTTTTAATTGATCTACTGATGGGTGCTAGCCTGACCACCTCCTCCCAGATGTCTAACAGACAAGCGTTGGAGTCGGGGACCCCCAACCCAAAAAGCAGGAAGGACCCAGTGATAGATGCCGCTTTCATGCATAGCACAGGTTCTGGAACAGGGCCTGGACGAGCATTTCAAGACTAACCATTCATGAATAACAGGGGAATGAGCGATACGTGTAGAAATCATAGTTAAAGAGCTATGCTAAATTTCAAAAATGGACAAGGTGAACCCAAAAAGAGTGTCCATATTTAAAAAAAATTAGGGCCAAATTCCAACAAAGAGACATTAATTGACCCACAATAAAAATTGAAGAATGGTGCAGCTTGCATGCATGGCACAGAGTTTGGCACAGGGCCTGGCCCAGCGTTTCGAGGTTAAACATTCATGAGTAACAGGGACATGAGTGACACGTGTAGGCATTGTACTCAAAGCCTTGCTAAATTCAGGAAACAGACAAGGAGACCCCAAAAACAGTGTCCATATTTCAAAAAATTAGGGCTAGATACCACCAAAGTGGGATCAATTGACCCTGATTAAAAATTGTAGAATTGGGAGATGAATGCAACATGCTGGAAAGTACAATGTTGCCTACTCTGCCACTTTTGTAGAAAACTCCTTGGAGATCCATGATTTGTTCCCCTTGATGAAAGTTGAGCAGTATACACTTTCAGGAGACAGCAGATATGATTATCAATCAGGACACCACCAGCAGCGCTGAAGACACGTTCTGAGAGTACGCTGTCTGGTGGGCATGCCTATGGCCCCTTCTTATATCCCTAGGGATGTATGACTTTGGCAGCCAATGCAAGAAGCCAGCCACTGAAAAAGCACTTGTGTCTTCAACTTGTGGATATTTTATGTACACTGATTGGCTGCAGACCAGGAACATCCACACAGAAAAATGGAGTCTGACGCTATTCTGACCTCTTTACACCCCCTCCTCTCATCAAACTTGTCCCTCCTACTATCCTACACTGTCAGAAGATAGAAGAAAAGCATCACTTATATACAGTAATGCTATTTTTAATCTGATCACCCGGGGGTCATGCTAAAAACATAAGATTTGGCAGCCCTGACGCCTTGTGACTGCCATGGTAATGAGGTGTAAGTGCTGCTAATGCATCTCTATGGAGACGCATCCCCTAACGCGGCTCCAACGCCGGCATCTGAATGAAATCTCGCGGTTTCATAACGTGATCAAAGACACTTTCAAAAGCATTTTTGATCGCGGTAGAAAATAACGCGAGATTTTATTCAGATGCCGGCGTGGGAGCCGCGTTATTGGCGGGATCTCCATAGGTAGGTATTGGCAGCGGTAACGCGCTGCTAACATGGCGATAGCACTGCGTTATTGCTGACAAAGTCTATGTTTTTAGCCAAATCCCATGGGGCACGTCTAAAAATGTTAATCTGAACCTAGTCTAATTGAACAAATCCGTGTTTACTGATTTATTGGGAAATTGCTTCAGTTTCAGAACCCAAACCAAATCTGCCATTTACATGCCAAATTTGAAATTGGCGAATATGTTCAGGGACAGTTTGGCAAACATTGCCCATTCAGCAGACCTAACCAAATACAGACTTTCAAAGATTCGCTCATCTCTGTGCAGGATGGACATGCATACTTTGATGCAAATTCTCAAAATCTGCTTCAAAAGAAGCATCAAACAAGGTACCGTGGGCACAGGACCTTGCAACAATATGGTGGTATCACGTTTACCAAAAGAATCCCAAATATGCTGTAACAGCAGGTATGTGAGAGAGTGTGACAAGCAGTACCATCATAAACATTACTGCACTTCAGACTCAAGGGGTCACACATGGGTTTATACCACAAATTTGAACTGCGCTGCAGTCCCTGATGTCACTTCTCTTTACACGCTCTGTCTCATGGTACAGGTGATATATATTCACTACATCTCACATGATATTGCGGCTCTCATGAGACAGCTAGTGTTGCAATCACTGACGCCATTTAGGTTGCCTCAGGTCACACCGCAGGATTCCCTGCTGTATGATACCTTCTGCGTAACCTGAAACAACCTCAGGGAAGTAATGAGGATGTCTAAGATTTGTGAGTGGGCCCGCATGAGCAAGTGACAGCAGCGCTGAAGCTTGCAAGTAATAGTGTAGGAAGCTAATGCCTGTGCCAAAATTATGCGGCCCCACTGTAAAATGATTTGAGCTATGTTTGGCTTTTGGGTTCCTTTGAAGGTGTTTTCTAGGCCCTTCATTTTGCCTCCCATTGCATTGAATAGGGTTCAGATGTTAGGCTAGCTGTTTGATGAAAAATTTGGCGAACATATGTCCATTTGATGAACTGAACCGAATTTGAACTTCCAAATGTTCGCTCATCACTAAAGGCAACTAATCTGCCATCATATGTCTAAAAATAAATAATTGAAAAAAAAATCTGTAGCATTCTCAGTACAGATGAAACCAACAGCTACGGCTGAAGCCCCAGCTATACACTTTTTATTGGCTGACTATCAAATGCAAGGAACCTGTGCTGTTTTTTTTTTAATGAAGTAAATAATTAAAAAAAAAATAATAGCAAGAGGCCCTCTGCTTCTGGGGTGGCAGCTTTTGGACATCTTTGAAGGTGTTTTCTATGGGTTTGATGATGCCTGCAATTGATTTCAATAGTGTTCAGGGGGTTTGGCAAATTGTTCGGCAAACACCCCACCATTCAGTAAACCAAACCAAATCTGAAGACTCAGTGTTCACTCATCTCTCATAAAGCTTCCTGCATTGATTCACTTAAGGAGCCCATGCTCTATGTTCTGTTGTCACAAAGTCATAAAGCCTTCACCAAATATAAGTTATCAAGATCATCTTTAAAGGGAACCTGTCACCTGGATCTAAGCCCCTACACTATCACTACCTGTCCCTGCACCTACCTAGCTGCTCCCTATCTATCCCTCTCTGAGCTAAATCCGCCCTATAAAACTGCAGAAAAATAACTTATAACTTACAGAAGTCCCTGAGGCTGGGGACTGAGAAGGCGGCGCCAGGCTCATTCAGCCCCTCCTCCATGCAGCACCACACGCCCCACTGGGCGGCATTATTCTTTCTTCATCGCCGCCTCCTCCATTTGGAATCTCCCACCCATTTTACACTGTAAGATTGTGGTTAGAATCGGCACAACATAAGGCAGTGACTCAGGTATTTACTCACACAGCACACAGTTCAGGTATTAACAGACCTCCAGATTCCGATGTAACAGGTCAGACTAACCCCCCGACCAGAATATACCCGAGGTATAAACTGGGCTAGCCCAGAATATACCCCCCTGGGCCAGAATATACCCTTGGTATATTCTGGCCTAGCCCAAACTATACCCCGGGGTATAAACAGGCCTAGGCCAGATTATAACTCTCCGTATACCACAGCAGCTGTAGATCAGGGCCCCAAGCCGTGCACAGGGCCCCAAGCAATGCATGAGGGCCCGAGGCAGCAGAAAGTGGCCCTACGCAACATACAGGGGCCCCAGGCAGTGCTAGGGGCCCCAGGCAGTGCTAAGGGCCCCAGGCAGTGCTAGGGGCCCCAGGCAGTGCTAGGGGCCCCAGGCAGTGCATGGGGGCCCAAGGCAGCACACAGGGGCCCTAGGCTACACACAGGGGCCCCAGCCAGCATACAAGGGCCCCAGGCAGTACACAGGGCCCCAGGCAGCACAAAGTGACCCCAGGCAACATACAGGGGCCCCAGGCAGTACTAGGGGCCCCAGGCTACACACAGGGGCCCCAGCCAGCATACAAGGGCCCCAGGCAGTGCACAGGGCCCCAGGCAGCACAAAGTTGCCCCAGGCAACATACAGGGGCCCCATGCAGTACCAGGGGCCCCAGTCTACACACAGGATCCCAGGCTACACACAGGGGCCCCATGCAGCATACAAGGGCCCCAGGCAGTGCACAGGGCCCCAGGCAGCACAAAGTGGCCCCAGGCAACATACAGTGGCCCCAGGCAGTACCAGGGGCCCCAGGCTACACACAGGATCCCAGGCTACACACAAGGGCTTCATGCAGCATACAAGGGCCCCAGGCAGTGCACAAAGTGACCACAGGCAATATACAGGGGCCCCAGGCAGTGGGCCACCCGGGGCCACTTTGTGCTGCCTGGGGCCCCTGTGTGCTGCCTCTGGCCCCCATGCGCTGCCTGGGACCCCTTTGTACTGCCTGGGGCCCTTGTATGCTGCATGGGGCCCCTGTATGTAGCCTGGGACCCTGTGTGTAGCCTGGGGCCCCCAGTACTGCCTGGGGCCCCTGTGTGCTGCCTGGGGCCCCTGTGTGCTGCCTGGGGCCCCTGTGTGCTGCCTGGGGCCACTTTGTGCTGCCTGGGGCCCCGTGCACTGCCTGGGGCCCCGTGCACTGCCTGGGGCCCCGTGCACGGCTTGTGGCCCCTAGTACTGCCTGGGGCCCCTGTATGTTGCCTGGAGCCTCTTTGTGCTGCTTGGGGCCACTTTGTGCTGCCTGAGGCCCTGTGCACTGCCTGGGGCCCCTAGCACTGCCTGGGGCCCCTAGCACTGCCTGGGGCTCCTGTATGTTGTGTAGGGCCACTTTGTGCTGCCTCGGGCCCCCATGTGTTGCTTGGAGCCATGATCTACAGCTGCTGTGGTATACGGAGGGGTATAATCTGGCCTAGGCCACTTTAACCCCGAGTATATTCTGGTCGGGGGGGTTAGTCTGGCCTGTTACACTGGGGCACAGCCGAGTAGAACCTCATACAATCCCAGCAGCTCCTGCTGCTGTCCTGACACACTCCACCCCCTCCCCACACCCCAGGGCAGCTCATATCATCTCCTATTCACCCGCACACCTGGGGGTCAGTGATTTCAATCAGCACTCAGCTCCAGTAGCAGCTCACCCTGTGTGTGCTGCTACCGAGCAGAAGATACAATCTCCCATATGCTGTGTCTCAGTCAGGGGACACATCGAGGTCGCATCACCACAACATGATAGGTGTAAAGCACAGATTCCAAATGGAGGAGGCGGCGATGAAGAAAGAATAATGCCGCCCAGTGGGGCGTGTGCTGCTGCATGGAGGAGGGGCTGAATGGAGCCTGGCGCCGCCTTCTCAGTCCCCAGCCTCAGGGACTGCTGTAAGTTCTAAGTTATTTTTCTGCAGTTTTATAGGGCGGATTTAGCTCAGAGAGGGATAGATAGGGAGCAGCTAGGAAGGTGCAGGGACAGGTAGTGATAGTGTAGGGGCTTAGATCCAGGTGACAGGTTCCCTTTAAGAATGAATTAAAATATGTGGAGAGATCTGATATTTACTAAATCCCACATTACTCTGTTATAGGGATGAGCGAGTATACTCGCTACTATTCGGTATTCGCCGAATTGTAGCGGTATTCGGGCTACTCGCTACTCTCCGAGTACTTATGAGTACTCGGGAGTAGCGAGTAGTCCTAATACTTTCGCAGTGTATCTATAGATACACTGCGAAAGTAGCCTAAAAGTGAGTAAAAGTTGTTAAAAAATAATAAACTTACATACTCACCTTCCGATGCCTGCATCGGGACCGGCAGAGAAGCAATCCGATTGCTGAACAAGGACCTGTTACTACCAGCCAATCAGATGGCCAGTAGCGATCTGGCCAATCAGATGGCGCCACATCACAACTACGTCATCGCTAGGGGCCACCTGATTGGTCAGTTTGCAAGGTCCTGATAGTACATCTAGGACCTTGGAAATTGGCCAAGCAGGTGGCCGCCAGCGATCACGTGGTTGTGACAAGGCGCCATCTGATTGGCCAGATCGCTACCGGCCATCTGATTGGCTGGTAGTGACAGGTCCTTGTCCAGTGATCGGATGGCTTCTCTGCCGGTTCCCGGTGCAGGCGTCGGAAGATGAGTATGTAAGTTTATTATTTTTTAACAACTTTTACTCACTTTTAGGCTACTTTCGCAGTGTATCTATAGATACACTGCAAAAGTATTCGTACTCGCTATACTCGCAACGAGTAGCCAGTACCGTTACTTACTCATTGCGAGTATAGCGAGCATGAATTTTAACCAGACAAAATTTTACAATTTTGATTAGTTTCAGTTTTTGAGGTTATAATTCTGGAACACTTTAATGGATACCAGTGATTCTAAAAATATTTTTTATGATATCTTGTACTTCATGTTAGTCGTAATTTTAGGAAAAACATTTTTCCCTTTATTTGAGAAAAAATGGAGTTTTGGTGAAAATTTAGCAAATTTTGCAATTTTCAACTTTTAATTCAGTTTTTAGTTTTAAAGTCAGTTAAGAAATAGGGATGAGCGAGTCTACTCGCTACTATTCGGCTACTCGACGAATAGTAGCTGTATTCGGGTACTCTCTACTCGCCGAGTAAATTAGGATTACTCGGTAGTAGCAAGTACCGAGTATTTTTGAAGTGTATAAATAGATACACTGCAAAAGTCCTGTAAAAGAGAAGAAACGTGGTTACAAAATAAAAAGATCAGATACTCACCTTAACCGACAGCTGCACCGGGACCGACCGATGGACATCTATGCATGGAAAAAGACCTTTCACTCTCCCAGCCAATCAGATGGCTGGGAGAGATCTGGTCAATCAGACGCCGCCACGTCACAATCACGTGATCGCTATCGGCCACCTGATTGGCAAGATTGCAAGGTCCTCTCAGGTACCAATCAGGTGGCCGCTACCGATCACGTGATTGTGATGTGGTGGCATCTGATTGGCCAGATCTCTCCCAGCCATCTGATTGGCTGGGAGAGTGAAAGGTCCTTTTCCATGCATAGATGTCCATCGGCCGGTACCCGATGCAGCTGTCGGTTAAGGTGAGTATCTGATTTTTTTTTATTTTGTAACCACTTTTCTTCTCTTTTACAGGACTTTTGCAGTGTATCTATTGATACACTGCAAAAGTACTCGGTACTTGCTACTCGCAATACAGCGATTCGGAATAGTACGGTACTCGCTCATCCCTATTAAGAAATACCATTTATCACATGTCTACTTTACATCAAGACAATTTTGAAAAAATTATTTTTTTTTGTTAGTAAGTTAGAACGGTTCAAAGTTCATCAGCAATTTCTCATTTTGACATCAAAATTTACAAAACCATTTTTTAGGGTCTACATCATATTGAAGTGACTTTGAGGGGCCTATGTGACAGATATACCCAGTGACACTATTTTAAGAATTGCACCCCTCAGACTGCAAAAAGCCGCGCGCATTCAAAATTAGGTGATTATATAGTAGCTGTAAGTTGGCGACAGCAACGCATAGCGTCGCTGTCACCAGGCTACATGTACGGTCACGGCGACCGCCGGCACCGGTACTGGCTGCCTCCCTCCTCACCTCCACTTGCCTCTCCTCGCCTCCTCCTTGCCTCTCCTCGCCTCCCCCTTGTCTCGCCTCCCCCTTGTCTCCCCCTTGCCTCTCCTCGCCTCCCCCTCGCCTCCCCATTGCCTCTCCTCGCCTCCCCATTGCCTCTCCTGGCCTCCCCCTTGCCTCGCCTCCCCCTGTCGCCTACGCCCTCGCTTCCCCTCGCCTCCTGCTGTTCTCACCCGCCCTCTGTACACACAGTGGTCATGTGACAGGGCGGGCTGATGTGACATCACACAGCCCGCCCTGTGACATGACCGCTGCAAAAGACGGTGAGAACAGAGGGGGCAAGGGGGATCCTGCCTTCCGCCTCCATCTTGCCCCCTCAGCTCCTTCCTGCATCCTCGCATCCAACCTGCCCCCCGCATCCATCCTGCCCCCCAGCTCCATCCTGCCCCCCGACTGCATCCTGCCCCCCCCGGCTCCATCCTGCCCCCCCGACTCCATCCTGCCCCCCCCGGCTCCATTGTGCCCTTGCATCCATCCTGTCCCCCCACATCCATCCTCACCCCCGCATCCATCCTGCCTCCCCCAACTCCATCCTACCCCCTCGCATCCAACCCCTGGCTCCATCCTGCATCCCCCGGCTCCATCCTGCCTCCCTGGCTCCATCCTGCCCTCTCGGCTCCATCCTGCCCCCCTGGCTCCATCCTGCCCCCCGCATCCATCCTGCCCCCCCTGCATCCATCCTGCCCCCTCGGCTCCATCATACACCCCCGCTCCATCCTGCCTCCGCAGCTCCATCCTGTCCCCGCCTCCATCCTGCCCCCCCGGCTCCATCCTGCTTCCCCGTCTCCTTCCTGCCTCCCCCGCATCCATCCTGCCCCCGCATCCATCCTGCCCCCCCCACATCCATCCTGCCCCCCTGCATCCATCCTGCCCCCGGCTCCATCCTGCCCCCGCTCCATCCTGCCCCCCGGCTCCATCCTGCCCTCCCGCATCTATTCTGCCCCCCCCGCATCCATTCTGCCCCCCTGCATCCATCCTGCCCCCCTGCATCCATCTGCCCCCCCCACATCCATCCTGCCCCCCCCCCGGCTCCATCCTGCCCCCCTGGCTCCATCCCCACATCCATAGTGCCCCCCCTGCATCCATCCTGCCCCCCCTGCTCCATCCTGCCTCCTGGCTCAATCCTGCCCCCCGCATCCATCCTGCCCCCCCCACATCCATCCTGCCCCCCGGCTCCATCCTACCCCCCTCAAGCTCCATCCTGCTCCCCCGCATCCATCCTGCCCCCCCAGCTCTATCCTGCCCCCCTGGCTCCATCCTGACCCCCTCACCACCATCCTGCCCCGCTGGCTCCATCTTGCCCCGATCGCTCCATCCTGCCCCCTGCCACCATCCGGCCCCCTGGCTCCATCCTGCCCCGCTCGCTCCATCCTGCCCCTGCCTCCATCCTAGCATCCGGCCTCCTCCTCACCACCATCCTGCCCCGCTGGCTCCATCCTGCCTCGATCGCTCCATCCTTCCCCCCCACCACCATCCTGCCCCCTGGCTCCATCCTACCCCCCGCCTCCATCCTGCCCCCCCACCTCCATCCTGCTTCCCCACATCCTTCCTGCTCCCCCACCTCCATCCTGCTCCCCCGGCTCCATCCTGCTCCCCCACATCCATCCTGCTCGCCCACATCCATCCTGCCTTCCCGGCTCCATCCTGCCCCCCGCATCCATCCTGCTCCCCCACATCCAACCTGCCTCCCCGGCTCCATCCTGCCCCCCCGCATCCATTCTGCCCCCTCCCCGGCTCCATCCTGCCCCGCTCGCTCCATCCTGCCCTGCTCACTCCATCATGCCCCCCGCCTCCATCATGCCCCCCGCTCGCTCCATGCTGCCTTGCTTGCTCCATGCTGCCCCGCTTGCTTCACCCTTCCCCGCTTCCTCCATCGCTGCCCCCACCTCCATCCCGCCCCCCCGCCACCATCCTACCCCCCCATCACCATCCTGCCCCCCCTGCTCAATCCTGCCCCCCTGCTCCATCCTGCCGCCCTGGCAGTTAGCAGTCATGTTACCGATCAGTTGATCGGTTTCCCAGGCAATGACAGGTCCTAAAGGCCTGTAGGACCTAGAAGTCAGAGGTGGAGCGAGCCGGCGGACAGGTGAGTATACTCACTGAGGATTTTTTTATTTTTACTTTTACTGTGGAGGAGCGAGGGGGCCGCGAGGAGCAGAGTATCGCCATATACCATAGTGCTGCAATGTGCTATAATATACCGCCATATACTATAAAGCTGCTATATATCTACTGTAATGTACCGCCATATTCTATAGCGCTGCTATACATGTACTGTAATGTACCACAATATACTATGGTGCTGCTATACATGTACTATAATGTACCGCCATATACTATAGTGCTGCTATACATGTACTGTAATGTACTGCCATGTACCATAGCGCTGCTATACATATGCTATAGTGTACCGCCATATACCATAGTGCTGTAACTGTACCTTAATGTACTGTCATATACTATAGAGCTGCTATACATGTACTGTAATGTACTGCCATATACAATAGCACTGCTATACATGTACTGTAATGTACCTCCATATACTATAGAGCTGCTATACATGTACTATAATGTACCGCCATATACCATAGTGCTGCTATACATGTACTGTAATGTATCGCCATAATATTAACTGATAGTAGCATATACTAATACATGTACTGTAATGTACTGCATATACAATAGCGCTGCTATACATGTACTGTAATGACCTCCATATACTATAGACTGCTATACATGTACTATAATGTACCGCCATATACTATAGTGCTGCTAACATGTACTATATTACGCATTACTATAGTGCTGCTTCATGTCGTAATGTACCCCATTATATAGGCTACTATACAGTACTAAATGTACCACCATATACTATAGTGCTGCTATAAGTACTGTAATGTCCGCATTTACTATAGTGCTGCTATTCATGTGCTGTAATGTACCGCCATACACTATAGCACTGCTCATAATGTACTAATGTACGCATATACTATAGTGTGCAAAGCTGTATTCCCATGTTAGCGTGTAATATGTTTAACCGCCATATACTATAGTTGCTATACATGTACTGTAATGTTTCACCATATCATAGTGCTGCATAAAGTGCTATAAAGTACCGCCATATATACCCTATACTGTCGTATGCATATACAATGGTTACTTAATAATAAAGTAAGTACCGTCACCATATACTATAGTGCTGTTATACATGTACTATAATTACCGCCATATACTATAGCACTACTATACATGTACTGTAATGTTTCGCCATATACTATAGTGCTGCTATTCATGTGCTGTAATGTACCACCATATACTATAGTGCTACTATACATGTACTAATAATGTACGCCATAACCATACTGTATACACGACTGTACTAGCTATACTACATGTAACTGTAATGTACGCCATTATACTATAGTGCTGATTACATGTGCTGTAATGTACTGCCATATACCATAGCGCTGCTATACATGTGCTTGTAATGTACCGCCATATACTATAGTGCTGCTATACATGTACTGTAATGTTTCGCCATATGCTATAGTGCTGCTATACATATGCTATAAAGTACCGCCATATACCATAGCGCTGCTATACATGTACTGTAATGTACCACCATATATTATAGTGCTGTTATACATGTACTGTAATGTTCTGCCATATACCATAGCGCTGCTATACATGTACTGTAATGTACCGCCATATATTATAGTGCTGTTATACATGTACTGTAATGTTCTGCCATATACCATAGCGCTGCTATACATGTACTCTAATGTACCGCCATATACTAACTATCATTATCGATATCGGGAGAAATAGAAAAATAGAGGAGCACCACTGGGTCAAAGGGATATGTTTAAATATGGATGCTCACCATGCCATGTAAAGTAAATGTACAAAACCAGAAAAGCCATGGCATATAGAAGGAGCACACCTAGGTAATTATAAAAATACAAATTTTATTTTATTTGAACACAGTTGCAGAGAAAATTTAAAAACAATAAAAATTCACAAATTGAACAACTCTAGGGGGTCCATCACATATATAAATGGCACAGCAAGTGCTTCAAGAGCGGGGACAATTATAGTGATTGATAACACAGGTCAACAAAAAAAAATTTTTTTTCTGGTGCCCAAAATATTTTAATGAATTTGGGGTATTTTTGGGGTGCTGATTCTGAATATGCTATCAGTTTTGCCAGATTGGCTCAAGTTTTTGAGATTTTTGGTATCTTATTATAGCACTTGTTCGTAAATGCGACGCATCATCTCATTAATTTCTTTGGATTAGTACTTGAACTGAGCAGTTCTCAATAAGTTTTGTGTTAATTAGTGTTCTAAAAGTTTGTTCATAGCTTGGTTTTTGGCACTAACTTTATGTTGTTGTCTGTTGTCCAGTGAAAAGCATGAACTCATCAAGAAGAAGTATGATTTAATAGGATGCCACCATTCTGTTAATGTTGAATATTACAGACAAACAAAAAAATCATATAAGACACACCTGGGTAAAAAGAAAACAAACTTTTATTTTTTTGAACACAGTTCAACGAAAATTAAAAACATTGACAAATCTCAAAATTGAACAATCAGGGTCCCTCACAATATAAGCCAGCAAATCTTCAAAAGCGTTGGACAATTGCTGTGATTGATAACCATTCAAAAGATGACACTATCACAAGGTCAGACTCTTTCGCAATGTATAGTGCAATTGTTTCAATAACGTTGTTTCATATATAACAAGCCTATAGACCATGTGGCGAGATGATTAGTAAACACCACAAGGTTATATATATGTGTATATACAATATTATCCCCAAGGAAAAATTGCAGGATTAAAATATGCCCTGGGTGGGTGGAGAAAGATGTATGAAGAAGTTACATAAATACCTTGGGTGTAAGGGTCAAAGTATCAAAATCAAGGTTTACACTTTTCCAGGGCCCCAGTTAGCACCTGGTAAATGTTCGTGCGCAATATAAAACAGGCCCCTGAGGCAATAGGAATATTATTTCCTCAATGAGGATATGCATACCATAATACATAGACAATGTAACATAGGATCAGTCAATTGGTGAGATATTTTTTGGTTGTAGTTCCTAGATTACAGGTCATGACCCAATATTTCAAAATGGCACAACTAATGAATGGGCAAATCAAAAACCTTTATACCCTTATACTCAAATAGGAACGCATATACTCAAAGAAGATTATAGCGTCATAAGTATCCACTTGGGTTTAATTACAAGTAAAACTAAGCACAGTGTGGTGATTATAAAGGGTCCCCAATGCAACGCTTTTTTTGTGGCGGTACATACCGGTACGCTGTACCGGAAAATCTAAAGACCGGCAGTGAGTACCGGTACGGCGTACCGGAAAATCTAAAGAGCACTGACCTGTGAGTTTCCCTCAGCGCCAGAGGACCTGCGATGATGTCACGTACATGTGACTTGGGTGGGCGGAGTTTTTCCCAGAGGGAAAGAAGCGGGAGAAGATGGACGACTAATGCTGTGCAGGGTATGTGACAGACTGACAGGGACTGTGATGAGTGCAGAGGGCGGCAGGCTGTGCAGGGGGAGAGGATGCAGGGGTATAGAGATCAGGGCAGGCAGGGTATGGAGAATTGAGAGACAAGGGGGATGGAGGATGGAGAGATCAGGGGGATCGAGGATGGAAGGAGGAGGGGGATGGAGGATGGATTTAAAGGACTCGGAGAAGGGGGATGGAGAGACCAGGGGGATGAAGAATGGAGGGAGCAGGAGGATGGAGGGAACAGGGGGATGAAGGATGAAAGGAGCAGGGGAATAGAGGATGGAAGGGGCATGGGGATGGAGGATGGAAGGAGCAGGGGTATGGAGGATGGAAGGAGCAGGAGGATGGAGAGACCTGGAGGATGGAGGGATCAGGTGGATGAGAGAGCAGGGGGATGGAGGATGGAGAGACCAGGGGGATGTGGATAAAGACCAAGGGATGGAGAGACCAGGGGGATGGAGAATGGAGGGAGCATGGGGATGGAGGAATGAGGGAGCAGGGGGATGGAGGATGGGGGGAACAGGGGGATAAAGGATGAAAGGAGCAGGGGGATGGAGGATGGAAGGAGCAGGGGGATGGAGGATGGAAGGAGCAGGGGAATGGAGGATGGAAGGAGCAGTAGGATGGAGGATGAAAGGAGCAGGGGAATGGAGGATGGAGAGACCAGGGGGATGGAGAATGGAGGGTGCAGGAGGATGGAGGGCACAGAGGGATGGAGAGATCAGGAGGATGGAGGATGGAGAGACCAGGGGGATGGAGGATGGAGCTAGCAGTGGGGAGCGAAGGACCCAGGCGGGGAATCCGGCGGTGAGAAGTCTTCACCGGCGGCTTTCTCCTTCTGTTTTGCACTCCCCGCTCCCTCCTACCCCTTCCCGCTCCCTGGAGCTGTGCTCCCTGCCTGATCCTAATTTAGGATCAGGTGGGGAGGCAGCGAGGGGAGCGGAGGATCGGGTTGTCATGCAGCGGGGAGCACAAAACCGAAGGAGAAAGCCGGCGGTGAAGCCTTCTTCTCACTGCCGGCTTTCCCACCGATAGTTTCAAATGAATAGCTGATTCTGATCAGCTGTTCATTTGAAGTAGCGATGCTGTCAGGGTTCATGTGAGTTCATGCTTGCCTGCATGAACTCACATGAACTTTCCCACGCCTGGGTGCACAGCTCAGCTACATCTCTGGTAGAGGTTCTCTACCAGAGATGTAGCTGAGCTAAAGAACAACCTTGGATTGGACTACGTCGGACGGAAGAAGGATTTATAATAAAGATGGAGTCTAATTGTTTTTTTTCTAATAAACATTTTTTTCTCTGTGTTGTGTTTTTAAAAAAAAAATCACTAGAAATTCATGGGGGTCATGTCTAATATTGGCGTGACCCCATGAATTTTGGGCTTAGGGCCAGCTGATAATACAAAGCTGGCCCTAACCCCTTTATTACCCAGTGAGCCACCGCACCAGGGCCCTGGATGAGCTAGATACAGCACCAGAGGATGGAGCTTCTATGAACGCACCATCTACTGGGGTGGCTGCGGGCTGCAATTCGCAGCGGGAGGTGCCCAGAAAGCTTGGGCCTCCCTGCGCTGTAGATTCCAGCCCCTAGCTACCTAGCTGTACCTGGCTGGACAGAGAAATAGCGCAAAGCCCCACGCATTTTTTTTTTAATTATTTCATGAAATTCATGGAATAATAAAAAAAAAAAGGGCTCTCTTCTATTTTTGTTTCCAGGCAGGTACAAATAGGCACCTGGGGGTTGGGGGCAGCCCGGTCCTGCCTGCTGTACCCTGCTGGACACAAAATTACTGCGAAGCCCACGTGTAGAAAATTTCGCGGATTTTGTGAATACCTGATTGAGAGAAAGTGCTCTGAGAAAATGGTGCCCCTGCAACACGCACTCTGTACCATTCCTATTTCCTCCAGCGAATGCGAACGGGGATTTTCGCAAATGAACGTTGTGGCTTGCCTGTGTGTGGATTTTGTCTGTGTGTGTATGTGGCTTGTGTCTCTGTGTGTGTTTGGCTTTTGTCTGTGTATATGTGTGTGGCTTGTGTCTCTGTGTAAAAAACATGTATGGTGTGTATGTAATGAGCACATGTTGTCCAGTATAGGTTCCCTTTAAAGGGCATCAGTGTCCCTTCTGTTGTTTCCACCTCTTTTTGAAACTCCCGTCTCCTGTGGTACTCTGACGCGCCGGCCAGAACGTCATATCCAGTCCTGTGCATTGTGGGGGTTTATGACATGTACGGGCAGCTTCAATATGTGCACTGGGTATGCGCCGGAGCCCGGCCGAACATGTGATCAGCACCCACAATGCACCGGGCCGGATAAGACGTTCGGGCTGGTGTGACAGAGTACCATAGGAGATGGTAACGACAATGGCCTGCCCCCCCCTAGTTTTGATCCTGGGTACGCCCATGCATGAGGGGCCCATTGCTCGCCCCCTGGGGGGCCCCGTGCTGGCCGCCGCCAGCCGCGGCGCGCCGGCCAGAGAGTAAGGAGGGCGGGACTCCGACTTCCTGTCCTGCAGCTCTGCCCGCCCCTCCTCTCCTCCTCATTACAGCAGCAGAAAAACGGTGACGGCGACCTCGGTGACCGGTGAGTTAGTGTGCAAAGGCGCCCCCCCCGGTCTGCATACTGGGCCCTGTATACACCACCACTGGGCCCTGTATACACCACCACTGGGCACTGGGGCCTGTATACACCACCACTGGGGCCTGTATACACCACCACTGGGGCCTGTATACACCACCACTGGGGCCTGTATACACCACCACTGGGGCCTGTATACACCACCACTGGGCCCTGTATACACCACCACTGTGGCCTGTATACACCACCACTGGGCCCTGTATACACCACCACTGGGCCCTGTATACACCACCACTGGGCCCTGTATACACAACCACTGAGGCCTGTATACACCACCTCCACCACTGGGCCCTGTATACACCACCACTGGGCCCTGTATACACCACCACTGGGCCCTGTATACACCAACACTGGGCCCTGTATACACCACCACTGGGGCCTGTATACACTACCACTGGGCCCTGTATACACCACCTCCACCACTGGGCCCTGTATACACCACCACCACCACCACTGAGCCCTGTATACACCACCACTGGGCCCTGTATACACCACCACTGGGCCCTGTATACACCACCTCCACCACTGGGCCCTGTATACACCACCACCACCACCACCACTGAGCCCTGTATACACCACCACTGGGCCCTGTATACACCACCACTGGGCCCTGTATACACCACCACCACCACCACTGGGCCCTGTATACACCACCACCACCACCACTGAGCCCTGTATACACCACCACTGGGCCCTGTATACACCACCACTGGGCCCTGTATACACCACCACCACCACCACTGGGCCCAGTATACACCACCACCACCACCACTGGGCCCTGTATACACCACCACTGGGCCCTGTATACACCACCACTGGGCCCTGTATACACCACCACTGGGGCCTGTGTATACCACCACTGGGGCCTGTATATACCACTGGGGCTGCTTTATATACTGCTGTGGCCTGTATATACCACTGGGGCTGCTGTATATACTGCTGGGGCCTGTATATACCACTGGGGCTGCTGTATATACTGCTGGGGCCTGTATATACCACTGGGGCTGCTGTATATACTGCTGGGCCTGTATATACCACTGTGGCTGCTGTATATACTGCTGGGGCTGCTGTATATACTGCTGGGGCCTGTATATACCACTGGGGCTGTTGTATATACTGCTGGGGCTTGTATATACTGCTAGGGCCTGTATATACCACTGGGGCTGCTGTATATACTGCTGGGGCCTGTATATACCACTGGGGCTGCTGTATAACCCCTGGGGCTGCTGTATAACCCCTGGGGCTGCTGTATTACCCCTGGGGCTGCTGTATATACTGCTGGGGCCTGTATATACCACTGGGGCTGCTGTATAACCCCTGGGGCTGCTGTATTACCCCTGGGGCTGCTGTTTTACCCCTGGGGCTGCTGTATTACCCCTGGGGCTGCTGTATTACCACTGGGGCTGCTGTATTACCACTGTGGTCTGTATATACCACTGGGGAGGCTGCTGTATACCACACTGCTGGGGGCTGTATACCTGTGCTGGGGTCCACCCTCGGCTTATACACGAGTCAATAGGTTTTCCCAGGTTTTGGGGCAAAAGTAGGGGGGTCGGCTTATACACGGGTCGGCTTATACACGAGTATATACGGGTAGTAATCCTACAATGTCTGCTGGACATGGTATGAGGAGGTTTATGGATAAGTCAGTACACACTCCATACTTCATGGTAAGGGGAGGGTTTATGGCTCAGTACACACTCCATACTTCTTGTTATTAACCAGTTAATGCTCTCTTGTCCACCGCACTGCAGTGTCAAAAGAGGACAACAGCGAGACAAGCAGCAACATGGCATCAGAGAGTCCCTGACCTCGAAATAGAAGATCCTCAGATCCTGGTATTGTGACATAATATTAAGAATAATACTTTTTGCATTTATATTACACTATGAACTCCACAGCACTTTACATACATCATGAACACTGTCCCCATTGGGGCTCACAATGTAAACAACCTATCAGTATGTCTCTGTAGTGTGGTTGGACGAACCTTTTATAGGTCCCCGTTAAATTTAATTTACTTTCAAAGTATGTTGACATTTTTATTCCCAGACATATTTCGGGGGGGGGGGGAGGGGGTGCCGTTTGCCTTACCTGCCTAGGGCACCAAAATGCCTTGTCCCGGCACTGGTTCAATAGGAGGTCCGTCGATGGTTCTCAATCTTACAACATATAGGGGTATGCTCCATTTTCTGTAAGAGCCAGCACCTTGCCAGGAAACTGACATGTATTGACCTCAGTGAAGTCATTACAGTTCAAGGTCCTCAAGTCACACAGGAGTTAACTGTGATAACATGATGATCTCCGTAGAACGTACTGTAGGTGACCATGGGATCACAATTGACCCCTTTGTGACCCTAAGATCGTGACCTGTAATGACCTCATTGAGGTCATTACACATCAGTTTCCTGGCAGGACAGAGCAATCTCTGCTCTGCACAGGTGCCGCTGCCATTTTCCAGGAAGAAGACCTGTGGACAGGAGGAGAGCGGTGGGGGCCACAGGATTGGACATACTGGAGGGGATGGTGTCAGAGGGGGAGGGACCAGAGTGAACACAAGGGAGACATGACAGAACAGGATGGGAAGGGACAGAACAGGACAGGAGAGAAGTTTTTTCAGTGATTGTGCCATCTTAAATTTCCCGAGAGGGAGGAGAAGCGGGGGAAGCTTGGCAGTACTGGATGATTGAGGGAGACCAGGGGAGGTTATTTCTATGCTATCTAACATGTTTGATAATGTCAGATGACAAAGAAATAATTTTTTACTGTCAATGTCATTTTGATTCATGTGATCTCCGGTATACGGTGTGTACCAGTGATCACATGATCGGGAACAGGAAAACACGGCCTGATTCATAATCTCCAGGAACTCAGCTTGTAACTGAAAACCTGGAGATTTTCAGATACTGGGGTGCACTAAAGGACTTTTCCTTTCAGTTGTTTTAATATGGCCGAAAGGAAGAAATACCCTTAATTGCCACCATTTTAATACGATATGGCGGTCGTTAAGGGGTTAACTTATCTATTAAGAGTTTGCAGAGTCACATTTCCTGAACAAACTTAAGTATCTAGATGAATAGAGGAAATCATTCTCACCATTGTCTATATCATAAGTCTTTTAAAATAGTTGGTGATTTGATACATCTATATTCTTTCACAAAATGTTCTTTTCCAATATCTCAAAGTGAGGCGTATTTTTAATTCTATTCTACTTCCTACAGGAGAAAAAGTGAATTCTTCTTTATTCATGTAAGGAAGTAAAACCTTTATGAAAGTTACAGCTATTGCCATTCAGACTCAAAATGTCCTTCCTGTTGGTAAAACTAACCTATTTGATCAAGTGAGAACAGGATTTGCAAACTAAAATATCAAAGGAGTCATGGCTTAAAGTTAGTACATGCTTTTCCAAAAATTCCTCTTCCCATCAATAATTTCTTACAATAGAAACATTACATTTAATACGATGATTGACTAAAAATTGGATAGATCATTGTACAGTTAGGGCCAAAAATATTTGGACAGTGACACAAGTTTTGTTATTTTAGCTGTTTACAAAAACATGTTCAGAAATACAATTATATATATAATATGGGCTGAAAGTGCACACTCCCAGCTGCAATATGAGTTTCCACATCCAAATCGGAGAAAGGGTTTAGGAATCATAGCTCTGTAATGCATAGCCTCCTCTTTTTCAAGGGACCAAAAGTAATTGGACAATGGACTCTAAGGGCTGCAATTAACTCTGAAGGCGTCTCCCTCGTTAACCTGTAATCAATGAAGTAGTTAAAAGGTCAGGGGTGGATTCCAGGTGTGTGGTTTTGCATTTGGAAGCTGTTGCTGTGACCAGACAACATGCGGTCAAAGGAACTCTCAATTGAGGTGAAGCAGAACATCCTGAGGCTGAAAAAAAAGAAAAAATCCATCAGAGAGATAGCAGACATGCTTGGAGTAGCAAAATCAACAGTTGGGTACATTCTGAGAAAAAAGAAATTGACTGGTGAGCTTGGGAACTCTAAAAGGCCTGGGCGTCCACGGATGACAACAGTGGTGGATGATCGCCGCATACTTTATTTGGTGAAGAATAACCCGTTCACAACATCAACTGAAGTCCAGAACACTCTCAGTGAAGTAGGTGTATCTGTCTCTAAGTCAACAGTAAAGAGAAGACTCCATGACAGTAAATACAAAGGGTTCACATCTAGATGCAAACCATTCATCAATTCCAAAAATAGACAGGCCAGAGTTAAATTTGCTGAAAAACACCTCAAGAAGCCAGCTCAGTTCTGGAAAAGTATTCTATGGACAGATGAGACAAAGATCAACCTGTACCAGAATGATGGGAAGAAAAAGTTTGGAGAAGAAAGGGAACGGCACATGATCCAAGGCACACCACATCCTCTGTAAAACATGGTGGAGGCAACGTGATGGCATGGGCATGCATGGCTTTCAATGGCACTGGGTCATTTGTGTTTATTGATGACATAACAGCAGACAAGAGTAGCCGGATGAATTCTGAAGTGTACCGGGATATACTTTCAGCCCAGATTCAGCCAAATGCTGCAAAGTTGATTGGACGGCGCTTCATAGTACAGATGGACAATGACCCCAAGCATACAGCCAAAGCTACCCAGGAGTTCATGAGTGCAAAAAAGTGGAACATTCTGCAATGGCCAAGTCAATCACCAGATCTTAACCCAATTGAGCATGCATTTCACTTGCTGAAATCTAGACTTAAGACGGAAAGACCCACAAACAAGCAAGACCTGAAGGCTGCGGCTGTAAAGGCCTGGCAAAGCATTAAGAAGGAGGAAACCCAGCGTTTGGTGATGTCCATGGGTTCCAGACTTAAGGCAGTGATTGCCTCCAAAGGATTCGCAACAAAATATTGAAAATAAAAATATTTTGTTTGGGTTATGTTTATTTGTCCAATTACTTTTGACCTCCTAAAATGTGGAGTGTTTGTAAAGAAATGTGTACAATTCCTACATTTTCTATCAGATATTTTGGTTCAACCCTTCAAATTAAACGTTACAATCTGCACTTGAATTCTGTTGTAGAGGTTTCATTTCAAATCCAATGTGGTGGCATGCAGAGCCCAACTTGCGAAAATTGTGTCACTGTCCAAATATTTCTGGCCCTAACTGTATATCGAGCTATTCTCCATTATAATTATATGTTTAGTGTTTTTGCCCAGTGATTATCACAGTTTTGGGAATACTGAACTGTTCAAATTTTAACTATCATCTCTCATTGCTCAACCCAACCTAATTCTGAATTTAGCAAATTCTCAACATGGAAATGAATATCCTTTTGAAGTCAAATCAGTCACTGAACACATTCTTACTTATACTAGACAATGTATAGCATTTACATGAAAATATTCTGATATTAACAAGATCAGGGGGGTAACTGCAAAAGGTTACAGGGGTTGTAATTGCACCCAGGCCATGGAGCCTAAGGGACCCAAAATGGTCCCTTTGGCCTATGTAAAATTACCAATACTATTAAAGATTTGCAATAATTAAGGGTCCCATGGAGTCTTGTGCATTGCAGCTCACGAACTTCAAGTTATGCCACTGAGGCGGACATAAGGAACCAAGTCTAGATAAAAGAAGACACAAAACGTGCAAATTGGTCTTATCGTTTAGATAAGATGACCCTCTCGTGAGTGTATGTGCTCATCTGGGTTGGTTGTGATGACCCAGTATATTTGCATGAACAGCTGTGGCTGGATCTGCACCTCTACGTGCACAGTGGTGTCGTATCCAGAAATTCAAATAGGGTTTGGTACTTGTATCATCCGCGCTGTCGTCTAGATGAAAACATCAGGGAGACCAGACTCCTTCAAAAAGCTACTTTATTTCCTACACGTTTCGGTGCCGTCCCTGCACCTTCCTCAGGGGTACAATCTACCCTGATCTTTTCATCCCTATGGCAGTGCTGATCATACAAGCACCAAACCCTATTTGGATTATAAGGACACAAGTGGTAGGGAGGCCTATTTTCACATCCAAAGCAATAAGCAGCTTCTGTCAAGGACATAATATTAGACTGCAAAGGTCCCATATACTGTTAAAGAACTGTGACCCTTCTCTGTCTGTGCATACTCTCCCCATACACAAAGTGCTTCTTATAAGTGCTTCTTATAAGAAGCACTTTGTGTATGGGGAGAGTATGCACTTGAAAAAGGTCTGCATACAGAAACGTTGTGCGGGGGGATGGACGGAATAAATTAAATTTTGAATCATCACCAGCTTGAGAGGCGCTGTCTTTCCCTATTCTACGTGTTACAGTCCAGGTGGGTCCCACTGGTATTGACGAGCGTCTCCCTGATTGGGGTTCAGTGGACTCCTTGTTCATGTGGTGCTGTGGTTACTGTACCTTCTCTATCTGTTTCTGCCACTGACCAAGTTATGTGATAAAATTTGTATACATTTTTCCTACAAACTTTCAATGGATTCTAATGGCTGTCGTGAAACCCAGTTCCAGAACAGATGGCTTGCCAGACCTTTAATGGAGTGCAAATAGCAGACGATGTACTCAACTGGATCTGATGATGTCTGTCGAGGAATATTGCCATCTGCTGGTAGAAGAAATCACTCAGAACTTAATAACAACAAAGCTGATTATTTGAGGGAAGAGATTCAAAGAGAAGATAGGTGAGGTGGTATTTGAGGTGCAACTGCTAAGTAGAAAAGTCTAGGTCATGAGAGAAGAGGCAGAGTTGGCACCAAGACTTGCAAGGAAGAGGATGGCTGAAAGGTGGATTGGGCCTACAGACGTCAATACCGGAGAAGTAAAGATTCTTCCAGAAATGTAGCAGGAAATGAAAGATCTAAAGTGAAAGAGTGAGATATTGACTAAAAGGGCCACTTAATATGGTGGTTATGGTGGTTTCCGCAAGGATTCCACCCCAGGGCTGGTTCTTCCCTGGAGGGATATCTGGCTAGTCCCGTGTTTGAGACTCTTAATCGAGGCTCCACGGACTCCATTTGCATATTCAAATTTCCAGGAGGCAATACATCATGGATTTCACTGTGTTTGAGCGCTTTAGCCGGCTGCCCACAGTGTTTTCCTTGACTGGTCTCCCTGAGATCAGTGAGTGCTTTGTGAGTTTTGGCTGTGAGTAAGTCATTGGTAATTTTGGTTAGGGCAGTTTCGGTGGAGTGGTGGGGCTGGAAACCGGATTGTAGATTGTCAAGGAGAGAGTTAGATGAGAGGTGGGAGGAAAGTTGAGCATGGACGTGTTGCTCAAGGAGTTTGGAAGCAAATGGGAGCAGTGATATGGGGCGGTAGCTCGTCCTAGCAGTGGGGTCAAGGTTTGCCTTTTTGAGGATGGGCGTGATAGTGGTATGTTTGAAAACTGAGGGGAAGGTCCCAGAAGATAGTGATAAATTGAAGAGGTGGGTTAGGGCTGGGATGAGCGTGTTAGTGAGGTTGGGGAGGAGGTGGGAAGGGATTGGGTCAAGTGCTCAGGTGGTGAGGTGTGATTTGTATAGTAAGTTCTCCTTCAGTGATGTTGGAGAGGGAGATTATGAGGGAAGGGCAGATGTCTGGTATATGAAGTGGTTGGGGTGGTGGAAAAATAAAGGTTTGCCTTGTGTGATATGAGAAAGTAAGAGTCCTCGACTACATACTGGTCAGAAAGAATGATGGAACATTGAGTTTCTGTGTAGACTTTTGATGGTTAAACATCTGCACAGTTCGGGACTCATACACAGTCCAAAGGATTGAAGAGTCATTGTCTGCTCTGGGCAATGCTAAATATTTTTATTCTCTTGACCTGGCAAGCGGCTACTGACAGGTTTCCATGGCTGAGCAGAACCATCCGAAGATTACATTTATTCTTCCTATGGGATTATTTGAGTTCAATCAGATGCCGTTCAGGCTAACTAATGCTCCTGCAATGGTCCAGCATTTGATGGAGAGAAGTCTTGGGACCTGAATTTTGACTCAACATTGATATATCTAGATTATATAATCATCTATTTCACTGTGTTCGAGGAGCACCTTGTCAGACTTGGGTAGGTGCTAGAGTGGCTTCAGAAACATGGAATGAAGATGAAGTGTGCTTGATTCCTGGTCACATTTGGACCATCTCCAAAGACCATCCAGTTGCAGACTGACCTTTCTCTTTAGTAGACTGGTGAGTTTAAAAATAAGAGGACTGTAAGGAAGTGGACTGCAAGCACAACAAGCGCTGCATCCTCAGCTACAATTCTTCCTCTGGACCACAGTGGCTTTGGGTCTGCAGTTCTCTGAGTGGGCAAGGGTTGCCTTGTCTGGGCCTTTTTTCACATTGCAATAGATGACCTAACTCACGTTATTTGCAATCTTTGTAAACAAAAATTAATTAGAGACAAAAATCTGCACAGTTAACTACTACATGTATGAACAACCACATAACCCATCAGTGCATTACTCTGGGAAAAATACTGCTGCAAAACTGTTCCTAGCAGGTTTCACCATCACTGAACACTGTCAGCCGCATCAAACGTATCTGCCGCTTCTTCTTCCTCCATCAGTTTGGCAAGGGTTATCCAACAGATGTCTGGCCGCAGGACCTCCACTTGTTAACCCGCTGCAGTCAGGGTGACTGACAGGCCCCCACTGACAGCTTCAACTTGACCATTTGTTGGCCAAGGAAATGCTACCTTTCTGCCTTCAGATAGTTTCTGAAAGCTGATGGGCATCACAGCTCCCCAGTATCAGTTGCCCAGTTGTCACTACTTCTCAAAGCAATCTGTGCCTGCGCTATACCAGCTTGTCACAGCCAACATCACCCCTTCCTTGAGAAATTCTGTGTGTGACAGGGTGCATATTACCACTGACATCTGGATGAGAAAACATGGCCAGGGGCGTTAAATCTCCCTCACTGGCCACTGAGTGACTCTGGTGGCTGCATGACCAGGCGGGAAAGGTGCTACTCCCCAAGTCTTGAAATCCCCAAACGTTTGGGACAAACGTATGCCTGTTCCTCTTTATACTGTTAGGTCCCCTGGCACCACTCCCCAGCTCAGCTCTCATTGGTCGGCATTCCTTGTTCCTCTGCCGACCGGGCATCCGGCATCCAGGTGTACTGTGTCTCGGAGCCATCACCGGGTTCCCTTCCTGTCAGCTGACCACTGGGCTCACACATGAGCAAATCACAATGGTCGTATTCATGTGACCAATCAGCGGTGCACTAGGTGCACTCCTCCCCTGTGACTCTAGAGGCCGGCACGGTCCAACCTGACACTCCCTTTGACCAATAGCTGCTCTTCCTCTGGTATATCAGGCCACCTCCACTGATGGGAGGTGCCTGATTATTAAGTTAGTTTGCTTCTGCCTTGCTGACTGTTGGTCAGGCCTTCCTTGTACCCTGTTACCTGTAACCCTAGCTGTGATCTTCCCGGGTAGCACCATTCCTGCTCGCCTAGCCTTGTACCATTACCCAAAATCCTTAGCTGTGCCATAGCATAGGCTAACCTTACAAGCCTGCCCCCCTGCTACTAGCAGCTATGGTATTTAGACCCCCTAGGCTTGCCTCTGAAAATCCCTGTATAGGGGTTGGTTAAACTAGGTCAGCTCACCCAGGGAAGTTTGGTACCACGGCCCAGTGAGTCCACTCTAGGGCGCCTTCCCCCCGGAAGCGCAACACATACTCTGCTTCTGTCTTGTCCACCTCCCCAGGGTCTTCAGCTCCATACTTGACCTCTACCTTAATGTTGCAACAGTTCATACAGAATTCCTCTCACCTTTGTACTGCACTGCAAGGCTATTCACCATCAGACAGTGTTTAAATTAGAATGTCTTGGACAGGTGAATTAAACAGCCTAAAAATTGTGGACAGCTATGCAGGCTGGATTTCTCTACTAAACCTGAAACCAGAGAAGGCTGAGTGCGATAATGATGTGAAGAATGTTGGCGGCCCTACACCAGGAAAAACCTTTACACATGTGTCTTATATGGCTCATGTCCTCAAACTTGTTGGCCAGCAATCCCATGACTACTAAGATGGATAACGCTGACAATGTTGTAATCAGCATCACTATTCCGCTCATCTAAATGTTGTAGCAAACTTTGAAAAGTCTGCAGGATGAGGTCGTGGCACCACAGAAAGAAGAGGAGGAAGAAGAGGAAGATGCGGAAAGGAGATTAAGATCTCAAGGGTCTGGACTCTCGTCACACAGCTGGGTGGCATGTCAGGGTGATGTAGAGTGACCGAGATGAGCTCATGCTACCAGACAAACGTATGGTGAAGATGCAGGAGATGAGGAGCAAATACAGGGAATGAGAATGAGAATGAAGAGATAATGAGTATAGAACAGTGAAGAGAGGAGGAAGAAATTATTCCCCATTCTGTTGTCCGAGGTTGGTGGGAGAAGATGAAGGAAGCAAATGGGAATTTTATCTAGACACCATTAACACAACAAGAACTTGGGCCTCATGGACACATCAGACACATGCGCACCTTCTTGCTGCACTATATGCATCATGATGCCTACTGGTTTGCCACACTGTTGGATTCACTGTACAAGAGTCAATTTAGCCAGATGCTTCCATGGAAATGGACATGCCCATCCTGAAGTATCAAAATAAGCTGGTAGATTGGCTTGGTCTGGTTTTCCCCAACACATCAGTGAGGAAACAGCACGCATGGCAGATTTACACTTACAACCCGGGGGACATTGAGTCATCAACATAGAAACATTAGCAGCAGCAACGTAAGTGTCAGAAGCAAATTCTTGAAGTATTTTGACCAATTTGTTCAACCAGTCCATCTACTGGTAGAAATGAGAGTACAAGTCTGACACATAGTGAACAACTGGAGAGCATACTTCAGGAGTATCTAGAGCGCTGTATCCATACCATCAGGAGAATTTGGATCCTTTTTCATTTTGAGCTACAAAAATGGAGGAATGGCATCAGCTAGCCAGTCATGACTTAAAGCCTGGCAGCCAGCATTCTCTCAGAACATGTCACTGCTGGTGGTGTCTTCACGCATAAGCATATCTGGCTGTCTCCTGAAAGTGTAGCCCACCTAACTTTCATCAAGATGAACAAATCATGGATCTCCAAGGACTTTTCTACCCCAGTGGTAGACCGCTCAGAGTAGACAATGTACTTTTCAGTGTGCTTCATTGATCTCGCCATTGTCCAATTTTTATTGTTGGTCAATTGATGCCACTTTCGTGGTATCTGGCCTAATTTTTAAAATGTAAAGACTCTTTTTGGGGTCTCTTTGTCTGTTTACTGAATTTTGCAGGGCTACCTGAGTACAATGTCTACAGGTGTCATTCACCCCCTCTTACTTTAGTGAATATTTAACCTTGAAATACTAGGCCAGGCCCTGTTCCTGACCCTGTGCCATGCATGCAGGCTGCACCATTCTCCAACTTATATTATGGGCCAATTAATGCCACTTGGGTGGTATCTGGCCCTAATTTTATGAAATTTTGAGAATCTTTTTTGGGTCTCACTGTCGGTTTCCTGAAATTTACAGGGCTATGTGGGCACCATGCCTACACCTGAAGATTGATATACTGGCCCCATGCATTCATAATGCACAATGATGAAAATTTTACTCTGGGAAACAGATGGCACTGTTCCTGGTGTCTGTCCCTAATTTGAGCTGTGTTTGGCAGCTTTTTTTGCACTTTTTAATGAGTTTTGTAGGCCCTCGATTTTGCCTCCCGAACTGTCCTCACCTACTCTAACGCACTCTGCAAAGTGCACAGATGCGACAGCATGATGTCAGGAGCATGTGCACACTGTCGCATGTTGGATCAGGGAGCTGCTCAGAGCTCCACTGAACCCATAAGTGCATGCTCAATGATCATTTATTCATTGCTGTCAATTTGAGAAACAAGATACAAATCTTATAGTTGTTATACCTTTTATTGATCATTGAAACATGCAATGTTTAATAACTGAATTCAAGCTTCCAAAGGTTCGCTTATCTCTTGTCACCATTGAGTTGCCATTACTACTTTTTTCTATCCTCATACACGTTTTACAGATCCACCAGATAAAGAAAGGTTGTGAAGCAAAATGATAATGACTTTATGTGCTTCAATAAACTTAAACCTATTCTCAAATATTTGAGGGAACATCATTGTGGAAGATGGCAGGACCAGAGGATCAGATATGTTGACCACCTTTCTCTTTGAGCCAAAGAAGGGAACCTGTGTTGTAAACTCAAACAAATGGAGTACAGAAGGATTATTAAATTACACATGAGTTCACCTATTGGCCTCAATAGAATGTTTTCTTTCCCTATTTCATGTAATCCTCTTTAGAGCTTATTTAATTATCTGTGCTCCTGTTAGTGTCTTTCTACTACTTTTGTCTGAGTTGATAGTGATCTATGTTTACACATTTGGATATATATTAGGTTTAGTATTTTTATCTTAGCTATTTTTATGAGTAAGCTAGATTGAACAGCCTAATAAAAGGAACTTAATATGATGTTCTTGTTTGTTTTGAAGGATTACACTGTTCTACAAATATTTTTAAAAATGCAAGATTCGGTTATGAAATTAGCCACATCTTAATGATTTTGACCACCGGACTTTAAACCTGACAATAAAATTTTTTAGTTGGCTCATGTTTCAATGATATCAAAGAGTTTTTCTTTTACTGCTACATAGCGAAAGGGTAACAATGTTTAGAATTTTTTAATTTAAAGCTCCATTTATTACCAGCTTTGAGAGTGAGACTACCTTCATTTAATAGACAATCATCCTGGTTATCTCAAAAACAAAATTTCATGTACAACTATTTTTCATATGATGCATATGATCAGATATGCATATTCTTCTCATGTCATTGCATTGTTATTGTTCTCATGGTGTTTGAAAAACTTTTTCCTGTTACAAATCACAACCTGTTCTCACATTCCCTAATAACTCAATGTGTTTTAGGTTGATTCCCAAGCAAAAAAAAATACTGGTTCAATTTGACATGTAGCAATTTAGATATTTCTTTAAAAAAAAAAAAAAAAAAAAAAAAAGAGAGAAACTGCATCATCTGGCTCATCGATAGAAGTCTCTCAGTGAAGAAAATTGTGAAACTGCATTAATTTGAGTGCTCTGACAGTTGGAAGAATGTTAATTGATGTTCCTCTATCCATTCAAAAGCAAAAAAAGTAAAGATATATCCATTTAGGCAAAGTATCAAAGTCAAAAAGTTGGGCTCATTGCAAGGTCTATCAGTTCTGGTGCAAGAAACACAGTAGTGGAGGTGGCTCAGATGTTTCCTAATAGTGAGATCACAGACGACCATGGAAGCACCTTGCAATATGCGTATAGGTACCATCACACGCGGCAAATATTGCTAGCAATTTCACTGGCAAATCAGCAAAAACAGTGAAATCATGGACACGTTGTTCCATTTGTACACGGCAACAAAATAGAACAATGTGTCCATGATTTCACTGCAACCAGCAAATTGCCAGTGAAATTGCTAGCAAAATTGCCGCATGTGAGGGTACCTTTACACAAGTCTTGAATGATGGCCCAAGAAAGGTGAAGAAACCTTGACTTCAATATAAGGCTGGGGTCACACATAAGCCCTTGGTCCAAAATCTGACAGAAAAATGGATTGGATGTAATAAACACCCTGTCCGTTTTTTTTCTGGACCTCAAACATTGCTTGTCCGTTTTTGAGCAAAAACGTTGCTAGCAACGTTTTTGGCATCAGTTAAAAAACGCATGCGTTTTTTTAACATTGGGCCCTATGGGAAACGCATGCGTTAACGCATGGCACATTTAGGCACCTGCGTTAACGCATGCGTTAACGCATATGCGTTTTTAATTAAAAAATGACTAAGTCCAAAAACGTTCAGGGGTGCAGGAGGCTCAAAAAGCACCTTATAAAAAACGGATTGGTGATGAAAATCACTTCCAAAAACGGATTTCTATGTGTGACCCCAGCTTAAGAAGCATTAGCTTGTGTTTGCAAAATAGTACAAAAGTGGACAGTAGATTTTTGTAAATGGATGACTTGAAATGATGAGAAGAAAGTCAACTTAGGCAGCTAGATGGAAAGCCCCCCATAGGATGAGCGGGAGTCCCCGGAGCCAGGAGCTGCACAAGATGTTGTGAGGCAGCTGCGGTAGTACTGCTGTTAGGCCCAGGAGTCAGACACAGACACACCAAAGTCTTTTAGGTACCTTTACTGGTGGAAAGCAGGTACACTCAAACCGGGATAGTGAAGTTGACAATCCTGGAGATTCACAGCATGCAGTTAGTGTAGGCTTCCTTTCTCTGTTTCTTTTGGTAAGGTCGGGTGGATGTGGAATCCAGCTGGACGGGCAGTGCGTTCAAAGGAACTTGATTCACCTGGTTATCAGCACTGAGGGCACGGTAAAAGGGGTTAAGCAGGATCAATACTTTTCCCTGGGCTCTAGTAGGTAGGTGCTTCAGGTGGAACAGGGGGCTAGACTCCCTGTGTAGGATGCTGGTTCTCTGTGGTGGCCGGGTAGCTCTAACAGCTTCGGTCCCAGTAACCGGAGGATGAGGGAGAGAGTTAGAATCACTCTGATGTCCCTGAGAGGTGCTCTCCTTTCCTATTACCCCAATTGCGAGAGTCTCCTCACTTGCTAGATGGCTGATTGGACCAAGTGTGTCCCTCATAAGACGGAGGTTACACACTGCCTGCAGCTCTTGTAGCGTCTGCCACACACCAGTGGAGCTCCCCCTAGAGGCTTGGGGTGAAACCAGGTGTTCTAAGGTGTTGTGGTGTTCTGTGTGAGTGATGCTTGCTGTTAGCTCCATTCATGCCCCAAGGAGTTCTGTGGTGCCCAACAAGGTGCCAGGGTGCCACAATTGTCCAGGCATAGCCATAGTGTCTCCAAAAATTAACCCAAGGGGCTGGATCATTGTTGATGTAGGAAGCAAGCCTCAAGGGCCAAAAATTATGAAGCTAGGACTACTAGCACAGTAGTTGCAGTGCCCATTGCCCAGGCATAGCCATAGTGTCTCCAAAAAGTAGCCCATGTTGCTGTATCATTGTTCATGAAGGAAGCAGGCCTCAAGGGCCAAACAAAAATGAAGCTAGGACTGCTAGCACAGTAGTTGCACTGCCCAATGTCCAGGCATTGCCATAGTGTCTCCAAAATGTAGCCCAAGGGGCTGTGTCATGGTTGATGAAGGAAGCAGGCCTCAGGAGCCAAACAATTATGATGCTAGGACTACTAGTACAGTAGTTGCAGTACCCATTGTCCAGGCATAGCCATAGTGTCTCCAAAAAGTAGCCCAAGGGGCTGTATCATGGTTGATGAAGGAAGCAGACCTCAAGGGCCAAACAATTATGGTGCCAGTACTATTAACACAGTAGTTGCAGTGCCCAATGTCCAGGCATAGCCATAGTGTCTCCAAAAATTAGCCCAAGTAGCTGTACCATGGTTGATGAAGGAAGAAGGCCCAAGGGCCAAACAATTATGAAGCTAGCCTAGAACTACTAGCACAGTAGTTGCAGCGCCCGATGTCCAGGCATAGCCATAGTGACTGCAAAAAGTATCCAAAGGGGCTGTATCATGGTTGATGAAGGAAGCAGACCTCAAGGACCAAACAATTATGAAGCTAGGACTAGTAGCACAGTAGTTGCAGTGCCCAATGTCCACACATAGCCATAGTGTCTTCAAAAAGTAGCCCAAGGGGCTGTATCATGGTCGATGAAGTAAGCAGGCCTCAAGGGCCAACAATTATGATGCTAAGACTACTTGCACAGTAATTGCAGTGGCCAATTTCTACACATAGCCATAATGTCTCCAAAAAGTGGCCCAAGGGGCAGTATCAAGGTGGATGAAGGAATGAGGATTCTCATCGCAAGTGCCTTCGATGGGAAATATTAATAACGGAACATTGTTTTTAGCTTATTGACCATGAGGTACATGTGGCAGAAGCAGGAGTTGAAAACGTGTAAGAAGAAGAAAATGGGTTTGTATGGGAAGGGATGGACGTGATCACCATTTGCATAAAATAACATTTTGGGTGAATTTAGGTTGGGATGTTGTCATCAGGAGGGCTTAAATACTCTTACAAAATCCAAGTTCTTGTTAAAATATATCAGAGTTAGCTTGTCTGCATTCTCTGTGTGAGTATATCTGTGATGATTGCACCAGCGGCACTGAAAACATGCTCTGATATCACACTAGCAGCAGGGCAGGCTAGCACCTCCAAAGCATATAAGGAGAAGAGCTTCTGGCCCAAAGCAGTATGCTCCCAGGCATTTTGACATTGTTACCGGTCCAGCTAGCCCTTACTGATAAGCCAGTTTATTGAAGATGGCCCAGTTTGTGGACATTTTACCACCACCTCTTTTGACCTGCGGGGCATGTGTATCCCCATTGATGCATGCTGTTGCACAGCGCTGGTACCTCTGCTAGCAGCGGGGTCCGAGGGTGATGTTGCCCTCAAATGATCGACAACGGCCCTCTAGTACAATTCAATTTGAAACCCCTTGGTGACTGCAAAGTAGCGAATGAAATTTGTCCTTGTACTGTGGGTCTAGAAAGGTGGCCAACCAGTATAGGTTGCTGTTGAAAATGTGGGTAGCGAGGGTCTTGGCACAGACAGTTAGATATGAAGTGTGCCATATGTGCCAAACTGTAAAGAGTCAAATGTTCTATGATCCCAGAAGGAGGAACAATACCCATGCTCTCCTCACACTGACTCTCCTCCTCCACCTCCTCCTCTCTAGCCCACCCATGCTGGACAGACATGAAGCTGACGTTTGGCGTCCTCTCTGTAGCATGAGGTCCCCTCAGTACCACTGAAAAAGAAGTTCTCTCCCTCCTCCACTTCCTCATCATCTTCATCCCCAATCTTGCCTGATGAGATTGGCTGGGTAGGATAATTTATTGTTAATTCTTGCTCCATACCCTGCTGATGAGCACTCGAAGATTCACATTTTTAGATTATGAAGCGATTCTTTCAGTAGACATAGCATAGGGATGGTTACGCTGATAATAGCCTGATCACCGTTCACAACTTGGTGCAGTACTCAAAGTTATCAAGCACATCACAAATTTTAGAGATCTACACCCACTGACAGTTGTTATGTGTCTTGGCTGAGTCTCAGTCTGATGGGCATGTTTAGGCTGGTATTCAGCAAGTGCCCTCTGCTCCTCACTTATCCTTGCCAATATATGATATGTTGAGTTCCACCATGTTGGCAGGTCGCAAATGAGTCGGTGGTTTGTCAAATTAAATTGCTTTTGAAGTGCTGCAAGACCAGTAACAGCAGGTAGAGGAATGGCGGAAATGGGGGCAAATACGGCGCACCTTCTCAAGTAGGTATGGCAAGTGAGGTTATGTTTTTATAAATTTCTGAAAAACTAGGTTCAGCACGTAAGCCATGCATGGCGTGTGTACCAGCTTCTCAAGCTTTAAAGCCGCCATGAGGTTACGCCCATTATCGCAGACAATCAGACTGGGTTGGAGTTGCAGTTGGGAGAGCCACTGATCGGTCTGTTGTTTTATTCCTTGCCACAGCTCTGCTGCAGTGTGTGGTTTTTCATCTAAGCAGATGACCTTCAGCAGAGCGTGTTGCCACTTTGCTGATGCGCTGCTGCACCTCCCAACTTGGGAGTGATGTGGAGGGTAATTCACCATAGGATGATGAGGTGGAAGAGGAGGAGAAAGACGGGAGACAGGATGAGGTAGAAACCCTGATTGAGGTTGGGCCCGTTATTCGTGGCATGGGTAGTATAAGTGATGTTCCTATTTGAGACTTTGTCCCACCCTCCACCAGGTTGAGCCAGTGTGCCGTGGCAGAGAAGTATCATCCCTGTCCACAAGTACCTGTCCATGTGTCTGTTGTAAGGTGGACCTTCCTGGTTACGGCTTTGGGGAGAGCATGCTTTAGATTTTTGAAGACATGCTGGTGAAATGCAAGGATGGCAAACGGGGCAAAATAGTGCCGGCTGGGAACCGAGTATCGTGGTGCAGCCACAGCCAACAGATCACGGAAAGCCTGTGTCCCCACAAGCCTAAACTCCAACATCTCTACAGCTAGCAACTTGGAAATGTGTGTGTTCAGTATTTGTGCTTGAGGGTGCATGGCTCGGTATTTACGCCCCTTTCATAGATCTGGGGCACGGACAACTGGACTCTTGGCTGGGTCAAACAAGTGGATGAGCTTGTTGTGTCCTGCGTCTGTGGAACCGCAGCTTGTGAGCAAGAGGTATGATCACCTGCTTCCTGCCTAGCAGATTGGGAAGTACGGATCAAAGGCGACATAACCCGTAGACACCGATTTGGTACCCTGTTGTTCCTCCCACCGACTAGGGTGCTTGGCTGCCATGTGTTTCTGCATAATGATGGTGCTTTGGTTGCCTTTGCCATGGCCCCTGCTCAGCTTTGTATGGCAGATGCTACATATGACAACATTTGGTTCAGAAGAACAATCTGAATAAAATTTCCAGACAGCGGCTGAATGCACCCTTGTCTTGACTTGGGGCACAGAGGGATTGCTCTTGGCAATAGTTCACACACTTCATACTCTGCTTAAAGAAGTAGCCCTTGGTGCCTTTGTTGGTGCTACGTATAAACCTTCTTCCTCTGTGCTGCTGTGCTGGCTATGCATGCCAGGGGTCCAGGTCGGATCGGTGGTCTCATCATCGACCACCTCGTTATCCATGTCATCCTCCTTCCTTGTTGATATTGTCAGCTGGCCACATGGCAACTGTGTGTCATCACCATCAACCTATACCTCTTCACCTGGTATATCATGTGGATGAAAGTGGCTTTCTTATGGCCATGGGTTTTCAAATATTTGGCCATGAACAGACGATTCCTCCTCACGTTCCTCTTCAATGTCGCGCGGTGATAGACCAGAGACAACGAAAGGATATGGACAAAAACAGGTCCTCGGTGGCCAAGGTTGCAGTCAAATGTTTCCTGTGACTCCTGACGGGGTGATATGCAAACAAATTTTATGGTCAGGATAGAGCGCGTTACACAGTGAAGACTAAGGGATAGATATTAGGTGATTGATCAATTAGTTTATTTGTGAAACATATCACTATGCATTTCTATGGTGGACTGCCATCTTCCTCAAGTAGATGATGGGTTGATGAACTAGGAACAGGTTGAGAATAGGAAGACCAGCGTTCTCTGTATGGACAGGAGACTGTGCGGTCGTGGAAGATTGGGTGCTGCTAGAAAATTTCATGGAGGTCTTATCAGCTATCAAAGACAGTATCTGCTCTTGCTCTTCTAGCTTCCAGACCTGTTTACGTTCCAGACTGGGAAATTTCGCCAGGAACATAGATGCATCAACCTTCTTCTCTCTCCCAGACTCTGTGCCTTATTGGGCACCACTGACAACCCCACACCCACATCCATGTCCATGTCCCTGTCCCTTCACAACAGCCTTTTTAGGAATTTGTTTTTTTCCTGACATAGCTGCAGATGTTCAGATGCAGTTATTGGGGAACAAGGAGCTATGTTTTGTGAAATGTAGCACTATAGCCTAGTACTGCTTTGTGTTTTACACACAGCACCCCAACTGCACCAAAAAAAATGCCTGAGGTTTAAGGCGATATATTACACGCCCAGTCACCACACAAGCCAGCGGTGCTGGCTACGTGTCAGTTGTGCAGTACAGTGCATGCTATTCGGTGTGAACACAGCAATGCAGCGGCAAAAAAATTTGCCTGCAGGGGTAAATGTGACCCCAAAAATAGCTGGGAAAACTGTCACTACTCTCTGACCTTATACTTTCAGCTCTGAGAAGAGCTGAAATATTGCTGACTGTACGATGTGGTACTGTCAAGCTCCTGCCTGTCTCCCTGCACTACAGTCACCAGTACAGATCAAAAGTTTGGACAAACCTTCTCATTCAAAGAGTTTTCTTTATTTTCATGACTATGAAAATTGTAGATTCACACTGAAGGCATCAAAACTATGAATGAACACGTGGAATTATATATCAAACAAAAAAGTGTAAAACAACTGAAAATATGTCTTATATTCTAGGTTCTTCAAAGTAGCTTCCTTTTGCTTTGATTACTGCTTTGCACACTCTTCGCATTCTTTTAATGAGCTGCAAGAGGTAGAAGGTGTGCCCAAACCTTTGGTCTGTATTGTAATACTACAATATTGGTAGGTCTCACAAGAGCTTTTAGGTTTTACATAGGATTTCTGTAACGATTTGCCCAAGCCCAATGTAATGGTGTATACCTTTTCCTGTCCTGTATTTATATATAATATGCAATTTATTGTGCTGTAACTTAACCTGTAACAATTTGCCTGGCCTGTATCACTGGACTATAATGTAATTAGGCTTTGGTCAACAGCTAGTGGGGGATTGTGTCATTGTTCCTCTCTGCAGGAGGTGACTCCAACAGCCAAACCTGTAAGAGAAAATGAAGTCCTGAGAGTCTAGAATGTTCTGACTGGAGAAAACCATTCAATAGTTGGTGTGAACCCCCTATACATGGGCTGATCCCAAGAGCCCAGACAATAAATTCATGTTTTGGATCAGTCAGTTAGTTGAATGCAGAGGTGGTGGAGACTGAGATCTTAGCTGAGGCGAGACCTTGGTGCCCATGGGATTGTAAAGTGTCCTTCCTTGGTTGGATCCAGTGGACTTTATCTGGACTATTTCTTCTGTTAACCTGGTGTCAGGATTGCTGGGTGACGCCCCAAAACTGCTCCTTGGTCGTGGACTTCTTACAGACTCGGCAGAATTGTCTTCATTTGTGCAGTTACATTTTCCCTGTTCAATAAATCTCATTGGATTGATCAACGGTCTGGTGCCGTATCAGCTGCTTATACTCTCCCTACACTAGCTGTGTTCTGCATGCAAGTGCAGAAAATGGTTGCGGCAGGGCTTATATAGACCTTATGACTCATGTATGACGCAGGGCTGTCAGCCAATTATAGTAATGCCATAACCAAGAAGACTGAGGCATTACTGTGATGGCTAATGCTGGGCAGGAGATCCAAATATTGCGAGGCAAGTAGTGAAATACTCGCTATGTTCCAAGTACATCGAGTACCGCATTACTCGCCGAAGTACCAAATACTTGCAATTATACTCGCTCGTCTCAAAGTAATGGATTAAAATCCTGCAGTCCCTGCAAAATCCTACTGCTCAAGAAGGCACATGTGCAGGCCTATCTGAAATTTGCCAATTAATTGATTATTAAATTTAAGTGATTTTAAATTAAGTGATTCTGAAAGTGATTGGGAGGAGGTGCTGTGGTCAGATGAGAAAAAAACGTAGCTCTTTAGCATTAACTCAGCTTGCTGTGTTTGGAGGACCAGAAATGCTTTCTATAACCCAAGACCACCGTCCCAACTGTCAAGCATGGTGGTGAAACATTATGTTTTGGGGTGTTTTTCTACTTAGGGCACCGGACTACTTCATTGCATCGATGGGACAATGGATGGAGCCATGTACTGTAAAATCCAGAATGATAGCCTTCTTCCCTCCACCAAGACATTAAAAATGGTTCGTAGCTGGGTCTTACAGCATGACAATGACACAAAACATACAGTCATGGCAACAAAGGAGTGGCTCAAAAAGAAGAATAGTAAGGTCATGGAGTGGCCTAGCCAGTCTCCTGACCTGAATTCCATAGAAAACGTATGGAGGGAGTTGAAGCTCCAAGTTACCAAGCGACAGTCTCAAAATCTTTTTTTTTTTTAAACATTAAATTTTTATTGAGGTTTTTGCAAAAAGTGAGAAACAAACATAACATAACAATGTCTGATCCTTGCCGGAAACAGAACCGGGGGATCTAATAGACACTAGACATCTAAAGCACCTAAAACACTAGTAATAAGAAGAGTAAGTGTCATAGGGGGGGAAATAAAGATAGAAGAAAGAGAGAGAGAGGAGAAAGGAAAAAGGGAGGGGGAAGGGGGACGTCAAGTTGTATTGGGAATCCGGAGAAGGGAGGGAGAAACCACACGGACTGCAGCATAGACCGAATAACATTATGTCCTCTATTTAAATCGAGTGTGATTTGAGCCGTTTAAACGAAGTCACCAATTATTTTATTTTAATGAGTTCCAAACAGACAGACAACTCACGGGGAAGACCGCTCCAGAGCCGGCGGGTCTGCAGGTATTGCGGGGCAAGAGGGCAGAACGAGTCCCTGGGGGATCGGTGCAGCCCCTGGATGTGAGGCCCAAACACTCCATCTATCATGGACCGACCGTCTGGTTAACTTATTTAGTGCTAGATAGTATTCCTGATGGAAGATCCAGTTGATCTTATGTGTCAGCTCAGTCAGAGTAGGCGAGGATGAGGCCTTCCACCTCACGGTTAGGCACAGGCGGGCAGCGATAAGGATGTACGTTACTGTCCCTCGCAACGGCCAGGGGTAGTCTCGAATGCCAATATTCAGAACCGCCAACTGAGGTGTCAGGTCCTGTCTAATTCCAGTGACTGATTGGATCAGGTTTTGGACTAATGTCCAGAAGGGGCGTATTTTCGGGCAGGTCCACCACATGTGCGCTATGTTGCCTCTCTCTCCACATAGTCTTCAACACTGTGGGGACTGCCCCCCAGTGGTGTGAGCAAGGCGAACAGGAGAGAGGTACCATCTGAGATGAATTTTCTTTATGTTTTCTAGATGGTTCACACATCTGGTGGTGCTCCCCACTTCTTTAGTTGCTGCGTGCCAGTCCTCAATGTCTGACGTAAAGCCAAGGTCTCCCTCCCATCTCTTCATGTAAGGCAGTTTCACCTCATGGTCCACAGACACCAATCCTCCATAGACCTTGGACAGTGTCCGCAGCTTGGGGGGATCCACTTGAACAGCCTTAAGGAGAAACAATGTACGGAGGGGGGGCACAGGTAGTGGGACGTATGTGGCCTCACGTAGAAGATGGTCTAGTTGAAAAAACTGCAAGAATGCCGCGCGGCACTCAGGAGACCACCCACAAAAGGTCTCAAATGTAGGCCACGTCCCTTCCCAACAAAAATCTCCCAGTGAGAGCAAACCTGCATCCTCCCATGCCCTCGTCTGAATCGACGGGACATGGAGGCGCAGTGCTCGTATAGGCACTTCCTCTGGCGGAACATGGGTCCAGGCCCACGGCAGTGTCCTCCAGTAGTGTAGGAGGGTTTGGGAAGTCTCAAGCTGTTGAGTCTGGGTAACTGGTTGAATCGACTCAGCCGCCAGGAGGTCCCCCAGAGTGCCGCCCCCCAAGTAGGAAGTCTCAATGGATATCCATCTGAGGTGCTCAGGGCTGCACCATCAGGACCCAGCCTCCTCCAAGATGACAGCCTTATGGTATTCCAGAATGTTTGGCATTCCCATTCCACCCGCCCCTATCGGAGCGTACATCGTCTCTCTGGCCACGCGTGGGATCTTGTTAGCTCAAATGAATGTGTTTACTGCGCTCTATAATTTAGCCAAAAGGGTTTTAGGGATCCTAAGGGGAACACATCTAAACATATATATTACCTTTGGTAAAGTCATCATCTTGAAGGCGTGCAAGCGAGCAATCCAAGAAAGAGACTTAGCACCAAAGGTGGCTACGTCCGAAAGGACTTTTGATAGTAGTGACTCATAGTTAAGTCTCATGAGTTGGCTGGAGGGTGCCAGTGTAATCCCTAGGTAGGGGATACCGCCCCTGGACCAGCAAAATGGTAAGAACTTAGAGAGAGCAGCTACCTCCAAGTCCGGGACTCCTAGTGGGAGAAGAGTTGATTTATCCGCGTTCAGCTTGTAGTACAAAACCATCGAGTAATCCTCTAGTATGCGCATGACTGCTGGGAGGGACCGAGACACCTCTGTGCAAGTGATGATAATATCATCAGCGTACAGACCAATGGTGTGGACACTTCCACCCACTCTGACACCCGACACATCATGGGCCGAGCGGATTTTTTCAGCCAGGGGCTCCACTGCCAGGATGAAAATCACCGGTGACAACGGACAACCCTGACGAGTTCCGTTCGTGATCTGGAAGACAGGCGAGAGAAAGCCAGATGTAAGAACCTTGGCGTTAGGATTGGAGTAAAGGGACAGCACCGCCTTTAGGAAGGGACCCACGATACCAAATCTTCTAAGTACCGCTTCCAGGTAGCCCCAGTGCACCCTGTCAAACGCCTTCTCCACATCCAAAGATAGGAATGCACTGGGGGTCCCCTTCAGCTCCATGGATCTGATGAGATCCACCATTCTTCTCGTCCCATCCTTCGCCTGTCTCCCAGCCACGAATCCGACTTGGTCCGGATTTATCAGTTTGGGCACCACCCCTCTTAGTCTGTAAGCGAGAACAGCAGCATATATTTTGAGGTCGCAGTTCAGAAGGGAGATGGGTCGGTAGCTCCCAGGAAGGTCAGGGGTTTTGCCAGATTTGGGAATCGTGATTATTGTAGCCTGAAGCTGGAGCGGGTCAATTGTGCCCACGTCCCTCCACTGCCGGAAAGTTCGTAGAAGGTAAGGAACCAGTGTCTCTCTGAATGTCTGTAGATATTCATTAGGCAGGCCATCCGGGCCAGGGGCCGAATGGAGCTTTGTATCCTTAACTGCACGGTAGACCTCATCTAAGGAGAAGGGAAGATTCAAGTAGTCTAGGTCTGAGGCCGAGACAGAGGGCAAGCTCAGTCCCTCTAGGAAATTCCCAATCAGCTGTGGAGTAGGCTGGGGGGTCTCGGAATCGTGGTGTAGGTTATACAGATTCGAATAATATTGTTGGAACACTGTCGCGATATCTACAGGGCTTCTCACCACCCTACCTGTTTTGTCTTTGATGTTATCTATCGTGGAACGAGCATCTCTCTTTTTTAAACGTCTTGCCAATATGGCTCCCGCCTTATCCCCAGATTCATAGAACGCCGATTTCGAGCGGCGCAAGGCTCCTTCATGGCGGGACAGGAGTAGGGATCTTAACTGCATTCTGGTTAGCGTCAACTGAGAGTCCAGAGTGGGGGTAGGGTTAATTTTATTCTCAGCTTCCAGGTCAGAGAGTCGGCTAATCAGTTCCGTTCTCTCTTTTTCACGGCTTTTCTTAAGTTGAGAGGCCATCTGGAGGAAGAGGCCCCTGACATAAGCCTTATGGGCGGCCCAAAGGGTCTCGTCTGTCACACAGGCGTTGTCATTGAGTTTAAAATATTCGACTATATGAGCTCTGATATCCTCCACAAGGCCGTCATCAGACAGAAGAGCGCAATTCAGTCTCCACGTGCCCGGTGGAGAGGGGCGGGAGTGTACCGACAGTTCAAGGGACGCCGGGGCATGGTCAGACCACGTTATGAGCCCGATCTCAGCGCAAGCACAGGCCGCAAGAGTGTTATCTACCAAAAAGTAGTCTAGTCTAGAATACGACCTATGCCTGCGCGAGTAAAAGAAGTAGTCTCTCTCTGTTGTGTGCAGGTATCTCCACGGATCATGGAGACGGTATTCCTTGCATATAGGTCCCGCTTCCTTTCCAGACCCAGGTGCCCCCCGAGATCTATCCAGAAGTCTGTCCTGTACTAGATTAAAGTCGCCACAGATGACTTTAAATCCTCCCGTATTCGCAGAGACCCTATCCAAAAGCCCCTGAGGAACCTCACCTGTCCCTCGTTTGGTGCATACGTATTTACCAGTGTTAGGGATACCCCAGATATCACACAGGAAAGTGCGATATATCTACCATCTGGGTCGGCGTCTACATTGACTAGAGTGAATTGCAAGGAGTGTTTAATAAAAATGCACACGCCAGCCCTTTTGCCTGTAGTATTCGCAAAAAATGCTGTGGGAAACATATGATGGTGTAACCTATGGTTGTCTGTCTGCAGTAGGTGGGACTCCTGAATACACAGGATATCCGCTTTTGATTTCAAGGCTTCCTTCCACAAAAGGGAGCGCTTGAAAGGGGAATTCAATCCCTTGACGTTAAAGGACACAATTTTCATAATGCGAATGTTATAGTTTGAGGGTATTACCTGGTGATGGCTTCAAACTTCGACCGGTGCAGGCGACACGCTTTTATGTAGGATAAAAGGGGACACGATTATCTGTAGTGAAACCACCTGAGAATGGATTGGAAGTAGAAGGGATGGGGGAAGGGGGCGACAGTGGTTCAGCAGGGGAAAGAAAGAGATTGGGGAGTAGAGAAAGGAGGGAGATAAGTAAGAGAGAGAGGTCACCAGAGATAAGCCGTAAGAAACATAACTCTTAGAACATGTATAATACAATAAATACGGAGGTAGATGTAATGGCTAACACAGGGCACTGTGTACGGACCTCTCCGTTGCGACAAGGGGGATGAAGGGGTAGAACAGTCAGTCTCCCCCGACTCGGCTGAGGGGAACAAAGGAACTCTCCACGTCAAAACCGGCTACCGGAGGTCGAAAACAAAGTGACTCCTCGACAGTAAAGAAGAGAATTCCAAACAATTAAAAGAAAAATAACAAAATTCCTCAGCTGGGGGTCAGAGCATGTCCTGAGGTAAAATAGTGTAGAGAATCATCCGAAAAGTTCAAGTAGTGGTGGAAGAAGAACCTTTGTTTCTGGCAGGTGAAGAGCGAGACAGTGGAGAAGAGGGATGAGCCGTCCCCGGGGTTGGTGAGCGACGAGACGACGGCTCTGGGTCTCCAATGAGGTTCCACTGTTTGAGGGCCTTTCCCATTTGACTGGGAGATAGGAAAAGATGTGCTTTTCCTTTGTACCGGAACTTGACCCTGACCGGGGAGCCCCAGCTGTAGGAAATCCCTTTGTCTCTCAAAACTTTACAATGCGGGGCAAATTCCCTCCTGCGGGCCAGAGTTCCAGGGGAGAGATCTGGGAAAGCTTGGATGCCAGAGTATGGTGCTGGGGGGATACCCAGACGTCTCATCTTTTGCATGATTGTCTCTTTAGCCCTGAGGGTGGAGAAGGAGACCAGGACATCTATCGGTAAGGACTTGTTGATGTGGGAGGGTTTTGGGATGCGGTAAGCTCTGTCATATTGCAGATCATCTCCTGGTGTCTCTGGGAGTAGTTTTTGCAAAAATTGGCTCACTGTCTCATATACCGTATATACTCGTGTAGAAGCCGACCCGTGTATAAGCCGACCCCCCTACTTTTGCCCCAAAAATCTGGAAAAACCTATTGACTCGTGTATAAGCCGAGGGTGGACCCCAGCACAGTTATACAGCCCCCAGCAGTGTGGTATACAGGCCCCCCAGTGGTAGTATACAGCAGCCCCAGTGGTAGTATACAGATTCCCCAGCAGCCCCAGTGGTAGTATACAGATTCCCCAGCAGCCCCAGTGGTAGTATACAGGAGCCCCAGCAGCCCCAGTGGTAGTATACAGATTCCCCAGCAGCCCCAGTGGTAGTATACAGGAGCCCCAGCAGCCCCAGTGGTAGTATACAGCAGCCCCAGTGGTAGTATACAGGAGCCCCAGTGGTAGTATACAGGAGCCCCAGCAGCCCCAGTGGTAGTATACAGGAGCCCCAGCAGCCCCAGTGGTAGTATACAGGAGCCCCAGCAGCCCCAGTGGTAGTATACAGGAGCCCCAGCAGCCCCAGTGGTAGTATACAGCAGCCCCAGTGGTAGTATACATGAGCCCCAGCAGCCCCAGTGGTAGTATACAGCAGCCCCAGTGGTAGTATACAGGAGCCCCAGCAGCCCCAGTGGTAGTATACAGGAGCCCCAGCAGCCCCAGTGGTAGTATACAGCAGCCCCAGTGGTATACAGCAGGCCCCCAGGGGTACATATAGCAGCCCCCAGGGGGTACCCAGCAGCCCCCTGGGGGTACCAACAGCCCCCTGGGGGTACCAACAGCCCCCAGGGGGGACCAACAGCCCCCAGGGGGGACCAACAGCCCCCAGGGGGTACCCAGCAGCCCCCTGGGGGTACCAGCAGCCCCCTGGGGGTACCAACAGCCCCCAGGGGGAACCAACAGCCCCCAGGGGGTACCAACAGCCCCCAGGGGGTACCCAGCAGCCCCCTGGGGGTACCAACAGCCCCCAGGGGGTACCAACAGCCCCCAGGGGGTACCCAGCAGCCCCCTGGGGGTACCAACAGCCCCCAGGGGGGACCAACAGCCCCCAGGGGGTACCCAGCAGCCCCCTGGGGGTACCAACAGCCCCCAGGGGGTACCAACAGCCCCCAGGGGGTACCCAGCAGCCCCCTGGGGGTACCAACAGCCCCTGGGGGTACCAACAGCCCCCTGGGGGTACCAACAGCCCCCAGGGGGACCAACAGCCCCCAGGGGGTACCCAGCAGCCCCCTGGGGGTACCAACAGCCCCCAGGGGGTACCAACAGCCCCCTGGGGGTACCCAGCAGCCCCCAGGGGGTACCCAGCAGCCCCCTGGGGGTACCAACAGCCCCCAAAAGCTGGCACTGTCCCCCCTTGTAAGGCCTCCCCCCCGCTACTTATACATTACCCTCCCGGTGTTCTGATCGGCGCCGCTCCTCGGTGCTGCGTCGCCGTCTTCATCCTCCCGCGCTGGCTGCATCCAGGATCTCCGGCGGTCGCGCGATGACGTCATATCGCTGCGACCGCCGGAGAACCCGGATGGATGCAGCGAGCGCGGACGGGAGGATGAAGACGGCGACGCAGCACCGAGGAGCGGCGCCGATCAGAACACCGGGAGGGTAATGTATAAGCAGCGGGGGGGGGCCTTACAAGGGGGGACAGTGCCAGCTTTTGGGGGGGCCATATGCACTGCTTCCCCCTGCGCTGATTGACAGGGGGAAGCAGTGCATATATAATGAGCGGCCCCACGTGACGGGGCCGCTCATACAGCAGCCCCCCCCGCCTCCTCCAGCCTCCACAGCCCCCACCACACAGCCCCCACCACACGGGTCTACCGTATAGACCCGTGTATAAGCCGAGGGGGGGACTTTTCAGCCCAAATTTTGGGCTGAAAAACTCGGCTTATACACGAGTATATATGGTAAGTCCTCCTCGGCGCCTTCTTCAGGAAAGCCTCTGAGGTGCAGGTTCTTAGCTCTAGCTTTATCCTCCAGATTCCACAGCTTCAACTTCACTAATTTCATGTCACCAGCCATGACAGAGTTATCATGTGCCAACTCGTTATGGGCCGAGGCGTATTCCGCCATTTTTTCCTCTATATGCTGTGTGCGTTCTCCCAGGGTTGTCACCTCTCCTCTCATCTCTCGCAGAATGTTTCTAGTGTCTTCTTGTATGGATTGTCTGAGAGTGCTCATTGCTTCCATTAAAAAGCTGCGTGTCACCTGAGTCTCTCCCTCTTTCTCCGATAAGTGGCCCCCGGAGCTTCGGGGTCCACGCAGGTCAGTAGCCGGCTGGGAGGGTCGGGAAGGAGAGGGCTCCATGTTGGGAGTCAGCACTTGTTTCCGCAATGACTGCCTCAGCATCTCTGGTGTCTCCTTTGCGTTGTGGGCAGGAGGTGGAGGACTTTGTCGGGTGGAAGGGTCTGTTAATGCCGCAAAACCTCAGGAACAAGCAGGAGCTCAGCACATTGCGCCCCGTGACATCAGCTCCCGCGTCACGACCCCACTAAACAGTCTTTAGAAGCTCATAAAGGAAAGAGAGTAGGGCCCAAGGTATATGACAAGATGTTTAGCAGGAATGTATTAGTGCAATCAGTGCTGGGTAGGAGATAGTATTAATTCTCATGTAATTTATCAGTGTGGTCACAAGGTGGCACTGTAGTCTCACATTTGTTGGAAACAGCTTGCTGAACAGTACATGGCAAGGCACTGTAAATGTAGTTAATTGCAATGCAGTCCACAGTAGAATGCTGTCCTCAGTGGGCTATTGAGGTACTTAAATTCTGTGAGGGTTTAGCTGTAACAAGTCCTATTTTGGGCACTATAGCGGGTATCTATGCAGGGCAGCGCCCCTTATCTGCAATAGTCTACAACATTCTAGGGCTGTATCAGCACACTTATTCACACGTGTGCTTAGCTCTGCTGCTCATCCACTACAGTCTTGCAGGTGGGGGCCGTTTCAATGGCGTCTCCGCACATTCCCCCTCACTCCCCCCCTGCTGGTCGCCGGTCCGCTCCCCGTCACCTCCCTTGTGCACATTCACAGGGCCCCTGTAGGTCTCAGGGGCTCAGTGTGTGAGCGGTCGTCAGGGGCTAGGGATCTGCCGGAGAAGCGCGAACCTCCCACTAATGGCGGCCGGTGGGGAGATGTCTTACCATCCGTGTGCGCTCGTTCTCCGTCGGCCGCAGCTCCGCCGCTGCTCCTCTCTCCCTCTCTCCAGGGGCGGGAACGGAGGCAAAGCTCTCCCGGCACCTCGTCCGTGCTCACCAGGCAGCAAAGGAGGGCCCAGCCACAGCATGCGGCTCAGTCCAGCTTGTATGGAGGGGGGGCCAGATAAATTCCTCCTGAGGGACACCTCCAGGGTCCGAGGCATCTCAATACTCGGTCCTCAGGAGTCCTCAATGTCAGGGGGAGAGTGCTGGGACCGGCCAGAGCCGCTGATCCGTTTCCCAGGGACAGGATGCCACAGATCTTCCCAGGTAGTGAGGAGCTCCCTAGTGTGCGTCCTCCTTAGACGGCAGCCATCTTGGAACCCCCAGTCTCAAAATCTTTATGATTTAGAAATGATCTGCAAAGAAGAGTGGACCAAAATTCCTCCTGACATGTGTGCAAACCTAATCATCAACTACAAAAAACATCTGACTGCTTTGTTTGCCAACAAGTGTTTTGCAACCAAGAATTAAGTCTTGTTTGCCAGTGCAAAGTGCACATACATTTATTTGATTTAGACAATGTGATTTTCTGGATTTTATTTTTGATGTTCTGTCTCTCACTGTTAATATGAATCAACTCTTAAAATTATAGACTGTTCATGTCATTTGCCAGACCTAGCAAAAAATACTTTTTAGCACTAATTCGTGGAAATTTTAAGAGAGGACTGAACCAGACCAGATTCCGCAAATGTTAGTACTAAACAAAGAGTATTTGGTGGCTTGATTTTGTCAGATATATCAATAAATGATTTTTAGCAATTAATTTGTGGAGATTTTAAGAGAGCACTGAGACCTAATTTAGCTAAGACTGCTTTTAAGCCCTAAAAAGGAACCTATCTATCTAAATAGGAATTGAGTCACTTGCTAGCTATTTTTCTAAATAGCGCACACAGTAGCAGCAGTGTTGGCAGCAGCAAGATTGTTCCTGAGCTCTAAGGCTGGCTTCACATTTGCGTATGGGAAGGCAGCGTATTGCTGCGTTCCCATACGCAGTCAAACGCATGCGCACTGCGTTCCTATGTTTAACATAGGAACGCATGGTGTCTGCGTTTGCTGCGTTCGGGTGCGGATGCGGACGATATCTGCTGCTTCCGGTGTCCAGCATCCGCACCCGGGACGCAGCATGTTGGTTTTTTTTGTGCGTTTGGGGACCTTGGAAAATCAGCAAGCGTCCCCAAGCGCACAAAAAATGCATTGGCTTCAATGGGTCCGCAGTGTCCTCTGCATGACACCGCAGGAGAACGCTGAGGACCCATTGAAAAATCTCCCGGTGGCCGCCGGTGATGTCACAGGAGCTCACCGACGGCCACCGGGAGATCAGCTGGAGCCTCTGCTGATCTCTTCCTCCCCGCCGCCTGTAATTTGCTAGCGATGTCGGCGGGGAGAACAGCTGATGTGACAGCTGTTTGAATCTTCCCGCGCCGACATCTCCTCTCGGTGTCGGCGCGGGAAGATTCAAACAGCTGTCAAATCAGCTGTTCTCCCCGCCGACACGTCCCGGAGGTTACTGGCGGCGGGGAGGAGGAGATCTCCGGCGCTGAACTCCTCCTCCGGCCCGCCCCCGGACAGCGCCGATTGGCTGGCCGGGCTCCCTAGTGATGTGTCCGCAGGCGGACATTATCCGCTGCGGACACATCATTTCCCCACTGCTTTTGACAGCGTTTGTGTCTGCATGCGATCAGCATGCAGACACAAACGCAAATGTGAAGCCAGCCTAACACTGTGAAAATGGTGAAGCTGGGAAATGGACTGTTCTTATATTCCAAGGCTATTTGACTTACCCATCCAATGACACAAGCCCTTGTGTGCAAAAAGTACTATTTGCTTTATGTGTGCTTATTGGCTGTCAGACCAGACCATTCACTGGCATGTTTATGCGCACAACTGTTTTGTTTTTAAAACTCAATTCTATGTACAGAAGCGAAGCCCCCATTTGCTAATCTCTTCCTGGAAATTTGTTACATAACCATCTTGGGCGACGAGGGCACCAAGCTGATCAACATGTCCCTATGTAACTTTGCTACATAGATGACATTCTGTTCATTTGGCAGGGCGATGAAAATGTTCTCCTCCGGCTCATGACAACTCTTAATATTAATGAGTATAATATTAAATTGACCTACAAGTGCAGTAGGGAAAAGATCAACTTCCTAGATATTCTGATGAAGATGGACTCAATCTCCATATAAAAAAGATGTCTCTAGTAAGTACATGTCGGTGAAATTCCAAGTTGCACGCTAGGTCAACTCACCAACAATCAACAATTAAAGCCATCCCAGTTGGTCAATTTCTGAGGATGAAGTGGATTTGCTCAACTAAAGATAGATTTGAGAGACAAAGTCTGGATTTGAGAACTATATTTTATGAGTGGGGGTACAGTATGTGGTCAACAAATACAGGTATATTCGATAAATGAAAGCACCCTGAGATTTGCTACTGTTGCTCATCAATAAGACTGCTGACACAAATGGCACCATGGGGTTTATATCCACCTATAAGTCATAATGGGAAAGAATGAGAACTATTATTGAAAAACATTGGCCAATCTTGCAGACTCATCCAATCTTGACCAGTAATTTGTGTCAAGATCAACAGATGGCATCTAGAAGGAGTAAAAATGTAAGAAACATTTTTGTCAAGAATTACATTCTAGCTAAAAGTAACCCATTCAGTATAGGTCCACCAACCTATGGTTGCTACCCCTGCAGCAGTTGTGTGGCATGTTGCAGCATTAGTCGGGTGACCACATTTACATCAGCGGATGGGATGAGGCAATTTGAAATCCGACAACGGATTACATCTAAACACATGACAGGTCATATATTATGCGACCTGTGGGTGTGACAATATATATATCGGTCTATTGTGTAATTACTCCAGTTTCTCTAGTTTAAATAATCTATAAGGAGTTAGCATATAAGATGTTTTACATCAAAACCTGGAATTTATTAATACCATCCACAGTAAATGCAGGAAAGAAAAACAAATGGAGAACTGCACTTACCTGACCTGAGACCTATCACCACTCCTCCTCTTATCAAACACCTCCCACCCAAAATCCTGGTCACTGACACTCATGATAACAGAACAGAAGCATTACAGCAAGAAAACAGACAGACAACACAGTTAGGGCAGAGTGCGACCACAGGGGGTCACAGACACACCAAGGGGGAAAAAGAGTGACCAAAGAAGGGCAGAAGAGAGACGACAATGTGTGAGTGAGGGGGGGGCAAGAGTGCACACAGTGGGGCAGAGTATGCACACAACATTGTGTCCAGAGAGGGAACACAGAGCACACAAAGGGGAGGGCAGAGAGTGCACATGGGGATGCCAGAAAGCACACATGGGGTGGCCAGAGAGCATGCACAGGGAGGAGCCAGAGAGCTCACATGGGGGCAGAGAGCATGCACAGGGCTGCACACAGGGGGCAGCGAGTGTGCTTGGTGGGCAGTGCGCACATGGGTGGGGCCAGAAAGCAAGCACAGGGAGGGCATAGAGTATGGAGAAAGAACACTGCACAAAGAACGCAAGAGGGGGGCAAGGAGACAGCACATGGGGGAGGCCAGAGAGCATGCACAGGGTGGCCTGAGAGCATGAGAAAAACTTACCATCCATGCCAGATCCAAAAACCAACACTGTACTTGTAGGATGAAGTCAGACCCCACTATGTGAAGCATGCACCAGGTGCATGCTGATAAAAATCACCTCTACCTACAACAAAGTGTGGGAGGCGACATGCCATGCACATATTGGGGCTGCTTAGGATGCTGCCTCTTTGAGTAATTTTTGTATATATTTTTGTTAGGACTCATGAGCATGAGGATCCGTGACGGATCATGGCTTAAGTGTCTGGCCATACATGACCATACTCATCTATAAGGTTTTTTGTTTATCACATAATTTTTTGCACTTTTATAATTTTCGGGGTGCAGCTGGGCCCCATGGGGCGCCGTTCATCTAGTGGTGCAGAAGCATCGTACTGGGTAGCCCATTGGTCAGGCAGAGCCAGTGGGTAGCTTTCAGACATTCTGCATCATTTGTATCAGTGTGAATGGTGACCTAAGCAGGCCCATTATGTGCATGGCAGATCGCCTCCCACACTTTTTTGTAGGTAGAGGTGATTTTTATCAGCCTGCACCTGGTGCTTGCTTCACATAGTGGGGTCTGACTGCATCCTGCAAGTGCAGTGTTGTTTTTTGGATCTGGCCTGGATGGTAAGTTTTTCTGATGCTACCTCATTGAGTAGTTTTTGGCCTGAGAGCATGCACAGAGGGGGTACAGCCCACCCATGGAGAGAGCAGACAGTGCATACATGAAGTAGAGAGAGTGCACAGGGGGCAGCAAGAGCACCTGGGGTAGAGAGAGCGCACAGGGGGCAGAGAGAGTGCATGGGGCAGAAAACGTTCTTGGGGGCAGATAGAGCACATGGGGCTGAGAGAGCGCACAGGGGCAGAGAGAGCACACAGGGGCAGAGAGAGCTCACAGAGGCTGAGCGAGCACATGGAGGGCTGAGAGAGTGCACAGGTGTCTGAGTGCATGGGAGACTAAGAGAGTGCATGGGGGGCTGAGAGAGCTCACAGACAGGCATACAGAGCACACAGGGGTCACAGAGAGCACACAAAGGAGCAGAGAGTGCACACTGTGGGCAGAAAGAGCACTTGGAGGTAAAGAGAGAGTACATGCGCACTTACACACCCACCATCTTTGGACACTTGGGTATATAAAGATGGCAGCCACATGACGCATCACACCGCCCTACTACTTCCAACACAAGATTACAGTAATTACAGGATTATGTCAGAGGGGAATGTGGTGGGAGCTAATAAAGAGGGTAGCAAAATATCTCTATTTTGTATGCAATAAAGGACTTCTCTCAGTGTTGTGTTTTTTTTCTCTTTACTGAAAGTATTGCAAATGGCCCGCTCTCATACTAATGCTGACATTATTAATAGGGCTTGATTTCTGCTGCCAAAAAGCTGACATCAATCCCTTTATTACCCAGTCTGCCACTGCCACCATAACAGCAGGAAGAGTGGGGTAACTGCCAGTTTTGGAGTTTCTCATTGAGGTGCCAACTCTGGGGTGGCTGCTGCCTGCAATTTTCAGCATGGGGGACCCAGAACGCTTGGGCCTCACCACACTGAGAATTCTCGCCCCAGCTGCCTGGGTTACATTGGCTGGGAATAGAAAATACGGCAGAGCCCACGCAAATTTTTTTTTTAATATTTATTTTAAAAAACAAAAATAAAATAGTACTCCCCTGATTTTTTCATTGCCAGTGAAGGTAACACCAGACAGCAGGGGTTGCCAGTCAGTAGCTGCTTGGTTTACCTGTGCTGTAGAAAATACAGTGAAGCCCTACAGATTTTTTTCCAGGAATTTAAACACTTTATTAATAAAAAAAAACACAGAAATGGGTTTGTAAGTAAAAATAAATTTATTTACATACATTGCGAGAGAGCATAGGGGGAAGAGAGACAGTGGAGAGATAGCCACCACCCCAGCGCCACAGTGATGTCACTGTCCTCCCAATGCGTTGGCATCAGGCTCCCATCTAGTACACATATAATTACAATGCAATATTAAAAAACAATTACCATATTCAGTGTGATATCCGTGCAAATGCACAGGTTAGCAAGAGGTCCTGTATAATAAATCATATACTGTATATTGAGTGCATTGCTAAGATTTCTTCTTGCAAAAGTGCTTGTGAGATTCGGTTTCACATATTTGATTCAATTTAGAAGTGTATTATTAATGTATGTGTTTACTCTGTAAGGAAAAAGTACTGCACAAGCTGTGATCATTCATCAGTGAGGCCTTATAAGCATATACAATATACATTTTGGCATATATTTTAACTACAATATAGATATTATGTATTATTAGTCAATAACACAGTCACAAAAGGAATCATAGTTGCACAAACACACTTAACAAATTATGCATACTCCTAGACATGTGTCTCTGATATATAATGCTATTAAATAGCAGTGGTTTTACTTAGCCCGAGCAAGAAAATATAATAGTCAATACTCATGTAATGGGGCTTATCATTCCTTGCTATCCACCACCACATGGTTTCCGCAGCCAATGGAATGACCACAAACACTGGTCTCAGGGAGAACAGTTGCCTTTACTTCAGCAGGAATGAGGAAATCCAACATGGAGTATATCTTACACAGTCTCACGTGGGTAGGCCACGATCAATACAGTTTGAAGTTGAATCTGATATGGAATTGAGGTTCTGGAGCTGTAAGAGCATGGATTCTGTAGATGTAGTGCTTGTAAATTGTTATTTTTTATTGTTATTGTTAAATTGTTATTGTTCAGAGTCTTTGTGTGGCTTAAAGCAGAAGATTATATTGTATATAGCAAGAGAGTTGTACAGACCTGAAAGTCCTGGGGTAATTTCAAAGCTATTCATGTCTTGTGCAAAAATACATTTGGTGAAACATGTGTATGTCCAGAAAGCAAGGATTCAGGGTTGAAAGCTTTGGGCATACTGTCTGTGGAAGACTGAGAAGGATTCTAGGCCTAGGGGCCTGCCAGGAGATCTTGTCATAAAGGGAATCTCCATGTGTGCTCGACTCAATCTAGACAAACATAAACTGGAAGTAGCTCCACCTATTGAGCCCTGTGTCTGTGTCACCGACCAACAGAGCAACACTCAATTTACATGTCCAAGTCTTACAATGCAAAGTACTACAAACTAAACATTTACTCCAACAGATGCTGGAACACACCAAATGGGAAATACCTGACAAATGTATGAAAAATGCATGAAAAGTACTTTGAGTAGAAATGGATTTAACAGAACTGCATATCTAACACTCACTAATAATTGTAGAGAGGTAGATAAGGAGTGAGCTGTATTGTACAGGGCTACTCACGGTCCAGGGGTACTTAAGGGACAGACATAATCTGGACCGGGTAATTACACTCATGAACAGAAATTGCTGCATTGTACAGTAGCAGCACAGTGGATTTCAAGAAACACCATGATCACTATGCTTTTCCCAATCACAGCATGTTTTCACCTGTGGTGTGGGTTGCCAGACTACCGCATCTCAGCAGCATGTTAATTTCATGTTGCAGAGTCGGGAGAGATAACCAACTGGTGAATGCAGGGCGAAGCCATCATGCACCCGATTTTGAGTACACTTTTTGCTATGACAGTATAGCTAGCTATATACAGTCATATGAAAAAGTTTGGGCACCCCTCTTAATCTTACTATTTTTCATTTGTTTAAAATAGTTTTTTTGCAACAGCTATTCCAGTGTGATATATGTAATAACTGATGGACACAGTAATATTTCAGGATTGAAATGAGGTTTATTGCACTAACTGAAAATGTGAAATATGCATTATTTCAAAAATTGACAGGTGCAAAAGTATGAGCACCTCAACAGAAAAGTGACATTAATATTTAGTAGATCCACCTTTTGCAAAAATAACAGCCTCTAGTCGCTTCCTGTAGCTGTTAATGAGTTCCTGGATCCTGGATGAAGGTATTTTAGACCATTCCTCTTTACAAAACAATTCCAGTTCAGTTAAGTTTGATGGTCGCCAAGCATGGACAGCCCGCTTCAAAACATCCCACAGATGTTCAATGATATTCAGATCTGGGGACTGGGATGGCCATTCCAGAACATTGTAATTGTTCCTCTGCATGAATGCCTGAGTAGATTTGGAGCGGTGTTTGGATCATTGTCTTGCTGAAAGATCCATCCCCGGCGTAACTTCAACTTTGACACTGATTTTTGAACATTATTCTCAAGAATCTGCTGATAGTGAGTGGAATCCATGCAACCCTCAACTTTAACAAGATTCCCGGTGCCGTCATTGGCCACACAGCCCCAAAGCATGATGGACCCTCCCCCAAATTTGACAGTGGGTAGCAAGTGTTTTTCTTGGAATGTTGTGTTTTTGTGGCGCCATGCATAACGCCTTGTTGTATGACCAAACAACTCAATCTTTGTTTCATCAGTCCACAGGACCTTCTTCCAAAATGAAACTGGCTTGTCCAAATATGCTTTTGCATACCTCAGGCGACTCTGTTTGTGGCGTGCATACAGAAATGGCTTCTTTCGCATCACTCTCCCATACAGCTTCTACTTGTGCAGTGTGCGCTGTATTGTTGACCGATGCACAGTGACACCATCTGCAGCAAGATGATGCTGCAGGTCTTTGGAGGTGGTCTGTGGATTATTCTTGACTGTTCTCACCATTGTTCTTCTCTGCCTTTCTGATATTTTTGTTGGCCTCCAACTTCTGGCCTTTACAAGAACTGTCCCTGTGGTCTTCCATTTCCTTAGTATGTTCCTCACAGTGGAAACTGACAGGTTAAATCTCTGAGACAACTTTTTGCATCCTTCCCCTGAACAACTATGTTGAACAATCTTTTTTTCAGATCATTTGAGAGCTGTTTTGAGGAGCCCATGATGCCACTCCTCAGAGAAGATTCAACTAGGAGAACAACTTGCAAGTGGACACCTAAAATAGCTTTTCTCATGATTGGATACACCGGGCTATGAAGTACCAAGCTCAATGAAGTTACCAAACCAATTTAGTGCTTCAGTAAGTCAGTAAAAAGTAGTTAGGAGTATTCAAATCATGAAAATCAGAAGGGTGCCCATACTTTTGCACCTGTCAAATTTTGAAATAATGCATATTTCACATTTTTGGTTAGTACAATAAACCTCATTTCAATCCTGAAATATTACTGTGTCCATCAGTTATTACATATATCACACTGAAATAGCTTATGCAAAAAAACAATTTTAAACAAAAAAAAAAAGAGTAAGATTAAGAGGGGGTGCCCAAACTTTTTCATATGACTGTACATATGTTTGGATCTATACATATAAATGTGGTGCCAACCTGCAGTTTATTAGGTAGCCTGAATACATTATGCTATTCATCTAGACCAGAGGTCTCAAACACGTGGTCCTCGGGCCGCATGCGGCCCCCGGGGCTTCTCAGTGCGGCCCCCGACACCGTAGACATTGAATCATGCCGGCGGCGTAATCTGAAGACTGGATTATACTGCAGGGGAGGTGATAGGGCACTGGAGCCTGTCCAAGGGCTGGGGAAGGCTGCAGGAGTCAGCGGGAGATCTCCTATTCCCGCTCATATAATATGCACTGCCGCTGTCCATCACCATGGTGCTGAAACCACACCGCGGTGATGGGCTGGGGGAGCAGCGCATATTATATGTGCCTGCGCCCCCCTCATTGATGGCACATCCTTTCCCCCCCGTGTTCCATATTGCCTCCATGCTGCTGCCTAGAGTAAAATGAAAAAGCTGTACTTACCTCCTCCAGCGATGTCCTCCTGCTGTCTCCCAGCTCTCCCTGCTGCCGCTGTGATCGGGCACACAGAGATAATGTCTGTCTGCTGTGCCGATCACATGACTGGCACTGAAAAGTAGGAAGTGGAGGAGCACAGCAGCAGGAGAGAGACCCGGAGGACGGCGCTGAAAGAGGGTGAGGAAAGAGCATGGGGGCCATAGCCAGGGCAGGGGGATGTGTGCCAGCCACAGGGGGCATGTGCCAGCCATGGGGGATGTGTGCCAGCAATGGGGGACATGTGCAAGCCGCAGGAGACATGTGCCAGCTATAGAGGACGAGTGCCAGCCACAGGGGACATGTGCCAGCCACAGGGAATGTGTGCCAGCCATGGGGGATGTGTGCCAGCCATGGGGGACATCTGCAAGCCACAGGGGACGTGTGCCAGGCACAGGGGACATGTGCCAGCCATGGGGACGTGTGCCAGGCATGGAAGATGTGTGCCAGCCATGGGGGATAAGTGCCTGCCATGGGGAAGGGTGCCAGCCACAGGGGATGTGTTCCAGCCACAGGTGACGTGTGCCAGTCACAGGGGACATGTGCCAGCCACAGGGGACGTGTACCAGCAAAAGGGGACCTGTGCCAGCCATGGGGAACATGTGCCAGCTTTGGGGACATGTGCCAGCCACAGGGGACATGTGAAAGCCACAGGGGACGTGTGCCAGTCATAGGGGACGTGTGAAGCAAAGGGGGAGCCAGCACAGTCAGAAAAAATTGGAAAAATAAATTGTGTAAATACACATATTGTTTCCATACTGCACATTTCGGAAAAGATTAAATAATCTTTTGAGACACTCTTCCACATCAAGGAATGTCTTAGAGTGGTCCTATTCTATAAATTTTTTTATTTTTGTTGTGTCCTAAAACAGCAAAATACATATAAAATGGACCATGTAAATGGACGTGTGCCAGCCATAGGGGATTTGTATCTGCAAAAAGGGACATGTACCAGCCATGGGGGATGTGTGCCAGCCATGGGAGACATCTGCAAGCCACAGGGGACGTGTGCCAGCCACAGGGGATGTGTGCCAGCCATGGGGGACGTGTGCCAGGCATGCGAGATGTGTGCCAGCCATGGGGGATGTGTGCCAGCCATGGGGAAGGGTGCCAGCCACAGGGGATGTGTGCCAGCCACAGGTGACGTGTGCCAGTCACAGGGGACATGTGCCAGCCACAGGGGACGTGTACCAGCAAAAGGGGACCTGTGCCAGCCATGGGGAACGTATGCCAGCCTTGGGGACATGTGCCAGCCACAGGGGACATGTGCAAGCCACAGGGGATGTGTGCCAGTCATAGGGAACATGTGCCAGCCATAAGGGACGTGTACCAGCAAAAGGGAACATGTACCAGCCATAGCTGATGTGTGCCAGACATAGGGAGCATGTGCCAGCCATAGGGAACATGTGCCAGCCATGGGGAACGTGTGCCAGCCATGGGAGATGTGTGCCAGCCATGGGGGACGTGTCAGAGTGTGTGTGAGTGTCAGAGCGTGTGTGAGTATCAGAGCGTGTCAGAGAGCGCGTGTGTGTGTGTGTCAGAGAGTGCGTGTGTGTCAGAGAGCATGTGTGTATCAGAGAGCGTTGTGTGTGTGTTTGAGAGCATGTGTTGGTGGGTCTGAGAGTGTGTGTGGGTGTGTCTGAGAGCGTCTGTGTGTGTGTGTGTAAAATGAAGGTAGATCAGGTTGGGGACATCAGTACAAAAGGGGTCCAGCAGGGGGGACATTACTACACTATTGGGGGCCAGGATGTGGACATCACTACAAAAGGGGATCAGCATGGGGAACATTACTACACTATGGGGGCCATGATGTGGACATCACTACAAAAGGGGATCTGCATGGGGGACATTACTACACTATGGGGGCCAGGATGTGGACATCACTACAAAAGGGGATCAGCGTGGGGGACATTACTACACAATGGGGGCCAGGATGTGGACATCACTGCAAAAGGGGATCAGCATGGGGGATATTACTACACTATCGGGGCCAGCATGGGGACAACACTGCAAAAGGGGATCATGATGTGGACATTACTACAGAAGGGGATCAGGATGGGGATATTACAACAAGAAAGGGACCAAGATGGGGACATTACTACTAGAAGGGGATAAGGATTTGGACAGTACTACATTGAGCAAAAAATTCTGGTATTACTAAAAATGACACTTAATCCTAGAATGCATATTGGGGGCCTTTTAGACCCCCGGGCTTACATTTTTGCTATTATATGCAAAATTACTTTAATTAGAATTTTGAAACTCCAGGTATTCTTCAAGTATGTCGTTGTTGATAATATCAGGTTGTTATATAATGTTTTTCATAGGCATTTTGGTGTAACAATGCTTGTTTAGTGAAAACTACATTTGTACGTATTGGGGGCCTTTTAGGTCCCCCGCTAGGTTTTATCACGTTCTCAGTAGTGTTTGTGTCTCAAGTTGCTTTATTTGTACTCAGTAATGTTGGTGGAGGGGCCAGGGTGTGGATAATAACATGTGAGGATGTCATGTGATTTTTGGATGGCGTGATAAGGCCATGTCATCATCTCAGGTCCTTCTGTACACAGTAATGAGCTGTGTGTAGAGTACTAAGGACAGTATACACTGTGAGCTAATTGCTGAAGGACCTGTGATAAGATAAGCTGTTGAGAGGAAGTCTGATTCATTTCCAGTCTCTGTTTCTAAAGGTGGGGTCACACGCGGCGATCTCGCCCGCGACATCGCCGCAAAGTGACGTCACAGCGATGTCGTGGGCGATATTGCAAGTGCGTCGCGCTGTGTGACAGCGCGACGCAACTGCAAATTATCGCTGGTTGCAGGTTGACAGGTTTATGAACATGTTCATAAACCTGTCAACCTGTGACCAGCGATTAGGCTGGATCGCGCCGTCTGACACTGTTGGCGGCGCGATCCAGCCTATATCGCAGCGTTACTGAGCCATCGCTTGCTGGGCTGAGCCCAGCCCAGCGAGCGATGGCTCCGCCCACATCGCCGCCGCGTCACCGGCAACGTCGTGCCGTGTGACAGCTGGCCTGCGATGTCGGAAGCGAGCAGGCACCCGCGCATCGCTTCCGACATCGCAGGCCAGATCGCCGCGTGTGACCCCACCTTAAGAAGCTTGCAAAGGGTAAATCTTGTGAGCCATAAAAATCCAGAGAATTGTACACCACCTTAGAGTATAAAAGGTAAGAGCTGCTGAGGGTGAGAGGAAGAAGGGGGGACTTTACACTTACAGTGTGTCACGCACAAGCGATATTGTTCCACTTGTAAGGAAAATGTTTGCAAAGAACATTCTTCTGAAAAAATAACATGTCAGAATTGTTTGGAAGACTAATATAATAGAGAAGAAAGTCAGAATACAAATGTAGCTGCTGCTAGTTTGCTGTAGATTTCTATGCATTTTTGAGTGTGTTTTCATATCTTTGTGTGAAATTTGGAAAAAAAAAGATTTTTTGGTGTTTTCTGTGAAAAATTATAATTAACATTTTGTCCACTATTCATATTTTATTTAGCAATTTTGAAATAAAACTTGTGAAAGTTATTTAAGTGTGTTTTTCTATATTATTTGCATGGGGGCCTTAGCCCCCAATACGTTAATATGTATATTTTTAACGTCATGCGTTCTAGGGTTAATCCTACAAGCAACTCGGTCTCCAGATAAAAAAATTTTTGTATGTGCAGCCCACCAACCCAGCCAAGTTTGAGACCCCTGATCTAGACATAGTGTAAAAATTGTATAGAACACATTAATGCATCTTCAGCTGTCATCATTTGCCTTGATTATACTGTACAATATAGAATACATAATTCATTTTTTATTCTATACACAAAAGCCATGTAGTAGGATCTATATAGTGCTCCAATACTAGGCAAGTGTTAACTGCAATGGCATACTGTGAACAATACAATGGGAAATATTTCCTAAATAGGAAATGTTTCATGCATTAATACAGTACTGTGAAAAAGTGGTTAGCTCATCCACTGTCTCTATTTATTGTGAAGCTGTCACATTGAATGGATTCATAACTTTTAAACAGAATGTACAGTAATATCCTATTTTCTCATAATGATGAATATACTGTATGCATCTAGAAATGCTTGAATATCATCATAGCTTTCAAGTATTGCCTGGGGGAGGATCTGATTGACAACTGCATTTTTAAACCTCTGATTTTAACCATTACCCTTCCAACACAACTCGTATTGATAATAGTGCTAATAAAAGGTATTTTCCGCATTTATTTAAGCCATAATCATAAATTTGCATTAATTGTAAAGTAGTAATACATTTTTTATTTTCCATAGCAGCAATGTAACATCTTAAAGTCACAAGAAGTGGATAATTTGACAACAAATATGTAAATGGGTTTCACTAGTTTGTGACTCTTTAATTAGCCGATATTTTATCAGATAGCACTCTGCCTCTTGTTATACTAGGGGCAGTGCAGTTATGTGATTTTTTTTTTTTTTATTTGGCATGTGGAAACAATCACCACATGCTGCAGATGGCAGCTTGTCTCAGACGTTGCTCCCCTTTTAAGTCAATGAGTGTGTGCAAAACATCAGACTGCACTTGGATGTCTGATATAGGCCAAGAAAGATAAAGGAAAAGATGCAGAAGTTAAAGTGTAACCGTCATTTCATTTTTATTTAATAATAATGTAGAGCAAGTGATTTTAATAAGCTTTCAAATATACTTTGTTCGAAAATTCTGGTTGAAAAACATTCATAAATCTTCCACAAGGTGTCCCCACTGCACTATGTGTGAATCAGACATATGTTCATTATCAGTCAGATCCGTCTTCACAGTGAATATGGAGCATGTAACAATATAATGGTGGGAGTGGGGTTTACACTGTGACAAGCTCCTGACTGCAGTTCACGTGGAAATAATGTATCAGATTAGCTCAGATTACAGCACAGTTGCTAAGTAATGCCAGAGTGTCAGGATCACTGCAAACTCCTCTTTCCTTGGCGCATACTTCTGATCTGTGGCCTGGCTCCACACAGCTCAGTCAGGATCTCTGTTAACCCCTTGTTTCCTATAACATTGCACTGCATAATGTTATCAGATGCCTGGCACGCCCACACAGCCATAAAATGAAGTTTTTAAAAGAACATAGAAGAACGTGAGAAAATAAGTCATATGGCACAAAAAAGCATTATCTGAGCTGCTATGTGACCCATCATTAACAACCAGTGCAGTATTGCTTTTCTTCCAATGAAATGGCATTTACACTTTAAATTCTTCATCTTCTCTACATCTGTTCTCCGATTCTCACGTCCAAGAAAATCAGAGCACAATGAATGACATTGAGATCACACTCACAGAAGAGTTTAAGCCAAGTGTCATTAGGATATAGCATCCAATTCTTGTGCATGAGAGAATCTTCAGATGCTATATGCCATTGTGGGCCCAGCCGTATGGCAAAAATAAAACCTGCTGTGAACAGAGCCACCTCTCTGCAGCAGAATAGGCTTAAGAGGTCAGATTTATTTCTACAGACAGTGAATTTGGTTTGTATTGTAATTCATTTTGAACAATTAATGAAGAATTGGCAGTTATAATCTTGGGATATTTGGTTGTGAAGGTACGAAAGCATCTTGTGTGTAGTGCACTCACAAAAATAAATAGATCTTATTGTAAAGTTGGAAATAATGCCCACGATAAAACCTATATAATATCCTGTAACTTAAACGGTTAGTCCGAGATCAGCAACTTTTCTCCTAACTTCCTATCTAAATTATCCCTATGATCTAATCTTTTTACTACTATACTTCTTTTAATGATTCCCTACTTTTCCTTGTCTGCACTAACAGCTATTGTTTTTTTTCTATTTCCTGCTTGATGATGCTCCATATGAATGACCCAGTGCATGCGTGGCTCCCTGCCGGGGATTGCCACAGGACCCACAGGTGCAGTGGCGTAACAACCGCGGTCGCAGGGGTCGCAAGTGCGACCGGGCCTGGAGGTACAGGGGCCCGGCGCCCACCGACCCCTGTGACCGCTCTTCCTGCTTTACATGGATGTGCGTCCATCCAATGCCCCAAGCGCCTGATCACGGCCGCCGGATGCATAAAGTCAATTCTCCCTGCCCCCCACTGCTGTCCTGGCCAATCACAGGCCCGGCGGTCAATCACAGGCCCGGCGGCCAATCACAGGCCAGTCAACACATGACGTTAGCTTCTGGTCTGTGATTGGCTGCCCAGGCAGCTAGTGGCATGTGACTACACTTACGGCATCCAAGGGAAATGAGAGCGGTGCCGATGCTAATAGGTAAGATGCACCAAGTTTCCCCGTTGGTATGTCTGCTGGCCGCAGCTCCCTCCTGCTCCCCTCATTATTCCCCCGCACATGTATGTCCCGCTCCCCCGCGCCTGGAACTGCCATTTGCTGCTCCCATCACTATTCATTAATAAAATGAGCAGCAAGCTTCAGCCGTGCGGGAGCCACCAATCAACAGGAGGGGAGCAGAGGAGACCAAGTGCTTGTGACAGGGGGGCAGGAGTGGGCGAGACATGAGAACAACAGACCTGTGCACAAGGACTGGAGAAGTGACGAGGATGAGGGATGGTGAGTGTCCCTGCAGATATATAAACAGTGCTGAATCCGGTGACTGGGAGCAGAGAATTCAGAGGTTTACAATATGGGGCATTGATGTAATGGAGAGGACATCCCAACTATCATCATTGTGTCCTCAGGGTGACAGCACCCAGTGCCAGATATCTCATTCCTGGAGTCACCTCACATGAAGGTTACAGCCAACATGAGGTCCCCGACCTCCAGGCAGTCATTGCATGTTCTATCATTAAACTGCATGCTCTCTAATTATATTGTACCTTCTCTTAGTAGACTGTTCCAGTGTTTTATAAGATTGCAAGCTCTTATGAAGTACACCATTCTATTATTAGACTGCTCCCAAACACTACCTGGGGAGACAGCATGCTCTCTACAACTCCACTGCACCCTTTCTCATTAGACAGCTCCCAGCCTGTCTCTTATAGGATGGCAAGTTCTCATTTGACTGCTCCCAGCTCTCTATCCTGTCTTCTTGCTCTTTTATCTTATTGCACTCTCATTAGACTGCTCCCAGCTCTCTATCCTGTCTTCTTGCTCTTTTATCTTATTGCACTCTCATTAGACTGCTCCCAGCTCTCTATCCTGTCTTCTTGCTCTTTTATCTTATTGCACTCTCATTAGACTGCTCCCAGCTCTCTATCCTGTCTTCTTGCTCTTTTTTCTTATTGCACTCTCATTAGACTGCTCCCAGCTCTCTATCCTGAGTCTTCTTGCTCTTTTATCTTATTGCACTCTCATTAGACTGCTCCCAGCTTCCCCTGAGACTGCTGGCTCTCTAATCCTATTGCATCCTTTGATTAGAATCTGTCCTATATGAATCTTAGGACTGTTGTATGTGACCTCAGTCCTGTCCTGTCACTTGTGTCCTGCTCTTACTCTCTGTCTGACACCCACTGTGTGACAGTTTGCAACCTCCCTCTTTTGAGACTGCTCCCCCCCAGTCTCTGCCCTCTCCCCGCTTCTTCCTGATCTCAGCAGCACAACTTTTACTTTCATGTGTTTTATAGTTTTCCTGTCCCAGGGTTTCTGGAGATGGGAGCTGTACTCACTTTCTGCAAGGAGCCCACCCTGACCTTCATGTCACAGGTGCCAGTCATTGTGCTGGGTGGAAAAGGGCCTGTGCTACCTGCACCGTGTGCTCTTCTTTCCTGCAGACTTTATCCTCTTCTGTATCTTCTGTGCTGACATCAGTGGCCCTGTATCTGCAATTGTTTGTGGTGCCTCCTGGCCGCCACTCCTTTCCCCTGCATGCCTGCCCCACCTGCCTGCAGATTTCCATCTCTCCTCCTAACTCCCAATAATATACCAGAATAAGGGCATATTCCCAGATGGAGACCATATATAGCAGGATGAGGGACATTAATACACAATGAAGGGGAGAGGGGTCAATTTGTGAGTCTGTAGGATTTAGAACATTACATGGGGCCCGTACATCTGACCAATGTGTGTGCTCGGGGGAAGGGGGGGGGGGGCCCGTTCAAGGTTTTGCACCGGGGCCCTTCACACTCTAGTTACGCCTCTGCACAGGTGCATGGAGGTATGTACACTTTGGCACACACAGCACACAACACCTTCCACCCCAGACCTGTGGGGGAGCCCTACTTGCTGCCTTAAGCAAGATCCCCTATAAGGAACCAAGCCTGAGGGGAGGGGAGTGGTCAGTCAGTCTGCAGTCTGCAGTGAAGTGAACAGTCAGTTCAGTCAGTTCAGTGAGTACAGAAGAAGGTAATGGAAGGAGCTGGTTGCTGGGACCAAGCCAAGCCCAGAACCAGGAAAGACTCACCCAGCTGTGCAGTGCCCTAGGGAGAGGGACGGAGGCCAGTGGGAGAGGTAGAAAAACATAAGAAAGGAACATATCTAGTATCCCTTTAGCGCACCCGGACACCGGACTCTGAAGCTGCTATTACTCAATTGGTAGCAGAGACAGACCCGGACAGACCAGAAGGATTTAGTCCCCCTGGAGCTCAGGAAAACCTTTGCCCCAAGCCTGACCAAGCATAGGACCAGGGATCTAAGCAGAGAATAGGGATCCCCCACAGAAAGGTCCTCACTGTCGGTTGTGGAGAAGCATCCTGAGAGAGAAAGAGAAAGAGCGGCAGGTTCAGCTACATGCAGAACTTACCCCAATTACCGCACACACTAATAGAGGAGGGGGTCACAACTCTCCAAGGTGGACGTCCCAAAATGCACTGATAACCTGGTTACCCTCCTAGACTGTGCCTGTTACCGGACTGCAGTAAAAAGGTACCGAAACAGAGACTATTGTGTGTGGGTGCCTGTTTCACCATCGCCGCTACAGCAGAACCGCTACTACTACTTGCCTCATCCACCCCGGTGCCCTGAGGTAAAGCTCCACCTGTGGGGAGCTGTACTACCAAAGCTACATTTCAATCACCTCAGCGGCCGGCCGCAGCGCTGGCAACCCTTTTACCATGTACCACAGGTGGCATCAAGTTACAATTCCCCCATCATTATCACCCCCACCCACCATTGAGGGTCCAGGGCACGGAATTGGGAACCGACCAGCCGTGATCCCCACTGAAGTAACCACCTGTCCCGGTATCCGAGTACCCCCTACCCTGTCGACCGACTCATATGATGGAATACTCATACAGAATGTCATCAAGCAGGGTTACGGGCAGCAGGCACTTCTGTGGCGCCCCACTACGTAGGTGCCATAAAAGGGGTACTGCACCCAGAAACATGGTGTAGCCACCCCACTGCAATTGGGACTATGGTCACTAGATGGAAACCTAGAGTAACACCCACACACTAGAGTAGTAGGTGGGAGGGACCCCGGGAGGGAATATAAGGACCTCTAGGGGGAACCAGAGAGTTGAGTTGAGTAGCAGTCAAGCTCAAGAGAGGAGATGGAGTAAGAGCTGGAGCAAAGAGGATCTCCTCGGCTGAGGGACCCAGACAAAGCAAAGATCCCAGAAAACAGAGAGAAGGAACTGAGGCTCAGGAGAAGAGCTAGTTCAGGAAGGGAAAATGGGTACCGGAGCCCGTAACTGTGAGTTCCTACACGGCTCACAGAGAATCCGAAGAACGGGGATATTACAGATGCAGTCCCAGTCTCCTGAGCAAGTCAAAAGGAAATGGAGCCAAAAGCCAGGAATAGCAGGACGCTGCTTAAAGCTTAAAAGAAGGTTGTCCCGGCGACCGCAAAGGAGGGAGAGAAACAGAGAAACGCAGCAGGAAGTCAGATTGTGACTCACCGTGGCCGGGACTCCGGTTTAGACAGGCGATGCTTCCTTCCTCCTTGTCACGGGTGGGCCGCGCCTGCCGGTAGTGGGGCCCGGTGTAGTGCAGATCAAAAGGGTTGGTGGGACAGATTAAAGGGGTTTTAATTTATTTGTGACGCCACCTATGAGTAGTTTCGGTAATCGTTACCGACGCTGCGGCACCTCCGGGGGATGGACAGCAGCAAGATGGAACGCTCCCCACAGGCTGAGCGGTGATCCCCGGAGGCTGGAGCTGCTTAAGATGTTGTGCGGCAGCTGCGGTTACCTTGTAGTGCGGACGGACAGTTCATAAGGAAGCACAGAAAGTCTCTGCAACGGGTCTTTACTGTAACCAGCAGGCAGTACATGGTATACAGTTCACGGGTAGTGGACCGGGTGGACTCAGCAGTGATGGTGTCCCTTAGAAATCCGCAGTGTTCCTCCATTCTAACTAAGTGGTTGCCAGTGTCGCCCAGGAATACCAGGTCGGGTACGGGGAGGCTGCTTCAATGCCCTATCCAAGTTGTACATTGTGGATATTTTGGGGAGCCTTGGATCCCTCGGTGGGTACACCGCTGGTTAGACGAATGGAAGTTGGCTGGTGGTGGGGTGCTCCTGTGAAGCTGCTCCTCCACGCTTCTGGTTCGCGTAGCAGAGGTGAACTGCTGCCAGCTTCGGTACCAGTGAACCGGCTGTGAGTTGTGGGCACGGGAGTCTTTTGGGAACCCGTGGTTACGATGCCCAATCCCGGTTGTTGAGGCCTCAGGTGCTGACACCCGACCGGTGACGGCCCGGGGGCTGCAAGGGGTGCGGAGCCCCCTCTCCTACTCCAAGTTCTAGACTGCTCAGGTCAAGTTCTAGATCCCTTCTCTCTATGACTAAGGGTCTGTTCTCCTACACACTTCCCTAGCACTCCGCCCACCAGGACCTAGGATTGGCCCTCTGTTCTAGGTGATGCATGCAGGGTTGGATTTCTAAGTTAACCAGATCACTGCTGTGTCAGAGAATATTGCGGCTGCATTTATGGCTGCAATACCCTCTTGTGACGCACTCGTTGCGGGGCGCCACAATTGTCTTTAGGAAATCAGACTTCACTGCCACTGGGAGGCAAAAGGACAGAAAGAGAAAGAAAGGAACATAAGGAGGGTTCCATCTTCAGCCAGAAATCCCAATTGCAGCATCCGGAGCATTTGCCATTATAACATCTGTTGAACTGCTCAACTGTATGACTTTGGCGAAGTTGTCAGGAAAGTTACACGGTGAAGTGAAGTCCCGACTCTGCTGCATCTTTTCAATATAAACTGCTTGCCTTACAGCATCACTGCCCCGGTGGTCCAGTCCCGCCTGCGGGGACTAATCCATCTAGGTCGCAATATCACCGACCACCGGAGGACTGTGGCGGCGCTGGTGAGCATCATCAAAACCAGCAGGTGGCGTCACGAAGACAACATCCCTTGTAAATAACCCCTTTATTCATTGACCACCAGGGTCACAGCCTAGGGCAGCCACCTGTGACATCCCTGATCGAGCCTGAGTGCTGAGTACCCTGCCCTGGGCAAGTCACTTCTTTGGCCTCGCCCTGAAACAAAGCTTCACTCTGACTCTGTTCTCAAGGGTGGGGCTTTCAATTTTGCATTCACAAGGGTTTCTTGCTCTCTCCACCCATCCCAGCAGTGTAGTATCGCAGCTCCTCTCTTCTTCCCCCTCCCCATAAGACAATGTGCTGTCTTATCTTCCCTGTGCCCTGTCTGTCCCCCTGTACGATAAGTGCACTGAAGTACCAGACCATTGATGCAGGAGACCAAATGCATATATGCAGAAAAACATATGCACTGCCCACATGTGACATCAGAGGTCTGTCAGCTTTTGCATACTAAAAGGAGCTTCTACTTACGTCAATTGTGGGTAGCACTTATGTCCTCCTGCACCGTGCCAAGAATACTTCACTATGGGGAGGGGGGAAGAAGAGAGGCTGGAGACCCTTGTCAAAATTGACAGCCCCGCCCCTAAGATTAGCATCACTGTGACACTTTGTTTTAGGGAAGGGCTGAGGAAGTGCCTGTAGCCCATCACCATGCTCAATGACATTCTGTATGACTATCCCAGCATGCATTGGGGCACTTACACAGAGCATCATCACAACAGGAAATGGAAAAAAAATTGCTGTTAGTGTAGAGAGGAAACCATAGGGAATTATGAAAGGAACTATATAAGGAGAAAAACTTAGATTATAGGGATACATTAGATAGGAAGTTATAAACATTACTGGCCTTGGAATAACCCTTTAATGCATTCATTTTTATAATACTTTTAGTTTAACTGTGAATCTGCAGCTTGGACTTTGCTAAAAGATTCATGTCCTGAACCTAGAGACCAGGGGTTTTCGTGGGTGTCTCCCGTTTTTGGGAGACCTTTGTAAAGTGTGAGAATTGAAAGTCACCTTACATTTTGATACTCTGGTTTTTAACACTGCTGTTCTGTTTCAGTCCATATGACCCGAAATGAAATTAGAGACCCTGCAGTTTATTTATTATGCGATCTGAAACTTGTGATTAAGGCTGGGGTCACAGTTGACATGAGTTTTTTTTAGTGATTTAACAAAACTCATGCGTTTTGTCATGTCAGCATGAGTTTTTTAAGATGTGTGATGGCTCCCTGCGTTTTTGAATGCGTTTTTGAATCTGCACCAAAAAATAGTGCATGTACTATTTTTTGGTGCGTTTTTATAACATGGGCCCCTATGGAAAACGCATTCAAAAACGCATGTACAATTAGTACCTTTTAGTGCCATTCAAAAACGCATGTGTTTTCCATAGGAGCCCATGTTAAAAAAACCGCATGCGTTTTTTAACATGGGCTCCTATGGAAAACGCATGCGTTTTTGAATGGCACTAAAAGGTACTGTTAAGGAGAGCCTTAAGATCAAAATACTTCATTAAGCCTAAGACATAAGGGCATGGGAGAAATGATATATAGAGTGTATTATTTTACATTGTATAAGTTGTGATTTAAACATGGCTGCCATTTCCTGCCACATCACACCATGTGCTGAGAGCAAGATGGAGTCCAAAGAAGTCTGACCAATCACCGAAGCTGGAGGTCAGGGAAGACGAACCAATCACAGAATAACATACTCGATCAAGACCACACCCCTTGATGACCTCATGGATCCGCCCATGGACTAACCCGATGACCAATGAATACATCTGAATAGGGCTGACCGAGCCCCTTATTGCCCATGGACCAATGAATACATCTGAATAGGGCTGACCGAGCCCCTTTTTGAGTAAAAACCAAATGTCTTATAATAAACAGACACTTGGAGCTTGGGTCTGACCAAGGAAGGGTGTACATCTGACTCACTGTGTCTGGTGTCATACTTTTCAATGCCGGTGCTTGGTCTATATTGATTTGGTCAGGAGCAGCAACTTGTTATTAATATTGTTATTAATATTACCTTTACAGTACTAATTGTACATGCGTTTTTGCATGCGTTTCCCATAAGGCCCCATATTAAAAAAACGCATGCGTTTTTGGAAATGCACCAAAAATGCATTGTACAGTCACAAATGCGTACTTTGCTATTAGGGCATGCGTTTTTTAACATGGGGGCCTATGGGTGCGTTTTTTACATGCGTATTTGAAAACGCAGGTCTCCAAAAACGCTTGTGAAAAATGCAACTGTGACCCCAGCCTAATTGACTTTTCCTCATTTGAGGGGTTATTACTATGAGTGTTGTTTTTTTTTGTTTTTATTTGTTTACTTGTTGCTACACGCTGATGGCTACACTTGTACTATTCAGGTCAATATGACCCGATAATATTTTATACTGTTTAACAGGTCACTAATTATTTCTACCTGTAAAATGTATTTATTTTCCTGTGTACTTCATCTCATTATTCAAAAGGGTGGAGGTTTCACTGTTCTTATCAGTGAGCAAGTACTCATCCAGAACGGGTAGGTGCCCGTTCAGACAATACATACCGAGTAAGCAAGCAAAGTAAGGCATCAAGATATGGACACTTTGTGACAGCAAGCGTTCATACGTTGTAAATGCTCAAGTGTATACAGGAAGAAATCCTGGAGAAAGACCTAAAAAAATTAGGGTACTCGAGTTGTTCTCGATTTGACTCATGGACTAAGAGGACAAAATGTCACGTGACAACTTTTTCACATCCTATCAGCTGGGCCAGATGTTTTGAAAAAGTCAACTTACCATGATAGGTGCTATAAGAAAAAACAAGCCAGGACTGCCGCAAGGTATCCTTAGTAAAATAGATGTGTATAGTTCTACTTTTTACTTTACTGGAGATACAACAGTTGTGTCTTACGTTCCCCAAAAAAATAAACATGCAATTCTAATGAGCAGAATGCACCTTGACAATGCAATAAGTAATCGAGAAGACAGAAAGCCGGACATGATATTAGATTATAATGCCACAAAGGGGGCAGATGATACACTAGATCAAGCATTATCAACACACACATGCAAACGCAAAACTAATCATTGGCCAAAGATAACATTTTGCAACATTCTGGATGTTTCAGCATACAACACATTTGTTTTATGGAGAGGAATCAACTCCAATTGGAACGGAAATGAGCTGCATAAAAGAAGAATTTTTATTGGAAAATTAGGAAAATCCTTAGTTAGGCCGAATATCGAAGCCAGAAAAGTAAACCCCAGATGTGACGGAGCAACATCCATTGTGAAGAGTGTCCAGCAGCATTCTCAAGAAAGAGTCTCCACAGCCTCCACCAGAACAGCTACCAGCCACAAAAGGAAGAGATGGAGCTTCTGTCCATCTTCTTGTGACAATAAACCAAATCTGATATGTGCTGGGTGTGCAAAATATCTATGTAAAGGACAAGTGTTTTATTATTGTGTTCAGTGTAAAAATGCTAAGTTTTCATTATTTTTAATTTGTTGTTTTATCAAATATGTTAACACAAAGTTATATTTAGTTAGATTTCATGTTATAGTAATAGAAATCTAAAACATGTTTGTTGTTTGTGTGCAGAATGCTATAAAGTGAACATAATTGCAAACAGCCCGTGTAAGCTTTTTCTGACAAAAATAAAATTTTACGTTAATTTTTCATTTATTTATTATCAACCATGTTCACATACAGTTTAATAATTAAATAAGTATTCAAATAACACACTTACAGTAGCTAAAATCAACATTTTTATAGATTGGGTCATATTGACCCGAAACAGTACAAGTGTATAGTGAATGCGATCAGAACAGCAGAGTTAAATGTATTTTCTTTCTTTTGATGCAGCATGGGGTAAGGACTCTTTCCTTGCTAGTAGTGCTTTGTTAGTCCTATCTCAGGTGCATATTTTTTGTGACCACTCCCCTCCATTTTAAATAGTCACATGTTCCTATTAACTGATGCCAGTTATAGAATCCATTTCAATGCTGATTATCATGGAAGGAGCAAGTGTCTTTAGTCGCTGAAGTTGTGACTCTTGCAGTCCTGGAGTTGGTGGAAAATCTAAAGTAAGAGAATATCCTTTTTTGTCTATGTCCTTCTGTCTCTCCTTCATCCTCTATGTCTTATTTCTGTAGAGGGGAGGCTAGTATTCTTGCAGTCGCAGGCTTTGCACTATCCAGGGTGAGTGGAGTGATAATAAAGAATGAGGTAGGTTACGGTGACAGGGAGAAGGAGCCTTATAGGAACATTAAGAAACTTAGGGTACAGAAAAAGGTGAGTGTCAAGAGGTGACTCATCTCCCCTCTTCCTATCACAAGAGATATTATCCCCTCTTATCTGTGTTGCTTTCTTAGTGTTGCGCTGTGCGACAGATATTCTCTTGCCCGAGCGTGACAATGGTACAGCAAGAGTTCAGTTACTGATTGTCAAGAAAACAGCCTTTGGTCCTACTTTTACGCCTTATCCTCCTTGATGATCTTCTATTTCCTGGATAGTGTTTCAGCATCTGGTGTTTTAATGTAAAAGAAGATGGGATTAGTGATAATGCAGGAGCACAGCAATGAAATTGACAAACTAAAATGCTCAGCCAATTAGATGGATCAATAGCTGTCTCTGATCTTTTATGCAGTAAAAGGTGAAAAAAATAGCATACTCCACTCACAAGTTTAGAGTCACCGAAACAACAGCAAGAACAAATAATATTGCATCCATCAATAACATAAAAATACCAACAGTACACCAATAGATTATTAATGTATAATAAATAGTAATGCATAACCATAATAAAAAGAGAAAATAAGTTTGTCGGAGCCTTGTACACATCTATACTCTCTCCTACATGAAAATAGGAATATTGCTGCACAACATAACTTTATGCACATCAGTTTTGAAGTAAATTAATGCTTTGGCCACAATAGCATATTGGAACATAGAAACATAACTTTACCTTGGACTAGTTTGAGACATTTTACAGTTTTAGGTTATTATGTAAAATTGTGAGGAAGTTGTCATTTTAAATATGTTTACAGCATTCATCACTTTTCTATTTTTTAGTGGAAGTGTTGAGTTGAATAGCGTTCACTCTCATCTACCAATCACATGGTCAGAAAAAGAGAAGCACTAATTGTTGTAAAATATTGTGAATTACTGTGACTGTTGTTCTGTCCTAACAGCCACTGGACATATCTTGAAAATGCTGAATATGATCTTGAAATATAATAGTTTCCTGCCAAGAAAAAGTATTTTGAAAACAGTTTACAATGTTATGAAGAAAAGAAGGTATTCCCACCATACTGATCATCCAAGGATGGACACTGACAGCTGGGGGCCGGAGGCGGGCACTAATGAGCGCAGACTATGCAAATAGGCATGAGAATTCAAAGTTTGAATTTCGCGCCTATTTGCAGTCCAGCGACAGCGGCGCTGCTGTCGCTGGGATACACGGTGGCCGCAGCGGTGGCTCCCCGTGGCCCCCTCGCTCCCCCTGCCCCCCCCCTGCTCCTCCACGGTGATAAAAATAAAAAAAAATCCCATAAGGATACCTACCCTCCACCGACTCGCTGCTCCACTGCCATCTTTTAGCTTCTAGAGTGCTTGAGGACCTGTCGTTGCCTGGTAAACTGATCAGCTGATCGGTTTTCCAGGCAACGACAGGTCCTGCCATGGGAGCTTCAAGACGAAGGTGGACGGGTGAGTATCCTCACATCCTGCCCCCCCCGCCGCCACCATCCTGCCCCCCCCCCCGCCGGCTCCATCCTGCCCCCCCTCCGGCTCCATCCTGCCCCCCCTGTGCCGCCACCATCCTGCCCCCCCCGCCGGCTCCATCCTGCCCCCCCCCCGCCGGCTCCATCCTGCCCCCCCCCGCCGGCTCCATCCTGCCCCCTCCCACCGGCTCCATCCTGCCCCCCTGCCGGCTCCATCCTTTCCCCCCCGCTGGCTCCATCCTGCCCCCCCCGCCGGCTCCATCCTGCCCCCCCACCATCCTGCCCCCCCTGCCACCATGCTGCCCCCCCCACCGGCATCATCCTGCCCCCCGTCGGCTCCATCCTGCCCCCCTGCTGGCTCCGTCCTGTTCCCTCCTGCCAGCTCCATCCTGCCCCCCCCCGCCGGCTCCATCCTGCCCCCCCACATCCATCCTGCCCCCCTCGCACCCATTCTGACCCCCCCCGGCAGCTCCATCCTCCTCCCCCCGGCTCCATCCTGCCCCGCTCCCACCATCCAGCCCGACCACCCCCTGCTACCATCCTGCCCCCCTCGCCACCATCCTGCCTCAACGGCTCCATCCTGCCCCCTGCCACCATCCTGCCCTCGCCACCATCCTGCCCCACCGGCTCCATCCTGCCCCGCTCACTCCTTCCTGCACCGCTTGCTCCATCCTGCCCCCCCGCCAGCTCCATCCTGCCCCGCCGGCTCTACCTGCCTCGTCCTCCCATCCTGCCCCGCTTGCCACCATCCTGCAGCTCTATCCTGCCCCGTCAGCTCCATCCTGCCCCGCTCCTCATCCTGCCCCGCTCGCCACCATCCTGCCCCCCCGCCACCATCCTGCCCCCACCGTCTTCATTTTGCCCCCTCCGGCTCCATCCTGCCCCGCCGGCTCCATCCTGCCACGCTCGCTCCATGCTACCCCCGCTCGCCAGCATCCTACTCCCCCGCCACCATCCTGCTCCCCCGCCACCATCCTGCTCCGCCGGCTCCATTCTGCCCCGCTCACTCCATCCTGCCCCGCTTGCTCAATCCTGCCCCCCGTCACCATCCTGCACCCCCCCACCATCGTTCCCCGCTTGCTTCATCCTGCCCTGTTCGCTCCATCCTACCCCGCTCGCCCCCATCCTGCCCCGCTCACTCCATCCTGCCCCGCTTGCTCCATCCTGCCGCACTCCCACCATCCTGCCCCGCCGGCTCCATCCTGCCCCGCTCGCTCCATCCTGCCCCGCTCGCCACCATCCTACTCCCCCGCCACCATTCTGCTCCCCCGCCACCATCCTACTCCGCAGGCTCCATCCTGCCCTGCTCGCTCCATACTGCCCCGCTCGCTCTATCCTGCCCCCCGCCACTATCCTGCCCCCCCAACACCATCCTGCTCCACCGGCTTCATTTTGCCCCGCTCGCTCCATCCTGCCCCACTCGCTCCATCCTGTCCTGCTCGCTCCATCCTGCCCCCCGCCACCATCCTGCCTCCTGCCACCATCCTGCCTCCTGCCTCTCTCGCTCCATCCTGCTATGCTGGCTCCATTCTGCCCCGCTCGCTCCATCCTGCCCCGCTTGCCACCATCCTGCCCCACTCGCGTCCATCCTGCCCCGCTCGCTCCATCGTGCCCCCCCACCAACATCCTGCACCGCTCGCTCCATCCTGCCCCGCTCACCACCATCCTGCCCTCCCCCCATCCTGCCCCCCCGCCACCATCCTGCTCCTCCGGCTCCTCTGGCTCCATCCTGCCCCGCTCGCTCCATCCTGACCCGCTCCTACCATCCTGCCCCGCCGGCTCCATTCTGCCCCCCTGCCACCATGATGCCCCCCTGCCGGCTCCATCCTCGCCCCCCCGCCGGCTCCATCCTTTCCCCCCGCTGGCTCCATCCTGCCCCCACCATTCCACCGGCTCTATCCTGCCCCCCACACCATCCTTCCCCCCTGCCACCATGATGCCCCCCCCACCGGCATCATCCTGCCCCCCCTCCGGCTCCATCCTGCCCCCCGTGCCGGCTCCATCCTGTTCCCCCCTGCCGGCTCCATCCTGCCCCCCCCGCCGGCTCCATCCTGCCCCCCCACATCCATCCTGCCCCCCCCCCGCATCCATCCTGACCCCCCCCCGCCAGCTCCATCCTGCCCCACCGGCTCCATCCTGCCCCGCTCGCCACCATGCAGCCCGACCACCCCCCTGCTACCATCCTGCCCCCCCCCCACCGCCACCATCCTGCCTCACCGGCTCCATCCTGCCCCCCGCCACCATCCTGCCCCACCGGCTCCATCCTGCCCTGCTCGCTCCTTCCTGCTCCGCTCGCTCCTTCTTGCACCGCTTGCTCCATCCTGCCCCGCCGGCTCTACCTGCCTCGCTCACTCCATGCTGCAGCTCCATCCTGCCCCGTCAGCTCCATCCTGCCCCGCTCCTCCATCCTGCCCCGCTCGCCACCATCCTGCCCCCCGCCACCATCCTGTCCCCACCGGCTCCATTTTGCACCCGCCGGCTCCATTCTGCCCCGCCGGCTCGGTCCTGCCCCGCTCGCTCCATCCTGCCTCCACTCTGCTCCCCCCCACCATCCTGCCCCATCCTCCACCCCACCACCCCCCTCTGCTCTTGGTCCATTCTGCCGTCGCTCTCCCCCCACACCCTCCCTGCCCATCCCCCCATCTCCCCCCGGCCCTCCTCCGCCCATCGCCCTCCGCTCATCTGCTCGCCCCATCTGCCCGCGCCTCCTTCCTGCCCCTCGCTCCATCCTGCCCCGTCACCCTATCCTCCCCCGCCACCTCCTGCCCCCCGCCCCTTGCCCTCATCCATCCTGCCCGCTCCCCATCTGCTCCGCCACTCCATCCTGCCCTCGCTTGCTCATCCTGCCCCTCCCCCATCCTGCCCCCCGCCACATCCGCCCCTCGCCCCATCCCCACTGCCACATCCCTCCGCTCGCTCCATTCTGCCCCGCCACCATCCTGCCCCGCCCATCTGCCCGCTGCTCCATCCTGCCTGCTTCTCCATCCTGCCCCCCCCATCCTGCCCCCTGCCACCATCTGCTCCCCGCCCATCTGCCGCTGCTCCATCTGCCCCGCTCCCCCATCCTGCCCCGTCTGCCCATCCTCCCCCCCTCATCCTGCCCGCTCACTCCATCCTGCCCCCCCACCCTCATATCCTGCCCCCCCACCATCCTGCCCTCCCCCCATCTGCCCCATCCGCTCCTCCTGCCCCTCTCCATCCTGCCCCCGCTGCCCATCTGCCCACGCTCCATCCTGCCCCACTCGCTCCATCCTGCCCCCCCCATCTGCCCCGCACCATCCTGCTCCCCGCTCCATCCTGCTCCTCCGCTCCATCCCGCTCCCACCGCCCACCTGCCCGCCTCCTCCATCCTGCCCGCTCGCTCATCCTGCCCCCCGCCCCATCCTGCCCCGCCACCATCCTGCCCCCACTCCTCCTCCCCCCTCCCACCATCCTCTCCCCCACCCATCCTGCCCCCCACCCATCTGCTCTCCGCTACCTCCCCCCCTCATCTGCCCCACCGCTCCATCTGCCCTCCGCTCATCCTGCCCCCCCCACCTTCCCCCATCCTCACTCCTCGCCCACATCTGCTCCCCGCCACATCCTGCTCCCGGCTCCATCCTGCCCTCCGTCGCTCCATCCTGCCCGCTCGCCCATCCTGCCGCTCCCCATCCATCCTGCCACCTCCTGCCCGCTCGCTCCATTCCCACTGCTCCTCCCCCTGCCCCCTCGCCCCCCACATCCTGCTCCCCTCTTGTCCACCCTCCTGCCCCACCTCTCCACCTCCTCCCGCTCCATCCTGCCCCCCGCCACCATTGCCCTCGCCCCATCTGCCTGCTACCCACCTCCCCCCCCGCTCCCCATCCAATCCTGCTCCTCCGCTCCATCCTGCCCCCCCTCTCCATCCTGCCCTCCGCTCCTTCCATCCGCCCCGCTCCATCCTGCCCCGCTCGCTCCATCCTGCCCCCCCCCACATCCTGCCCCCCAACCTCTGCCCACCTCTACTCATCCTGCCCCCGCTCGCTCCATCCTGCCCTCCACCTCTCCTGCCCCCGCTCCCTCCTGCCCCCCTCTCCTGCCGCCTGCTCCATCCTGCCCCCCCCCATCCTGCCCCACTGCTCCCCCGCCTCCATCCTGCCCCCCCCTCCATCCTGCCCCACCCTGCCACCATCCTGCCCCCCCTCTGCCTCTCTCTCCTCCCCTCGCCCCATCTGCCCAGCCTCCATCCTGCCCCCCCCACCTACTCCCCTCCGCTCCATCTGCCCCCCCGCCCACCTGCCCCCCCATACCATCCTGCTCCCCAGCTCCACCTCCCTCGCTCATCCTGCCCCAGGTCCATCCTGCCCCGCTCATCTGCCCCCCACCACCATCCTCCCCGTCACCATCCTGCCGCTCCCACCATCCTGCCCCCGCCACATCCCTCTCGCTCTCCGTGCCCTCTGGCCACATCCTGCCCTCCCCCCATCCTGCCCCTCCTCCATCTGCTCTCGCTCCACCCTGCCCCTCCCATCCTGCCCGCTCGTCCATCCTGCCCCCGCCCCATCCTGCCCCACCTGCTCCCTCCATCCTGCCCCGCTCACTCCATCCTGCCCCTCCACCATAATCCCCCCCCCACCGCCCTCCTCTCTCCATCACCTGCCCCCGCTCCATCCTGCCCGCCCATCTCCGTTCCATCCTGCCCCCGCTGCCATCTGCCCCGCCACATCCTTTCCCGCCCCACCTCCCCAAGCCCTCCCTCCGCCCCGCTACCTCCCCCCTCCTGCTCCTCCGGCTCCTCCTCCTCTCCCTCTTCCCTGCCTCCACCGCCCCACCTCCTCCCCCCCGCTGCATCCCCATCATCTGCCCCCCCTCCATCCGCCCCCTCTGCCTCATCTCCCCCGCCTCTCCTCCATCCTGCTCCTCCGCCTCTATCCTGCTCCTCCGCTCCCTCCTGCCTGCTCCCTCTTTCCTGCCCTGCTTGCTCCATCCTGCCCCCACATCCATCCTGCCCCCTGCTGTTCATGCTCCCCCGCCTCCATCCTGCCCCCCACCTCCATCCTGCCCCCCTCTGCCTCCATCCTGCCCCCCCTCTGCCTTCTTCCTGCCCCCCCTCCGCCTCCTTCCTGCCCCCCCTCTGCCTCCATCCTGCCCACCCTCCGCCTCCATCCTGCCCCCCCTCTGCCTCCATACTACCCCCCTCTGCCTCCATCCTGCCCCCCTTCTGCCTCTATCCTGCCCCGCCCCCTGGCTCCATCCTGCCCACCTGCCTCCATCCTGCCCCCCCGGCTCCATCCTGTCTCGCTCGATCCATCCTGCCCCTCGACATCATCCTGATCCCCTGCTCCATCCTGCCCCCCCCGGCAGTTAGCGGTCATGTTACCGATCAGCTGATCGGTTTCCCAAGCAACGACAGGTCCTAAAGGCCTGTAGGACCTAGAAGACGGAGGTGGAGCAAGCCGGCGGACAGGTGAGTATCCTCACTGAGGATATTTTTACTTTTACTGAGGAGGAGCGGGTCGCCGCGGGGAACGGAGTATCGCCATATACTATAGTGTTGCTATACATGTACTGTCATGTACCACCATATACCATAGTGCTGCTATACATGTACTGTAATGTACCACCATATACTATAGTGCTGCTATACATGTACTGTAATGTACCGCCATATACCATAGTGCTGCTATACATGTACTATAATGTACCGCCATATACCATAGCGCTGCTATACATGTAATGTAATGTACCGCCGTAAACCATAGCGCTGCTATACATGTAATGTAATGTACCGCTATACATGTACTGTAATGTACTGCCATATACCATAGCGCTGCTATACATGTACTGTAATGTACCGCCATATTCTATAGTGCTGCTATACATGTACTGTAGTAATGTACCGCCATATACTATAGTGCTGCTATACATGTACTGTAATGTACCACCATATACCATAGCGCTGCTATACATGTCCTGAATGTACAGCCATATACCATAGCGCTGCTATACATGTAATGTACCACCATATACCATAGCGCTGCTATATATATATATATATATGTAGTTCACTCACGTTGACTGAACAAATTCTGTCAGTCACAGCATGTCAACTACATACATACTCTAGAATACCCGATGCGTTAGAATCGGGCCACCATCTAGTATAGATATATATGTACAATATATTACACAGTGCCCTCTCGTTATGTAGACTAACGTCCCTTACAGATCAGATTCTCTTGTTTTTTTTTGTTATTTATAGCGCTCTGTCTTTATTTCATAGCCTCTGCTCTTGATACATATAAACTTGATGGAATTTACAGTAGTAAACCTTCTTTTCTTAGAAGGAGAGAGATGGACTGGTCTTCTTGTCAGACGCTCCTCCATCTGCAGTCATTTTTTATCTAACAAGACAGAACTATGTAATAAAGAAAGGGAGCTGTAAACAATAAATGTAACTAGAATACGCTATGTAAGGGATGGTGCTTCACATAACAAGAGAGGACACTATATAATAAGGGATGCGCACTACATAAAAAAAGGAGACAGTACAACCCCTGGCAAAAATTATGTAATCATGCAGCACAGAAGGAAAAGGGGCACCAATGCCACTGGCTTAGTGGAGGAACAGCTGTGGAGCGACCGGTACTAGACCAAGTGGTGCCAGTCACAGAGGTGACATGCAATACAATCTTGAAATAAAGGAGACGGCACTCACCTGTGTGTTGCTGTGCTTTATTCAAGGTACGCCATTCACATGGTGCAGGGAGGGGGATTAGGCTGAGGTGACGACGGCACCGTTTCGCGCTGTGTGCGCTTCCACGGGTCACGAGCTCAGCAATACACCGGTGAGTGCGGTCTCCTTTATTTAAAAAATTATGGAATCACCGGGCTCGGAGGATGTTCATTCAGTTATTTAATGTTGTAGAAAAAAAGCAGATCACAGACATGGCACATAACTAAATTCATTTGAAATGGCAACTTTATGGCTCTAAGAAACACTAATGGCGGGTTTACACGTCGCGATATCGTATTACGATTTCAATCAAAAGTCACGTGGTTCAATCGCCGGAGGCGAAATCGTTCCTGCGTTGTATGGTGTGAACGTCCAATACGATGCAGGAACGATGTCAATGCGATATCAGGGATTGAATGAGCGTGCTATTCAATGCCCCGATATTGCATAGCGATTGAAGCCGGATCGTGCTGTGTAAACGCCCAATTACGATGCGATTTCATACGTCACCCATTCACTCCCATGTTAACTATGCGATCCTGGGTTGGGAGACGGAGACATCGCACGGACGTTGTATTCCGATATCGCAGCGTGTAAACATTCAATGCGATGCGGGAGGAACGTGCACTAATTGCGCGCTCCCGCGCCATTGAACTGCCATATCGGATCGCGATTGAAGCGTGTAAAGCCACCTTAAAAGAAATCAAGATAAAAAATGTGGTAGTCAGTATGGGCACCTTTTTTCAGACCCAACAGATTGAAAAAATGAAGGAATCACTCAATTCTGAGGAAAAAATTATGGAATCACCCTGTAAATTTCCATTCCCAAAACTAAGGACCGCTTTACACACACCAACTTCTGTTGCCAACTTCTGAACAGATCTCTGGTTGCAGTGAAATCATGGACACATTGTTCCATTTGTACACAGTCACAAAATGGAACAAAATATCCATGAATTCACTGCAACCCGAGATCTGTTCAGAAGTTGGTCACAGAAGTTGGTGTGTGTAAAACGGCCCTTATACCTGCATCAAATTAGATCTGCTCGTTAGTCTGCAACTAAAAAGGAGTGATCACAACTTGGAGAGCTGTTATGGTGGGTTTACACATTTCAATATCGTTGCGAAATCGCAACTCAATGGCGCGGGAGCGCGCATTTAGTGCACGTTTCTCCCGCATCGCATCGGAGGTTTACACGCTGCGATATCGGAATACAACGTCCGTGCGATGTCTACGCCCCCCAACCCAGGAACGACCATTTAACATGGGAGTGAATGGGTGACGTTGAACATCGCATCGTAGTTGGGCTGTCACACAGCACGATCCGGCTCCAATCTCTATTCAATATCGGAGCATTGAATAGCACGCTCATTCAATCCCCGATATCGCATTGACATCGTTCCTGCATTGTATTGGACGTTCACACCATACAACGCAGGAACGATATCGGCTCCAACGATCGAACCACGTGACTTTTCATTGAAATCGGACTCCGATATCGCAACGTGTAAACCTGCCATTACACCAAGTGGACTGACATGAATCATGGCTCCAACACGAGAGATGTCAATTGAAACAAAGGAGAGGATTATCAAACTCTTAAAAGAGAGTACAGTGCCTTGTGAAAGTATTCAGGAGAAAATAGTTGCGGTTCTGATAGCGCTAAGGAAGGAGGGCAAGGGGAAATTGTTGTAGTAAACAGACCTTTATTAAAAACACGGTCCCTCAAACTCCGCTACGCGTTTCGACGTTACCGTCTTCATCAGGTGGAATGAGGGTACTAGCACAATAAACATGTATAAAGGGTTTGGCTCACTCAGATTGGTCAAACAATCTTGATCAATTAGGGTGGTAGTAATATTTAACCCTATGAGCGTCAAACTAGAACTATTAAAAATATCACATGTGGATAAAAGTCCATATTTTATGCATTGAATCACTATATCTGCCCAAAATACTTAGTATACGATCACTAAGACTATTAGTTACTGACCAAAGTGGATGATCCAAAAACAAAATTATACATAAAAAATGATAAAAAAGGACTTCTATATATAAATACATACATGATCCTGAATATTCAATACAAACAACTTATCATAAAAATATAAACTATAAAAACTTCTAATATTTAAGTTCTTGCGATAAGGGAGATACATATATCTCATTTTTATATTTGCAATGCCCATTTGCAATGTCTGTATCTCTCTCCCCATCGGGCAGTATAACTTTAGGACACATTTATTTTATCCATTTGAGTTTTTTCTCCCTCACCCCTCTCCCCATTGGGCATTGCAAATATAAAAAACAACTCGGCACGCAGAGCTTGCACAACGTCTACCAGTCCCTCCGCTCCTGACACTGGCATTTGGCTTTTTTCCATCCGTGTACTGTCCACAGCCCCTTGAACTACCAGGGTGGACTCCGCCTCCCTTTCCACCGCGGCCTGGTAAATCTGCCAAAAAGATATTTCTGGGGTAGCCCGGGCCACCTCCAACAGTTTATCCCGAAGGGGCCTATTGGCTAGTCCTGTGATGAATTGGTCCCGGAGCAAGTGGTCTACCTCCCGGAACGCTCCCATGGCCCCTGGGTCTAGTCGCTGCACTTCGTTCAATGTCTCCTGTAGCGTATTAGAGTACTGCATCAGAGACTCACTTTCCTTTTGAGGGCGATTAAAAAAAAAAGATCGAAGCTCGGTCACACGGGCCCGGCCTCCCAAACTCCCCTCTAACAGTACCAAAATTTTCTCTAACGTACTCCTCTCAGCCTCAGGTCGTACCATCACCATCCGCCTAGCATCGCCCTCTAGTGCATTTAATGCCAGTTCTGCTCGTACTGCAGGAGCCAGATTACACATCCGCAGAATACTCCGGACCCTCTCAGCCCAATCCTGCAACGCCATGTTATGCCCGTCGTATTTCGGCATGTGCTGGAGTAAAGCTCCTACCGGCACATACCCTCCCACATTCGCCGCGGCTGCCAAAGGATCCGCACCCAGCAGCATGACTGCTGGTGTGGTGGGTTCATTTCTTCCCTCGCCGCCTCCGTCCATGACAAACACTGGATCCTGCCGACTACGCCAAAATGTAATGACCAGAGGTCCGTACTAGATCCAGTGAGTCACAGAAACAGAGACGGAGGCAGAAGCAACATAAAATACTTGCTTTTACTTGGGGAAACAGATGGAAAATTTAGAGTAAGATGCACAGATATGTTATTTCCCCAGAAATAGATAAATTATTTACATACACCCAGCATCAAGCTAGGGGTCGGTGTGTTACCTTAATGTTCCTCCTCAGTGTGAGGAGACAATGCCAAAAATAAATTTACCTAAAATCTATGCAGAAAAATAAGCGATTTACTACACACAGCAGCAGGACAGGTGTAAATCAGATGGATGCAGTTTAGTGAGGATCACTGAAATAACACACCGATTTACAATCTTATCAACTTTATACATACAATACATATAATCCCAGTGTACATATATGTACATATATATTTATATATCTGATCTGTTGGATACCCGGGTACCTTATCTAATAGTAAAGTTTAGTCCAATTACAGTCTGTACAGGCCTGGGGAAGTACTGTTAACGCAGTCACTTCCAATGGTCTTCAGCGCCAAAAATGAAAAATAAATAAAACACAACTGTAGTAAATAGGGATATTGTGTTCTCTTGTCTGAAGGGGGGTCTTAGTCTCTGTAGCTTTTTGGGAGGCCAAGTGTGTTCACCTAGAGACACCACACCGAGGCCTGCAGTCTCACAGCAGAGATTCAGTCTTTTCCTCTCACAGTATGGCCGACCCGTCTCCTCTAAAGCACTCCTCTCCTGGCAGTAGTATACTCGCTTCTTAGCAGGGAATAAGTCTTTGGTCCCCTCCAGGGGCTCTGCTGTCCAGTGGATCAGTGTCCGGTCTCAGCTTTATCTGGCTCAGACTTCTCCACAGCCACTCCCCTCACAGCACCTCAGGAGACTCGTTTACCTCAGCCCAAACTGTCATAAAGTCCTTCCTGTCTCCGTGACAACCTCCTCAGCTGACAGCCCCCACCTTTTTATTCAGGAAGTAAATTTTTACACACTCTTACATGCCACCCCACTAAAGGTTGGCGTCCTCGACACACCTCCCCACTCAAAGTCCTCTTGCGCATAGCGCTGTGGTGGTATTCCCGCTGTAGCCCGAGTTGACCTCCTGGGACCAGACACTGGATTTCCAGTCCCAGAGGTATCAGTGCTTTCACCAGGAGAAGTTGATGAAGATGCTCCCTCCTGAGGTGCTGCATTCCATAGCACCTTGTCCGGATCAGGCACCTGTCCTTGTTCAGCATCCCTAGGAGAAGACATAGGATGCACAATATTCTCACTATATGGCGGCGCATTTACCACAGGGAAAAGGTGGGTAGACACAGGGAAAGGCTCATCACAACATTCGGTATTACTAGGATGAATCACCCCCCGAGAAACAGGTTCTGTCTCCCTGGAAATGGGGCCTGAGTTTTCGAACCGACATTGCTGCAACATGTTACGATGAAGATTGCGGGTCGGTCCTCCAGTTCCCACCGGCTCTACCTCATAGACTGGAATTTCAGGACTCACCCTTCTTTTGACCACATATGGCGTTGCCTCCCATTGATCACTCAACTTGCCCGATTGCCCCTTAGTCCTCACCAACACCCTGTCCCCCAGAGAGAAAGGCTCATTTTGTACTGGGTGTCTGTCCCGGTGAGTCACCTGACTGAGTCGGTTACCCACCACCCGATGAACCACCCTTAACCTATGCCGGTGTTCACAGGCCCATTCAGACGCGGTCCGGGGGTGAGTGGAGGAGAGATCTGGCATACTCAATTCTTCAATATCTCGGCCAGGTCGACCGAACATTAGCATGTGTGGGGTGTAACCTGTAGTGCTATGCATCCTGTTATTATAGGCCCACATCAATTCAGGGATAAATTCAGTCCAGTGAGCCCGCTGCTCATTCTCTAATGTCCTCAACATTTGCAAAAGAGTCCGATTGAAACGCTCGCAAGCTCCATTACCTTGTGGATGGTAGGGTGTTGTCTTTGACTGCTGGATACCATACAACTGGTACAGTTCCTTCATTAGAGTACTCTGAAAACATGCCCCCTGATCTGAGTGTATTCTTTGCGGACACCCAATCACTTGGAGAAAATGACGACACACGGCCTTAGCTGCCGACTCTGCTGTCTGATCTCTCGTTGGCACCGCCACAGCATATTTAGTGAAGTGGTCTGTCATCACCAAGCAATAGGAGCACCCCGACGTCGAGTACCCTATCAAGACATAATCAATCATGAGCAATTCCAAGGGGGCAGACGTTTTAATTGTTTGCGTAGGGGCCCGCTGCTCAGGACTCTTACTGAGCCCACAGACCCGACATTGCCGACACGCCTCCGCTACCATGCCTCCCAGGTCAGGGCAATAGAGGACTCGCTGTAGCCACTGGAGTGTCTTTTCACTACCAAAGTGAGCTCCTTTCTCATGCGCTTCACGGGCAACCACCGGCCCCAGCGACATGGGGATCACCAGCTGGTGCCGGTGCTGCAACTCAGATTGCAAATAAACCTTGCGATATAATAGGTCATGTTCAACGCACAACTTGTCCCACTGACGCAACAGCTTCTCGCCTTCTGTGGACAATTGGGCCTTCTCTTCTGGTCGTGGCCATACTCTATTCTGTACCCAAGAGCGTACCAGTTTAATGTCTGGACAGCCATTTTGGTCCTCTAACCAGTCAGCAGGAGTTTTACCAAGGACATAAGGCATCCCTGATGCCACCCCACTTGAATGTACCACACTCTGGAAGATAGGTAATTGACCAAAATCGGGAGTCTCGATGTCCTCGAGTTCATCGTCAACACTCCCTCCTGAGGGTCCCAAAGGCACCCGTGACAGCGCATCGGCATTTCCATTCTCTCGTCCAGACCGAAATTTAATACGATAGTTGAACTTAGCAAGGTGGGCAACCCATCGCTGTTCTAGTGCCCCAGTTTTGCATTATCTAAGTGGGACAGGGGATTGTTATCTGTCATTACCAACACTTCAGCACCAGTGAGGTATTCGGCAAAACACTCTGTCATAGCCCATACCAATGCTAGTAGCTCCAGGCGAAACGAACTATAGTTAGCCGGATTGCGCTCAGTGTCCCTTAAAGACCTGCTGCCATAGGCGATGACCCGCTCCCGGCCATCCTGAATTTGGGCCAGTACCGCCCCCAACCCGTGAAGACTACCGTCAGTGTACAACAGGAAAGGGGTATCAAACCGGGCATATGCCAACAACGGGGCACTCGTTAGGGCAGTTTTCACCTCGTCAAATGCCTTTTGCTGCTGAGGCCCCCATTGAATAGGGCGGTTGCGAGGACCCAGCGCTGTCCCTCTTAAAAGTTCATTCAGAGGACCCACTACTTGTGAAAATCTGGGCACAAATCGTCGATAGTACCCCGCCAATCCCAAGAAAGCCCGAACCTCCCGCAGGGTCTGGGGAGGTGGCCACTCCTGTACCGTTAAGATCTTACTGGCTGAGGGTAACACCCCGTCGGGAGTCACCACATGGCCTAGATACTCTATGCGACTCTTGAACAGTTGACATTTCTTCGGTTTTATTTTCAATCCATGGCGGCTGAGCCGTTGGCGCACTTGGCGTAACTTCTCAAGATGATCTTCAAATGATGTCCCGAACACCACGATGTCATCTAGATATATCAGTACCGATTCGAAATTCATGTCGCCTAAGCAGTGTTCCATAAGGCGTTGAAAGGTCCCCGGGGCATTACTGAGTCCGAACGGCATCCGATTGAATTCGTAGAGCCCCATTGGCAGAATAAATGCTGTCTTTGCCCGATCTTTCTCAGCCATTGGTACCTGCCAATATCCGCTCGCCAAGTCCAACGTTGAGAAGTATTTGGCCCGTCCTAATGCTGACAGGGACTCCTCAATCCGAGGCAACGGGTATGCGTCTCGCACCGTGTGAGCATTTAATTTCCGATAATCCACACAAAATCGGAGGGTCCCATCCTTCTTTCGCACCAGGACCACGGGGGCAGCCCAGGGACTTTGGCTCTCTCGTATCACTTGATTGTCCAGCATACTGGCCACCATGCCCTTCACCTCTTGATAAAGTGTCGGGGGAATCTGACGATAACGTTCTCTAATGGGAGGGGTGTCCCCCGTGGGAATCTCATGCTCAATCATCGGAGATGCCCCCTGAGGAAGCATCAGGGAAACGCGTCGGGGCGTCCCCTAGAGGTCACTTCCACAACTGGCACTGACATGGGTAAGCTATTGCTCACATTCCTATGTTGCTAAGTATCATGTGTAATGAGGTGGAGGCATTAGTCAGTGGTTGTTGTATTAGTAGGGCGGTATTTCATTGAACCCTCTATACACTATAAGCTGCAGCTTTCTGCCTTATATTATGCTGGGACTGCACAATGGTTTATGCTAGAACATGCTACCATGAATATGTTCCTGAAGTGGGAGACAAAATGATCTTAACCCCTTAGTGTCCTCTGTAATCCAGATCCAATTGTAATTTATCTTTTATATCTTGAGCATTATGTATCTGCATTTTAATCTCCTTGATGATTCAATAAAAGCATCTTGTTAAAAAGCAGTTAAACTTGTGCTCTAAATCATTGGGTTAAAAACTCTCCACAACCAAAATTAGTATGTTTAATTAAATCATCGGAGAGCACCCGAAGTCTTCTCCATGTCTCGAGAAGGCCTCTTCATGTTCCCACACGACCCTCTCCAACTGCTCTAGTTACACGGAAGTCAGTTCCTCCCGATCCACTCCCATCTGATCCATGATCACACGACCATTCCAGTCTTCAGTAGGAGATTCAGCCCCCCCTACTTCGACCGCATATGTCCAGGATGACTGTGGGTCTGGCCGCAATTCAAACACTGCCTTATCAGGCATCTTCCCCTCTGGCACGAACAGTTCAGCCAGGATGGCCCCAGCAGGAATGGTAACAGCCTCCTCCAACACGTTAATGCATCTGACTGGCACCCGTCCATTCTTCACAATCGCCAAAGACCGGGCCACATGCACCTTGGCAAGAGAGGACTTCTCTGGGGCTGGCTCAAGTAATACCTCAAGTCCATTCAGCCTCTGCGCCGCCCCCACTGGCAACATTAAGAGTTCCTCCTGTCGGGGTGCCAGTGAAATTGTGGTCCGTGATGGCACTCTGACTAGGCCCACCCGGCCCCCAGGGACTGCACTTTTCAGCAGGTTACAGTTCAACACTAGGCGGTGTAACATTCTCTGAGTTGGTCGGTGACTTGTAGCATGAGTCCAGTATCGGGGTCCCTCACGGGCATACATCTAATGATTTAGATCTCGCAGAATGTTCATTCCAAGTGTCACCTCCATCCCTCTTCTAGGGTGGTGGTCCACCAGCACTACCCCTTTCTGACCCAGCTCTTGACCAAACATTTTCAGCCTCATCCACACGATCCCTTTCACCGTCAGCTGGCCATTGTTAGCGGTGGTAAGTCTTATCATTCGGCCATCTTCGGGGACCACTAGTTGACTGAAGTATTCCTCGAACACTTCCAGAGGCATAATGGTACATTCAGATCCCGTGTCAACCAAACAACTCATCTTCCGCCCTTCAAATTCTGCTTCTAAAACTGGACTGCATGCGAACAAATCTTGCTCTTCCCGTTGAGGGCTTTGTGGGGGGTGGGCCGCTGCGATTTGCCCCCTCAAGGCAGCGGCTGGGAGTTTAACATCGGCGAAGGAGTCTCGGGGACTGTGGACATCCGGCAGTATCGTGAGATGTGTCCCTGGCGCCCGCACCTCCAGCAGGTAACTACTCTTCGTGGACGGGGGCTCGAGTTATTCAAAGAGGGTGGTCTGGCTGTCGGTGGAACCACCATCCCAGAGGGTGTGGCTGGTGGCCTCTCCAGGGGAGTAGGAGACGACCCAGCTCTGATCTTAGACACTTCCAGCTTTAGCTCCTTCAACTCGGCACGCAGAGCTTGCACAACGTCTACCAGTCCCTCCGCTCCTGCCTCTGGCATTTGGCTTTTTTCCATCCGTGTACTGTCCACAGCCCCTTGAACTACCAGGGTGGACTCCGCCTCCCTTTCCACACCGCGGCCTGGTAAATCTGCCAAAAAGATATTTCTGGGGTAGCCCGGGCCACCTCCAACAGTTTATCCCGAAGGGGCCTATTGGCTAGTCCTGTGATGAATTGGTCCCGGAGCAAGTGGTCTACCTCCCGGAACGCTCCCATGGCCCCTGGGTCTAGTCGCTGCACTTCGTTCAATGTCTCCTGTAGCGTATTAGAGTACTGCATCAGAGACTCACTTTCCTTTTGAGGGCGATTAAAAAAAAAAGATCGAAGCTGGGTCACACGGGCCCGGCCTCCCAAACTCCCCTCTAACAGTACCAAAATTTTCTCTAACGTACTCCTCTCAGCCTCAGGTCGTACCATCACCATCCGCCTAGCATCGCCCTCTAGTGCATTTAATGCCAGTTCTGCTCGTACTGCAGGAGCCAGATTACACATCCGCAGAATACTCCGGACCCTCTCAGCCCAATCCTGCAACGCCATGTTATGCCCGTCGTATTTCGGCATGTGCTGGAGTAAAGCTCCTACCGGCACATACCCTCCCACATTCGCCGCGGCTGCCAAAGGATCCGCACCCAGCAGCATGACTGCTGGTGTGGTGGGGTCATTTCTTCCCTCGCCGCCTCCATCCATGACAAACACTGGATCCTGCCGACTACGCCAAAATGTAATGACCAGAGGTCCGTACTAGATCCAGTGAGTCACAGAAACAGAGACGGAGGCAGAAGCAACATAAAATACTTGCTTTTACTTGGGGAAACAGATGGAAAATTTAGAGTAAGATGCACAGATATGTTATTTCCCCAGAAATAGATAAATTATTTACATACACCCAGCATCAAGCTAGGGGTCGGTGTGTTACCTTAATATTCCTCCTCAGTGTGAGGAGACAATGCCAAAAATAAATTTACCTAAAATCTATACAGAAAAATAAGCGATTTACTACACACAGCAGCAGGACAGGTGTAAATCAGATGGATGCAGTTTAGTGAGGATCACTGAAATAACACACCGATTTACAATCTTATCAACTCTATACATACAATACATATAAACCCAGTGTACATATATGTACATATATATTTATATATCTGATCTGTTGGGTACCCGGGTACCTTATCTAATAGTAAAGTTTAGTCCAATTACAGTCTGTACAGGCCTGGGGAAGTACTGTTAACGCAGTCACTTCCAATGGTCTTCAGCGCCAAAAATGAAAAATAAATAAAACACAACTGTAGTAAATAGGGATATTGTGTTCTCTTGTCTGAAGGGGGGTCTTAGTCTCTGTAGCTTTTTGGGAGGCCAAGTGTGTTCACCTAGAGACACCACACCGAGGCCTGCAGTCTCACAGCAGAGATTCAGTCTTTTCCTCTCACAGTATGGCCGACCCGTCTCCTCTAAAGCACTCCTCTCCTGGCAGTAGTATACTCGCTTCTTAGCAGGGAATAAGTCTTTGGTCCCCTCCAGGGGCTCTGCTGTCCAGTGGATCAGTGTCCGGTCTCAGCTTTATCTGGCTCAGACTTCTCCACAGCCACTCTCCTCACAGCACCTCAGGAGACTCGTTTACCTCAGCCCAAACTGTCATAAAGTCCTTCCTGTCTCCTTGACAACCTCCTCAGCTGACAGCCCCCACCTTTTTATTCAGGAAGTAAATTTTTACACACTCTTACACAGCGATAAGCGGAGCAGGCTGGTAACCATTGTAAACAGCAGGTATCTAGGCAGCGAGTAGCACCTACTTACCCGATGTATACCCTTGGTTATCAGCCTTCTCCGCTTACAGGCTTGTATCCAAGGTACACAGTGGGTAACTAGGGACAACGCTGTCCCCAGTTACCCTCTGTGTACCTTGGATACCAGCCTGTAAGCAAAGATGGCTGGTAACCAGGGTATACATTGGGTAACTAGGCGCTGTGCGCTGCCTAATTACCCGCTGTTTACAATGGTTACAAGCCTGCGCCCACTTACCGCAGCCTGGCAGCGGGAGCTAGACATTGTGGAAAGAATATTTTATTCTTTTCCACAATGTCGCTGGTCCATTGGTCGCTGGTGAGTCTGCCTTTGTGACAGCTTACCAGCGATCAGATATCCATCAGCTAGCGATGTCCCAGCGACCTGATCGTTGGTCGGATCACTGGGACATCGTAGCATGTAACTGGCCCTTTACAGCGATATAAGCCTACTCTGTCTAAATCTGGGACATATCCATTATCATTAAACTCTTCCAAGGTAAACAATAGATCACATACAGTGTGACTGATAGTTTCGTTTTGGGAGCACATATTTAATATAGGCATCACCTATGTGTATTATCTGCTTCTTGTGTTATTTGCTAGATTAGCTTACAGTAATTAAGATTAGCTTACAATAATTTGGAGTCCAGTGGCCTTTGACAGGACCTTAATCAGGTTATCAATTCCGGCTCTGCGCATTATCACTCCGGGTACGGGAGGTTTTGCTTCTATGCCACTGGTATTTGCATTTCTTCATTTTTTACCTTCTCTTATTTAACCTTCGTGTCTCTGGTCTCTCTCCCGTCATCTTTCTTTCACCTTTTCTCCTCAATTTGATATTGAAAAATTTCTTTTCCCCTACATGGTACCGCCATTTGACTTATACTTACCGGATTTCTTTGATCCCTATCTCATTATAGATTTCATAATACGTGGCCTAAAGATACGAGCGCAAGTCATATTTCCTTTAGGTACGTACATGTACTCATTTGTATTTGTTGTCATATTTATCCTTATTAGCTAGTTATTATTATTTGTATTTATTTATATAGCGCCATTATATTCCATGGCTCTTTACATGCTTAAAGGGGCAGACTAGGACAAGTAACATAGTAACAATACAAATGTGGCGCCCCTGCGGGTATTAGCCACAGTATAAGATCATAATAGTTGCACTCATGCCACTGCACTACCACCTTTGGCCAGTAGGGGGAGCTCCAGAGACACCAGAGATTTCCCTAGAGATAAAACACTGGTCTGAGGTAGATTTTGAGACAGTTGGAGCCAGGAGCTCAGAGTGACAGGAGCTGCATTGAGTTCCTGTGGACTGACTGACAATTTTCTAGGGCCAAGCCATCGGTCTGAGGAGGAGAAAACTGATAAGAGGAACACTTTCAGAATCGGGTAGTATCATTATCTACCCTAGATAAAAAGCGCAGATACGGATACCGGATCCGTGGCTGCATTAGTTATATACAATACAGCAACCGGACAACGTGAGGTAACAACAAGCTTACAGGGCCAGACACAGCAACATACTAAGAGTTCAGCAGTACTCCCGGAGGGGGTAAGCAGAGAGAGACAAAGGACTTAAGTTGCCTGTTGAGTGGGACCCAGAGAGGACAGATTTGGGCCGGCAGCCAGTTCACACACGGCAGCAGGGCCATACAGACAGCGCAAGCAGGAGGTAAAGGACCTGGTGGGGCCTGAGCAACTGAACCCCTATTGCAGACTCCGGAGACGGGACTTGTTGTATTGTAGTTTGGTTGAAAGTAAACCAGTTAAACTTCATCTGTGCCTCAGCCTCTGATTTAACAGCTACCATCTATCCAGGATTGGGACCATCACCGCTGAGAGAATTTGCTGTGAATCAAGTAAGTGTCTGTGCCCTTAACATCTCCTCACCAGACTTCCATCTTCATCCATCATTAACTTTAACATCACCTGTCCAGGGGACCCTACAGCCCTACCCGGAAAAGGGCTATACCATCTCAGCTGTCTCTCACCATCATCCTCTGGCCAGTACAAGGCAGCGGTGGCCATATATAGCCACATTATTCCGGGTGGCGTCACGACAATAACATCTACAAACTTTATAAACTATATAAACTTCTAAACCCCCTGTAAATACCCCCCTTTAGGAGTGTGTCAGCCTGGGCCACGGCCTGGGTCCAGCCACCAGTGATTCCCCCAAGGAAAGGGACCCTGCGCCGGGTATCCCGGTCCCCCAAGCTGGGTGGCACACCTTCCTTTTGGCATCACGAACAGGATTTACCGTGCCTGGTTAAATCGGGTACTGTGTGCCGTGATTAATGCCAAAAATTGTGAGAAAATTCGAGAAAAATTGACTTTTTTTTTTTTTTTTTAATCAAAAAGTGATTTTCCCATTGGAAACCATTGAAATAGACTTTTCCCCATTGACTAACATTGAAACAAAATGACCGCCAGCCTCTGAGGTAAAATTGCATCATCACTAATTACCTCATAACTGCCACAGCACGGGACTGCTATTTGAACTGTGTCATAGCCCTGAGCTCTGATCTGACTGAAAAATTTCAGATTCCGCCATTACTGAGCTCACGGCGAGCGGAAGCAGCAGGGGGCGTGTCCTTGTGGGCGGCACCAAGCTGAGAGCTCTGACGTCGGCAAAAGGGGAAAACCAATCCTGCTGCACAGCGGAACGATTATACGCCATCCCGACTAAAGCAGAGGACCGGAAGGGTCCGGATTAACTAAGGGGGCGCAACATGTCGCAGCACGGAGACGCCGAAACACCCGGCGACACAAATGCAGCTGAAGCACAAAACAGAGCGCTCGGCAGCACAGCGGCGCAAGGTGCAGCGCCCATTATGCCGATGTTGATGCCATATACCCCAGGTGCTCCATGGCTTCCAGTGTATGAAGGTAAGCCTAATACTTTTGATGATTTTAAAGAAAAACTGCTGGCCTATTTAAATATGTTTCCAATGGCAGAAGCTCAGCGTGTCGGTTTGCTGATGGCACAGTTAAGTGGTAATGCCAAGCGAGAAGTCACAGCATGGTCGCTGATCTAAAAGACACTGCTGAGCATATTCTAGCTGGATTAAAGGCAGTATTTGAAACTACTGCTGGTAGCAAAGCAAAGACCAAATTCTTCAATTGCAAACAAAAGGCCAATGAGAGTGTGAGAGACTGCCCTGAATTTACAGGAGGCCCTTAAAGCGCTTACACTGGCTGAACCAATGTTTAACACTGGCGCTGATAAATTGCTAAAAGATCAATTCATTGAGGGACTATTAACCCCTTCTCATCGAGGGCATGCGAGTATGCTGACTTTCAAGGACCCTGAAGTGACATTTGCCCAGTTAAAGGAGAGCGCTATTCGTCTCCAGCAGGCAGAGGCACTTTGGGATCAGGATCCTGAGCAATCCATTACAGAAACCCCTCAACAACAGAGAGTGCCAGTGACATCAGTTAAGCCCCTGGAGGCCAGTGCTAATGATGCTTTCCAGCAAAAGCTTGACTCTCTAACAGACATTGTCACCTCAATGGCTAAAACCATGCAGGAAATGAGAGAATCACAGACTACACCCAAGATGGAGTTGGCTAACCGCAGAGAGGATATTCCCTGGATGAGACCCCAGAGATACCCAGTGTGGAGAGGACGACCCAACGACCGTTACCAGCCGGATGGACAGTCTATTTGCCGCCGTTGCCGGAAGCCAGGCCACATCGCCCGCAATTGTGATTTAAACAAGGATCCCCTGGGAATGCGGGCCGCTTCGCAGGAGTGAACTTTCAAGGCCCAACATCCTGGCACGACAAGTACGTCGGAGGACGTCCCATTATCCCCATCGTACTGGACGGTATTCCCCTCAATGCCTTGTTGGACACTGGTTCCCAGATTTCATCTATACCACATATCCTTTATAAGAGGTACTGGGCAGATTCAGACATTGATAAAAGACCATCTAATGTTGAGCTAAGTATATATGCTAGTAATGGAAAATTGGTACCGCAAGTAGGATTTAGAGAGATGACCATTAAGATTGGTAGAGTAGAATTAAAGAATCAGGGTATCATAATTGTTGATGTTAACCGACGGGAACCTTTTGTATTAATAGGTATGAATGTTTTAGAAAATTGTTTTTTCGAGGTTATTACTATTTTACAGCAATTTGCGGAAACTGCCCAATCCTGCCAGCAGAGAATTCTCCGGAGAGAGATAAAAGCATTGGTGCTGAAGCAACAAGTAGAGGTTGCAGGTGGAGAAATCGGCAGTGTGAGGGTAAGTGACCCAACTCCTATAGTAATACCTCCAAAAACTGAAATGCTGGTATGGTGTAGAGCAGCCATTGGTATTAAAGGACGAGATTACCAAGCCTTGGTAGAGCCTGTGTACATTGATAGTAGACCCACGATATTAACGGCTAGAGGAATAGTCGAGGTACACAGGGGAAGAGTGCCCATACGTCTTTTGAATTGTGGCGAGGAAGAGGTCACTTTACCAAGGTACGCTACAATGGCCAAGCTATACAATGTTGACAATAATGCCATCATAGCCATTGGGCCCTTGAATCCGTCATGTCAGGCGGACGACAATGGTTCAAGTGGAGAATTAGAAGATTGGTGTCAGCAGCTGCATATAGGTACAGATTCAACACCTACCCACCAAAAACAAGGGGTGTACCGACTAGTAGAAGAATATGAACGGGTCTTTAGTAAACACCCATTAGACTTCGGACAGATAAAAGGGGTAGAACATACAATTCCTACCGGTAACCACCCACCAATAAAAGAGAGATATAGACCCATACCGCCCGCTCATTATCAATGTGCTAAAGACATGCTGAGGGAGATGAAACAGGCCGGGGTAATAAGAGACAGTTGTAGCCCCTGGGCAGCCCCTCTGGTAATAGTTAAAAAGAAAGACGGAACCATGAGAATGTGCGTAGACTACCGGCAGATTAATCACATTACCCATAAAGACGCCTACCCCTTACCTAGAATTGAAGAGTCACTAGCCGCTTTAAGATCTGCTAACTATTTTTCCACCTTAGACTTAACAAGTGGGTATTGGCAAGTCCCTGTGGCTGAGGAAGATAAAGAGAAGACAGCGTTTACCACACCGATGGGTCTCTGTGAATTTAATTGTATGCCGTTCGGACTCTGCAACGCACCCGGTACCTTTCAGCGATTGATGGAATGCTGTCTCAGACACAAGAACTTTGAAACCGTCCTTCTGTACCTAGATGATGTAATAGTCTACTCAAAGACTTACGAACAACATCTACAAGACCTGGCAGAAGTGTTCGAAGCCTTATCCCGGTATGGTATGAAGATCAAGCCATCAAAATGTCACCTTCTAAAGCCAAAGGTACAATACCTGGGACACGTTGTGAGTTCAGAAGGAGTAGCACCGGATCCCGAGAAAGTAACCGCAATAAGGGATTGGCCAAGACCTACCAGCGTGAAAAAGTGAGGCAATTCCTGGGACTGGTGGGCTACTATCGTAGATTTATCCAAGGGTTCACCAAGCTAGCAGCACCTCTACAAGACATCCTGGTAGGGCAGTCGAAGAAGCCTTCAAACCGCAATCCTCCTTTCCAGTGGAGTGATGAGAGGGAAGATTCCTTTGAAAAGTTGAAGAAGGCATTGACCGGAGAAGAAGTTCTGGCATACCCCGATTACCATCAACCTTTCATCCTTTACACAGATGTGTACAGTAATGTGGGACTGGGAGCAGTACTATCTCAGAAGCAAGGAGGCAAAGAGAAAGTCATCGCCTTTGCAAGTAGAAAGCTCCGGCCTACTGAAAGAAATCCTGAAAATTACAGCTCCTTCAAGTTAGAACTACTGGCAGTAGTCTGGGCTGTGACTGAGCGTTTCAAACACTATTTGGCAGCTGCAGAATTCACCATCTATACTGATAACAACCCATTGACCCACTTGGATACAGCCAAGCTAGGTGCTCTGGAACAGCGATGGATAGCCCGGCTGTCTAATTACAACTTCGTGATCAAGTATAGAGCAGGCCAAAAGAATGGAAATGCAGACGCCTTATCCCGGATGCCGCACTTGAGAGACGTGGAAGAAGAACCGGTAGAACTTGAAGAAATTGAACTACCCGCCTTCCATCGTCCCAAGGTAGGACAGTATCAATCCAGTGCCTACCAGAAACATCAACAGGTGAATCTCAACCCATTAGCACACCACAGATGGGCTGACACTCAAGACAGCAATCCAGCTGTGAAGTTGGTGAAAGAACTGCTGACTGAGCAAAGTGCGTATCCCAATGAAAATGCACCGAAAGAGACACATCAACTCTGGAAAGAGAGAGGCAAAATGTTTCTGTACCAAGAAAAGCTGTGCAGAAGATATACCAATCCAAAGACGCATGAGCTAGTATGGCAGATCATTGTGCCTAAACAAGATGTAAAAATGGTCCTAGAAGCTTATCACAATGGTGCTGGTCACTTCGGGTGGAAAAAGCTAGAAGTACTTTTAAGAGAAAGATTCTACTGGGTTGGAATGAGAAGATAAATTGAAGAATGGTGCAGAAACTGTGGTCCGTGTAACCTCAGAAGAAAAGATCTAAAAAACCAAAGAGCACCACTCCAGCCTATAGTTACCAAGCAACCACTTGAGCTCGTAGCAATAGACCACGTGAAATTGACACCAAGCCGGACCGGCTACGTCTATGCTTTAACCATCGTGGACCATTACTCACGCTTCCAGGTAGTAGTGCCCGTGAAAGATCTCACTGCAAAGACAGCAGCTAAGGTGTTCCAGACATACTTTTGCAGACCCCATGGATATCCGGAACAAGTACTCGCAGACCAAGGCACAGCATTTGAATCAGAGATCTTCAGAGAATTTTGCAATATGTATGGCTGCAAGAAGATCCGTACAACAGCCTATCATCCGCAAACAAAAGGCTTATGCGAAAGGATGAACCATATTGTAATCGATCTCTTAAAGACTTTACCAGAGACGGAGAGAAACCTATGGCCAGAGAAATTGCCTGACTTGGTAGACCTCTATAACAATGTCCCGGTAAGCTCCACAAACTGTACCCCAGCTTACCTTATGCGTGCAAGACCTGGCAAGCTACCAATAGATCTAGAAATGGGCATCGTAAAACCTGACGCAGAAGTGCAGGATTCCAACTGGGACTCCCTACGCCAACAACAGTATCGCCAAGTGCAAGAATGCGTAGAAAGGAATCTCCAGAAAACTAGAGAAAGACAAGAGCAATACTTCAACCAGAATGCTCTAGCAACCCCATTAAAACCCGGTGATCAAGTGCTCAAGAGAAACCGTCGCACTAATAAACTGGACAATCAGTGGGAATCCGTCCCATATACAGTTTTACCAATGAGAGTGAACAATCCTAAAATGTGTCTTATAAGCAAAGATGGTGGATTAACATCAGTACTAGTGTCAAGAGACAATCTAAAACTATGTCCAGAGACATTGAAAGAAAAAGAAGTCATTCAACATGAACCAGAAGTTATTCAACCAGTACCGGTTCAACCTGTTAAAGAAAAAGAAGAAGATGGAGTATATCATACCTATCTAGGAGACTTTCCTAAAACCTGGCCAACCTACAATGGTGCAGTAGTAGTTCCCATGATGGCCTTCTATCAAACACCAGACCCTGTACCACAAGAAGTCCCAAGACAGGAAGAACAAATTCCTAGTAATAATAGTCCTGGACACGGTGGAATTGCCAACCCCACAAATGTGGAATTATCCCTAGCAGAACCAGAAGTACTTACTAGGTATACGTCCACTCACACCATCACATTGAGTACACCCAGTACACAAGCGTTACGCAGATCACAGCGTAGTACTCAGGGTCAATTACCAGCAAGATATGCAGACTACCAAATGTAAATAGATATTTCAACCAGAAATATCTGAAAGGAACTTGTTTAGTTGTTAATTAGTAGTTATTAGATGTAACGTTAAAAAAAAAAAAAAGCTCAGTACCTACAGAGACTATTCTGTATGAACTACTTGCATATTCTTGAACTCTTTTCTTCATTTATCAGCCCGGAGGCGGTAAATTAAAGCTCCGGAAAGACTGCTTTTTGAACATTCTTAAGTTTATTCATAAACTTTGTTGGAAAAATGGACGCTAATTGCAGTGCCTTTCCTAACAAATAAATAGCCCTCAGACAGAGCTGTATTAATGGACGCTATTTGAAGTGACTTTTTACAAGACTCTATTGTTTTTTAAACTTGAGTGGTTTTTGTAACGTTTTATTTTTTTTTAAGACTCTGTAGATATTATCTGTTATATCTTATGTTTATTGTCCCACAGTCCCGGAGTACTGTTCTTAACTAAGGGGGAATGTGGCGCCCCTGCGGGTATTAGCCACAGTATAAGTTCATAATAGTTGCACTCACATAGAAAGCCATGCCACTGCAATACCACCTTTGGCCAGTAAGGGGAGCTCCAGAGACACCAGAGATTTCCCTAGAGATAAAACACTGGTCTGAGGTAGATTTTGAGACAGTTGGAGCCAGGAGCTCAGAGTGACAGGAGCTGCATTGAGTTCCTGAGGACTGACTGACAATTTTCTAGGGCCAAGCCATCGGTCTGAGGAGGAGAAAACTGATAAGAGGAACACTTTCAGAATCGGGTAGTATCATTATCTACCCTAGATAAAAAGCGCAGATACGGATACCGGATCCGTGGCTGCATTAGTTATATACAATACAGCAACCGGACAACGTGAGGTAACAACAAGCTTACAGGGCCAGACACAGCAACATACTAAGAGTTCAGCAGTACTCCCGGAGGGGGTAAGCAGAGAGAGACAAAGGACTTAAGTTGCCTGTTGAGTGGGACCCAGAGAGGACAGATTTGGGCCGGCAGCCAGTTCACACAAGGCAGCAGGGCCATACAGACAGCGCAAGCAGGAGGTAAAGGACCTGGTGGGACCTGAGCAACTGAACCCCTATTGCAGACTCCGGAGACGGGACTTGTTGTATTGTAGTTTGGTTGAAAGTAAACCAGTTAAACTTCATCTGTGCCTCAGCCTCTGATTTAACAGCTACCATCTATCCAGGATTGGGACCATCACCGCTGAGAGAATTTGCTGTGAATCAAGTAAGTGTCTGTGCCCTTAACATCTCCTCACCAGACTTCCATCTTCATCCATCATTAACTTTAACATCACCTGTCCAGGGGACCCTACAGCCCTACCCGGAAAAGGGCTATACCATCTCAGCTGTCACTCACCATCATCCCCTGGCCAGTACAAGGCAGCGGTGGCCATATATAGCCACATTATTCCGGGTGGCGTCATGACAATAACATCTACAAACTTTATAAACTATATAAACTTCTAAACCCCCTGTAAATACCCCCCTTTAGGAGTGTGTCAGCCTGGGGCCACGGCCTGGGTCCAGCCACCAGTGATTCCCCCAAGGAAAGGGACCCTGCGCCGGGTATCCCGGTCCCCTAAGCTGGGCGGCACACAAGTAACAATAAATGTTGACAATTCAGTTGTACAGATACAAGAGGGAAGAAGTATTCATATTATGGCACAATTGATGATTTTTATTTTGTTATGCGGAATGTTTTGATTGCACATATATATTTTATTTTGTTTGAATCAATCTTTGTTGTATATATCCTTTGTTTATTTAGATACACAGTCCACTGAGGAAGGCAAAATTGATGCCGAAACATTTCTTTGACTGTTTTGTTCACTGAATACAATGACTGCTGTATGAAATAAAACCTGTTCCCTGGACTTCTCTGACTCTTGAGTCCAATCATTTTTCTTTTATAATTGTGTGCTGAGGTCTCTAGTTAGTATTGGTAACCCTTTTTACCTCGTGCACCTCTCTAGCACAGAGCAGCCGGGCCTTCAGCATTAATATTAACAATTTTTTTGCCTGTGCTCCTGGACTATGTCTTTCACAACTTTTGCTTACAGGGGAAATGAGTCTTTTCATGACACCACCTGTGGTATTCGGCCAGGGATGGCCGATGCAGCTGATTTGGACCTCTGGGGAAGATGGTGCAGCAGCCGGATCACTCCCCGCAGGTGGAGCCGGGCCACAGGGTTGGTGTGATAGTCTGCAGGGATGATGGTAGTTGTAGTTGGGGTGCAGGAGCTCACAAGGAGGGCACGGGAAATAATGGGTGGACACAAGGGATGCAGTTTCTTTACGTTTACTTGGCAAAATGTAGTGCAGTCCGGGGACACTGTTAACCAAGTCTAAGAAAGGTTCGGTCTGCCTGGAAGCATTCGGGGATACACCTCGCAAGGTGGGTTTGGAGACCTTCCTGCTGCGCTCTCAATTGGGGTCCTGGCAGCCTGTGAGCTATCCTGCAGCCCTCTTCCTGCGTTCTTGCCCTTGCTCTCATATGGAGACAGCACAAGCCTATCACGGGTATCGCCGTGCTGGTGGCAGCTGTGGGCTCTCGCTATGCTGTTGTGCCGCCGGGTCTGTAGTACGGCCAGGAGATTTGCAATCTCCTGTCCTCCAGATTCGGTTGTCTGGACGTACAGTACCCGACCAACCCAGGACTCTGGCATCCTCTGTAGTGCCACTCTGAGGTGAGCCTTCGGCAGCTCCATACCCCAGAGCTCTCTGTCCTACGTCTTCTCTCCATCTCCTCAGACTTTTCTCACTAACCCCTCCTCCGTGCTGGAAACAGGGCAGCTCCCCTGAAATGAGGTGTAGAGCTTGCCCTTCAGGCCTGGAGTCAGGTTTTGTCTGTGCATGCTGTGGTTTACCTCATGTGGGGATCTCCGCCTGCTTCCAAGCATGACGTCACTCCCAGTGAAGGAGGTAATGTTACTATGGTATCCAGACCACTGGGGTGCCACAGTTGCTATGTTTGGGCACATTTTTTTTATATCAATCTGGATAACACTTTCAAGGGAACCTGTTAGCTCATTTTTACCCCCTAACCTATCACTACCTGTCCTTGCACCTTCCTAGCTCATCCCTAACCATCCAAGTCTGACCTAAAAGTGTACTGTAATGGTTGTGAAAAATGACTTTGTGACTTAAATGCGCCTATGGTAATTAGTCCTCTTGACTACAGAATGTAGTCATACTGTGCTTTCTCCATGGCTCTATCTCCACCCTCGCTGCATGTTTATCACGATCCGGTGGGCATGATCAATCATTTTGAAGCGCGGTCCCAATTTAAAATACTTGTCCCTTCTTCTGGGTAGGAAGCGCCAGCCACGCGTCATTTCCTGTCCAGTGCATTGTGGATGATTATCGGGTGTACTGGCCGGCTTCGGAATGCACACTGCGCATGCTCCAGAACTGGCCTGTACGCCAATACACCCTACACACTGTGCAGGACCAGAGACATTGTGTGGCCTGTGCATCATACCCAGAAGGAGGGACAAGAATTTTAAATCGGGACCACGCTTCAAAATAAATGATCATGCCCACCAGTGAGGGAGGAGATGGAGCCGTGGAGACCACCCAGTGTGACTACATACTGTAGTTAAGAACACTATTTAGCATACAGACATGTAAGTGAAAAACTCATTTTTTACAACCATTAGAGTACACTTTTAGCTCAGACAGGAATGGCTAGGGATGTAGTAGGAACCTGCAGGGACAGATAGTGATAGTTTAGGGGGTCTAAACTATCTAACAAATTCCCTTTAAGGGTATGTTTTCATGATCAGGAGACACTGCATGTTGGATACAGTGCCTTCAGACCTAAACAAAGCTGCGGGTGATCATAGGGAGAACGCAGCTGCCCTGTGCCCACAATCTGCGTTCGAGACAGGGCGGTTGTTCTCTGCATTCAACTGCTGGAAAGCCCCCCAACCTCACTATACGCTTCGTACACCTCTATCTGGTGTGGGAGGTTGCCGAGCAAAAGATGCCAATGGCTGCATAGAACAGGAGCTCCTGCGGTGACAAGCTCCAAAGCGGAACTACAAGCAACCTTATCGTCAGCTGGACTGCATCACCCACCTGCCTGTGATCCAGAGTGCACAGTTACAATGGTGCGGGATAGGTCTGATAAATGAAGATTACAACTTACTTCCCCAGGGCCAAAGAGCAGGTTCTTCTTCTAAGATGGCCATGGCTTCTCCTTCTCCCTCTCACTCCCCTGTCCCCTCTTCTCACGCATCGGTGTAAGAGGATGCATTCTCGGGGAAAACAGGAGGACATTCCTCTTACTCAGTCCACCATGGTGGCCCTATTAAAAAGGCTCTAGAAGGAGCTACAGCATGATCTTAAGGACGTGATGTGGGATATTATGAAAGAGCTGGGAGGGGAGGTTGAGGAACTGGGCTCCAGGATGGCACACCTGGAGCAAAAGCTTGAGGCTCTCACTAGATCACATAATGATCTTATAGATGCCCATGAGGGCCTGGAGTTGAAAATGTCCCAGATTTCTGATAAAACCCTGGACTTGAAGGACAGATTGAGGCGAAATAATATAAGGCTAAGAGGCGTATCCGAGTCCATTCCTGATCACGATCTCCCAAGTCTACTTCAGACGTTCATTAAGGATGTGCTCACACAGGCTGATAACAAGGACGTAATAATAGACAGGATACATAGAATCCCAAAACCTAAGGGGCTGGATCCTAAACTACCTAGGGACGTCATTGCTCATATTCATTTTTACACTTTTAAGGAGGCATTCATGATGGCCTTATGGAATAAGCCTAAGTTGTCACAATTGCTGTTTTCCCTGACCTATCTGCTGGCACATTGGCTAACCCTTATACCAAACCTTTGAGAGACCTAGGCATCAGATACAAATGGGGGTTCCCTGCAAAGTTTAAAATCATCAAAGATTTATTTGTTCCTCTCCAGACAAAGCAAAGAAGCTGCTGCTTCAATGGTACATTCAGCCTATATATACTGCCGCGTCAGCCAACTACACAGTTAAAAATAAAAAAGGAGGTGCCTCCAGACTGGTTAAAAAAATGACTGTTCATGTGGAACGTCAACGTTTTCTGATTGTGATTTTTGCTGCAGACTCTTAGGCTAGGGTCACACATCAGCCTTGGAAGCGCTAAAAGCTAGCGTTTTTAACAAGTGAAAATTGTGAAAAACATTAGCGTTAACATCTCCATTGGCTCCTATGCAAAAAAACGCATGGTCAAAATGCAACACTTTTGACGCTAGGCGTTTTTGATAAAGCACCCAAAAACGCAGTGAGCAACGTTTTTGTGAGCGTTTGCAAAAACTTATGCATTTCTTTAATATAGGAGCCGATGTTAAACGCATGCGTTAACGCATGGTACATATATGTACCATGCGTTAACGCACGCATTAACGTTAGTGCTAAATTGGAAAAAAAAGCCATGAAAATGGCAAGGGCAAAAAAATGCTGACTTAAACGTGTCCTTGCAAAGGACGCCCCCTCCAAATGTGACCCTAGCCTTAGAGAGTCGTTGTAACAGCATTCCGCCCCCAGGAGTGTATTTTTCTATTTTTCATCTTACTCCTTGACTGAATTTTGTTCAATGGTAATCCGGTTAACATTGAGTTTATTGATATCTGTCTGTCCTTGTCTGTCTTCCCTTGTTTGTTTCTCCCTGACTGGCCCTCAGCCCAGGTCCCTTGGCTAGCTAAAAGTCACTTACTCTTTGTCCAAACATGACTATTAAGGTTTTGTCTATTAAGGCGAATGGTTTGAATCCTCCTGCTAAACGTTCGATATTCTGGAGAAATGTTTGTACAGAGAATTCTGATGTGGTCTGCGTTCAGGAGACACACCTATTATTGGAAGATAAGTTTCGACTACTCTAGAGGCTGATGGAGTGCTGCCTGGGGCACAAGAACTTTGAAACCGTCTTATTGTACCTGGATGACATCATAGTCTACTACAAGACATATGACGACCATCTGGAGCACTTGGCAGAGGTGTTTGAAGACTTGTCCGGCTATGGCATGAAAGTGAAACCATCCAAGTGTCAAAATTTAGTTGGTGTGGTTCCTAGCGCTAATATACCACCTTTTTGGTATTCAATATTTAGTTGTCAATATACAGTCAGATCACCATTACTCTTTATCCTACTTCAGGATGTTTATTTAACATTGAAATTAGTACACAAAATAAGTACACAAAACAGTAAAATTAATACACAATGTAAAATTATTTTCTGATATAATTCAGATTAAAATTCTTGTGTCCTTAATAAAACTTTCAGTGTTGTAGCATCTTGATTAGATAAAAATCATTACTTCCATGCTTTGTAATGTTGGTATTGGTCTTTGTAGGTGTCTGTTGATTATCTATAATGAAACAAATTTGCAATTAATGCTATCTCCTGGATATTTTGGGCATGAGGACTGATGATTTGTGACCATCTACCTTCGTAGGGCCTTGTTAGTGTGACTTCTTATGTCCTACATGTTGTCTGGTGAAGAGGTCTTCAGTTTATTAGGCGGACTTCTCTTATCCCCCTGGTGATATGTACTAAAATTAAGGGTGATTTCTGGTTACTACTGTTGGTATACACAGTTTAAAATCTTTTGGTACCTTATTTAGTTTCTATTCGGGAAACAGAAAGAATCTGCACACAGGAATTATCAAGTCAGATTAGCGATTTTATTGTGCCCAGGTGCACATAGCAGGGTGTGAGTGTGGCACCCCAGGGGTTAATGTGCCACAGTAACATCACATGGGTTCCCTCCCCACACAACACTGACACTACACTAGCACCTCTGGGCCAGGAGGGGAAGCTAAAACAGCTCCCTTATATACTCCAGGTCAAGAGGAAGTAGTTAGTTCAGTACGTAGCAGTACTGTGAAGAGTCCAGTTCCAGGGAGAACTGAGAGGGAGACTGTAGTGTAAAGGGGCCGCATCAGGCTTCTCTACAGTCTGCTCTTGGGTTCCAGGCCTAGCCAGGGTCTGAGGGAAGGAGTACAGAAGACAGAGGAACACATCTGGGAGACTGAGTGACATCACCACTCGCCCCGGAGGAGCGCACATATCGGATACTGGATCCGAAACTGTGACTGACACACACAGCGCAGTAAATACCGGGGTAGTGGAGTTTGTAGACTGACACTATACCTGTGCGAAGCAAGACGGCGGGGTCAGAAGCACAAGGAAGACTCAAGTTGCCTAGCAAACGGGGTACCTGAAAGGAGAGACAGTGCCAGCAGCTCAGATAAAAGCAGCAGCAGGGCCACACACACAGTGCAGCAGGAGGAAGCTGAGGATCCAGACAGGGTGGGAGCAACCCGACCCCGGTACAGACTCCATGGACAATTCTCTGTAAAGAACATCTACAGTAAAGCTTTGGAAAACTTCAGAAACGTGAGTGTGTGTGATCCTTGTACTCAAGCCCTAATTACTCCCACAAGCAGCCACCGTCTCCACTATCATCCCTTCCCTGCCACATCTATAATATCTATCATAGACTTTAATTACCACTGCCCGGGGAACCAGGCTCTACCTACGGAGAACCGTTTCATCTAAAGCTGCCAAACATTATCCCCGGAGGTTCTGCAGCAGCGGTGGTCCCATCACTGACCACAAACCGTGGGTGGCGTCACGACAAACTTTATCCCCTATATTCTCTTTTACTTGTGTGAACCCGGGACACGGTCCAGACCAGGACCTTCGTGACATACCCAGCAGCAACCCGGTCCGTTACCAAGTACCCCGTCCCAGTGAACAGGATCTACCGTGGCATTGTGTGCCGTGATTTGTGTGAAAACTGTTTTTAAGCTGCACCATAAGAACTGTACTTTTGAAAATCCGCCATTATAAAGCGCTCGGCGAGCGGGAAGAAAGGGGGCGGTACCCTGAAAAGGCGTGAATCCAGCCTCCTGCCTGGTGCTGACGACATCCGGTGGGGAAGAAAATTCCTGGTGCACCGCGGAACCTCCAAGAGACATTCGGACGGAAGCGGAAGACAGGAGGGCGAATCTTAACTAAGGGGGCACAGGATGTCGCTGCCAGTGGTGGAGCAGCCGGCGGAGCTGCAGCGCTGGATCAAGGAGCGGCACCTGGTGGTGCAGCGGCGCAAGGAGCAGCACCTATCATGCCGTTCCTGATGCCAAACACTCCAGGGGCAATGTGGCTTCCCCAATACTCCGGTGAGCTTAATACTCTTAATGACTTTATTATCAAGATAAAAGCTGATTATGTGATGCACCCCCTGACTGAAGCCCAACGTGTAGGAATGATTATTGGACAATTAACTGGCAATGCACAGCGAGAGGTTGCGTCCTGTCTGGACACAGATAAGGACACTGTACAGTCATGGCAAAAAGTTTTGAGAATGACACCAAAATTATATTTTCACATGATCTGCTGCCCTCTGGTTTTTATTTGTGTTTGTCTGATGTTTATATCACATACAGAAATATAATTGCAATCATATTACGAGTACCAAAAGGTTATATTGACAGTTAGAATGAGTTAATGCAGCAAGTCAATATTTGCAGTCTTGACCCTTCTACTTCAGGACCTCTGCAATTCTCTATGGCATGCTCTCAATCAACTTCTGGACCAAATCCTGACTGATACCAGCCCATTCTTGCATAATCAATGCTTGCATTTTGGCAGAATTTGTTGGTTTTTGTTTGTCCACCCGTCTCTTGATTGACCACAAGTTCTCAATGGGATTAAGATCTGTGGAGTTTCCAGGCCATGGACCCAAAATCTCTATGTTTTGTTCCCTGAGCCATTTAGTTATCACCTTTGCTTCATGGCAAGGTGCTCCATCATGCTGGAAAAGGCATTGTTGGGCGCCAAACTGCTCTTGGATGGTTGGGAGAAGTTGCTCTTCGAGGACATTCTGGTACCATTCTTTATTAATGGCTGTTTATAGGCAAGACTGTGAGTGAGCCGATTCCCTTGGCTGAGAAGCAACCCCACACATGAATGGTTTCAGGATGCTTTACAGTTGGCATGAGACAAGACTGGTGGTAGCGCTCACCTCTTCTTCTCCGAATAAGCTGTTTTCCAGATGTCCCAAACAATCGAAAAGGGGATTCATCAGAGAAAATGACTTTACCCTAGTCCTCAGCAGTCCACTCCCTGTACCTTTTGCAGAATATCAGTCGGTCCCTGATGTTTTTTCTGGAGAGAAGTGGCTTCTTTGCTGCCCTCCTTGAAACCAGGCCTTCCTCAAAGAGTATCCGCCTCACAGTGCGTGCAGAAGCACTCACACCAGCCTGCTGCCATTCCTGAGCAAGCTCGGCACTGCTGGTAGTCCGATCCCGCAGCTGAAACAGTTTTAAGACACGGTCCTGGCGCTTGCTGGTCTTTCTTGGGAACCCTGGAGCCTTTTTGACAACAATAGAAGCTCTCTCCTTGAAGTTCTTGATGATGCGATAGATTGCTGACTGAGGTGCAATCTTTCTAGCTGCGATACTCTTCCCTGTTAGGCCATTTTTGTGCAGTGCAATGATGGCTGCACGTGTTTCTTTAGAGTTAACCATGGTTAACTGAAGAGAAACAATGATACCAAGCACCAGCCTCCTTTTAAAGTGTCTAGTGGTGTCATTCTTACTTAATCATGACTGATTGATCGCCAGCCCTGTCCTCATCAACACCCACACCTGTGTTAATGGAACAATCACTAAAACAATGTTAGGTGCTCCTTTTAAGGCAGGACTGCAATGATGTTGAAATGTGTTTTGGGGGTTAAAGTTCATTTTCTAGGCAAATATTGACTTTGCAAGTAATTGCTGTTAAGCTGATCACTCTTTATGACATTCTGGAGTATATGCAAATTGCCATTAGAAAAACTGAAGCAGTAGACCTTATAAAAATTAATATTTGTATCATTATCAAAACTTTTGGCCATGACTGTAGAGCATCTTGTAGCTGGACTAAAAACAGCATTTGAATTTACTGCTGATACCCGGGCTAAAATGAGGTTCTTTGCATGTCAACAAAAGCCCAAGGAGAGTGCCAGAGACTATGCCTTAAATCTGCAGGAAGCACTCAAAGCACTTAAACTGGCAGAGCCTGCCTTAGCCCCAGGAGCTGACAAAATGTTAATTGACCAATTCATAGAGGGCCTCCTATCCGATTACCACAGAGGACAGCTGAGTATGATGATTATTCAGAATCCTGACATGACATTTGCTGAGTTAAAGGACAGAGCCATCTGTCTGCTGCAAGTAGAAGAGCCCCGGGATGTAAAATCTATACAGGACCCTGCAGCAGCACCTCAGCAACCGGCAGCAACAGTGACATCGGCCATGTCAACAACCGCTGCTGAAAACATGGAACCTATCTCTAATGTGGACCTCAATCAAAAGCTAGATGCCCTGACAGACACCGTTATCTCAATGGCTAAAGTCATCAAGGAGCTGCGAGGATCCAAGCCTGCACCCAAGATCGAGTTGGCGACCAGCAAGGAGGATGTCTCGTGGATGAGGTGCTGCTGCAATAAGCCAAGCTAAGAAGTTAGTGCCTGGAACAACTGGTACTTGAAAGGTGTTAATGAGGCTATCGGTGAAATTATAAGAAGGTTAAGAAGGGGAAAGTTCTTTTCCTTTTAAACTGCCGTGATTTGTATTTTGTGGTTCAGAAAAGTGTGTGGAAAAATGGGCATGGCTAACTTTTGGCCTAATGCATATTGATCTGTATGTATTGCAACAACTATTGTTTGTTTAATATGATGTGATTTTATGTCTGCATGCATATTGTTCAGATGTCAACAAAGTTAAAAAAAAAAAAAAGGTCCTCAGACAGAGACAGGATGTCCCTCCCCCTGCTCCCTGCATGCACATTCTAGTGTGGAGCTGAAAGCTGAATGTCACAGCAGATCTCTCTCTCCCTCTCCAGAAACCAGATTGATCCTATTCTCATGTTATAAGCTGGATGTTGTTAATTCTGAATAAATGAACATTCTCTGTTGCTCACTGTGGACATCATGCTGATTAACGCGCTGCTAACAGGTTATGGGCCCAGGAATCACAGAAGTACCAGACCTCCAGAGCACAGAGATAGAAAGACAACAGCAGACTGAGAAGAAGTAAAGATGGCCACTACCAGCAGCTCAGCAAAGTTTACAGTGCCAAGCCTGAATAACCAGACCTACCAATCCTGGAAATTCAAGGTGAAGATGCTGCTGATAAGAGAAGGTACGTGGAAATACACTCAGGAGCCCAAGCCTGACCCAGTACCACAGGACTGGCTAGAAATGTATCAGAAAGCACAGAGCACCATATCACTCACCATAGAGGATGATCAGATCGTGCATGTGTGTAAGTGTGAATCTGCAAAGGAAATGTGGGAGCAGCTGCAGAACGTACATGAGAGGATAAATCTAAGTAACAAACTCTATCTAATGAGAAAGTTATATCAGTCTAAGCTACACAGTGACCAGGACATGCAGGACTACATTAGAAGCACTCTAGAGACTGTAGAGCACCTGCGGGGCATTGGGGAAGATATAAAGGACTTCCATGTAGTGTAGCAGCACTACTACTTAGTGGTCTCCCAGAAAGCTATGACACGCTTGTAACTGCACTAGATGCACGCCCAGATGATGAGCCTACATTGGAGTACGTCAGAGGAAAGCTTGTAGATGAATATAAGAGAAAGGCAGAAAGTGTGAGCAGCAAAGTATGCAACAAGGAAACTGCTTTACAAACACAGGATGAGCCCACCAGCAGAAACCATCCTAAAGAAACACGTGAATGTTTTGTATGCAAGAAGCCAGGTCATTTAAAAGCTGAATGCAGAGTCTGGAAAGCTAAAATGAATCAGCTGAAGAAGCAAAACAGTAAACAAAGAGTTAAGAGTGCTGTATTTGAAAATAATGATTCTGTAAATACTGAGGCTGCATTCACATTAGTCAATGCATTTAAATCAAAGCATGCATGGTGTATAGATTCTGGTGCAACCAGACACACGACCAATAACAGAGACTTCTTTACTAAGCTTAACCAAAGCAAGTCAGAGAAAGTGATAATGGCGAATGGTCAGTGTATGAACTCAGAAGGCATAGGAGATGGTTATATTGATTGTAACATCTCTGCAAAGCAGAAGGATTCCTGTGAAGGATGTGCTATATGTGCCTAGTCTTGAAAGTAATCTATTATCCGTGAAAAAGCTTACAAAACAAGGGAATGAAGTTACGTTTAAGCATGATAGCTGCATCATCTCAAAAGAGGGTCACACACTAGCAAAAGGAAAAATCAAAGATGAACTGTATCAGTTGAAATGTAAAGAGTGTGTATGCACAGCTAAGCAAGAAATGCACAAGAACTGTATTCAAGTATGGCACAGACGGCTTGCGCATAGAGACCCAGAAGCAATAAGAAAGTTATTCCAAGAACACTTAGCTGATGATATTACAATTGATCCATGTAACCAGACAATGAGGTGTACCAGCTGTATCAAAGGGAAAATATCCAGAAAGGCCTTTCCTAAGAAAAGTACTACAAGAACAGAACAGCCACTAGATTTAATACACACAGACATCTGTGGCCCAATGCATATTCAGACCCCTGGTAAGAAGAGATATTTTCTTACATTCAATGATGACAATTCAAGATACACAGTTGTCTATCTACTTCACAGCAAAAATGAAGTTCCAGAGAAACTTGAAATATATCTAGCTGAAGTATATAACAAGTTTGGGAGAATGCCAAAAATTCTACGTGCAGATAATGTGACTGAATATACAAGTAATGAGACACAGAGCATTTTAAGGAGAAATGGAATCATATTTCAGACTACTGTACCTTACAACCCTGAGCAAAATGGTGTAGTAGAAAGAAGGAACCGAACACTCTGTGAAAGCGGAAGGAGTATGTTATTTGATGCAAATCTGCCTACAGAATATTGGGGCGAAGCTATTATGACGGCTTGCTGTCTTCAGAATAGACTACAAGGTAAAGTCCACAGATTTAATGCAAGGTTGGTCGCAAAAGGATATTCTCAAAAATATGGCGAGGACTATGATGCTACTTTTTCCCCAGTCGCCAAGCAGACAACATTTAGAGCCTTGATGGTCATAGCTGCTGTACAAAAGATGTTTGTCAGACATTTGGATATCAAGACTGCATTTTTAAATGGTGACATTGAGGAGGACTTATACATGACTCAACCTGAAGGTTATATAACGGAAGGTGAACAGAACCTTGTTTGCAAACTACAAAAATCTCTTTATGGCCTTAAGCAATCGGCAAGAGCATGGAACACTAAAATGAACAAAGTCTTGTTGGAAGAAGGATTTAAAAGAGGTCAAGCGGATCCATGCCTATATACGAGATATACAGATGGAAAATGGATGTATATTCTCTTATATGTGGACGATGTAATTGTAGTTCATCAAGAAGAAGCCGAAATTGGGAAAAATACTAAGATGTTGAACCAAAAGACCTTGGAAATGTAAGACCAAAAGCATTTTGAAACAAAAGACCTTGGAAATGTAACATATTATCTAGGAATCCATATCCAGAGAGAGGAAGATGGAAGTTTTCTTCTAAATCAAAGTGCAAAAATTAATTCAATTTTGAATCAGTTTGGAATGACAGAAGCCAAAGGTGTATCAACGCAAATGGAATCATCCTACCTGAAACTGGAAGAAGATGACCTGTTGCTTAACAATGAGAAATATCGACAGGCAGTGGGGGCACTTCTATACATATCGACTATGACTCGACCAGATATTACAACAGCAATTGGAATATTATGCAGATATGTGGAGAAACCACACCAAAAGGACTGGAATGCCGTTAAAAGAGTTCTCCGATATTTAAAAGAGACACAAGGGGTAAATTTAAAATTATCTGCAGCAGGAAATCTAAAACTCACCGGCTATGCTGAAGCAGATTGGGTTGGTGATTTGCATGATCGTAAATCCACAAGCGGATACGTATTTAAACTTCGAGAAAGTTCAATCTCCTGGTCTAGTAGAAAACAAGTATCTGTTGCTTTGTCATCCACAGAAGCTGAGTATGTGTCCGCAGCCTATGCAAGTCAGGAGATCATTTGGCTAAGACAACTGATGGATGATCTTGGTAAACCGTTAACTCAGCCAACGGTGATGTATGAGGACAACCAAGGATGCATTAAACTTGCATGCAGTGAGAAGATCAGTGCTAGAACCAAGCACATCGACGTCAGATGTCATCATCTACGTGATTTGATAGATCGTGGCATAATTCAGTTTGTTTATTGTGAGACTGATAAGATGGTAGCTGACATTTTGACCAAGCCATTGCCACGACCTAGGTTCCAAGGATTGAGAACCGCTATGGGACTAACATAATAAGTAGTTGTTGAGTGGGGGTGTTGGCCTAATGCATATTGATCTGTATGTATTGCAACAACTATTGTTTGTTTAATATGATGTGATTTTATGTCTGCATGCATATTGTTCAGATGTCAACAGAGTTAAAAAAAAAAAAAAATGGTCCTCTGTCAGAGACAGGATGTCCCTCCCCCTGCTCCCTTCATGCACATTCTAGTGTGCATTAACTTCATGAAGTCTGGAAGCGAAGGCCCTCACTTAACGCTGGATTTCCTTTTGTGATGCTTTGTCATGCTACTACTTAAGCTGACTTCAGTTGTTGCTTGTTTGTGGATCTTTCTGCCTCAAGTTTTTTCTTAAGCATGTGAAATGCATGCTCCATGGGGTTGAGATCTACATGCATGCAACAAGCTAATTAAAAAATGACTGCTTCCTATTGGCTTACTTACCGGAATGTGTATAGATGTGCAATAGTGTCTATAGAACGCAGAGAGTGGTGCTCATGCGACACCCACCATTGTCGTGGTGTACTCGGTAGTCGGGCTGGTGGTTGCTTGGGAGGTCATGGTGGCGGTGACCCGGCTTAGTGGCCCTAGCATGCAGAAAAAGGGGATTATTTACAGGGGATAAGTTTGTGATGCTATCTGTGGTTATTCTGGTCAGGGTGACCAGCACTGCTATGGGACCTCTGGGGCCAGAGGAATGGCAGCCTGAACGGTATCGCTCCCTACAGGTAGAGCGTGACCCCAGGGTTGGTAGTGAAAGTCTATAAAGACTATAGGGATGGTTACAGTGTTGGTGCAACTGTGGAGGAGGGCGCAAGGAATAACCGGAGGAGACCAGAATTGCTGTTCTTTACCTTTACTTGGCCACCCAGCCAGGTACTGTGCTCCTCCGTGGTGCAGCCTGGCCAGCTCTCAGATGGGACCATTTCACCAAGACACCTTTTGTGAAGCTTTCCTGGCCGTCTCCCACGCTGGCTACTCTCCTCTCCTGCCTGGCGTCACAGGGTCACAATCTATTGGTGCGGGCCCTGTTGGATGACTTCAAGATGTCCCCTGACCCTATATGGCCCCCGTCTTGCGGAATGTCCACAGTTGTGGCTGCTGTGCCTAACTAAGGCTTGCAGTCCTTTCACTAGACAAGGGCCAGTCCACTCTGCAACCTGTCCCTCTGCCCAACTCGGGTTGGGCCAGATTCGGGGCACACGGGTGGTTCCTCCATTCCCGTATTCCCTAGGATCCCTCTTGCCTACAGGCCTCCTGCCTGCTTGATGTCTCCACTCCAACTCCTCTACACCTCAACTATACTCTCTAACTTTGGTACTTACCCCCTCTACCTACTCCCTCCTCCAGCCTGTAAATGGGACCCTACCTCAATAGGGTCCGCCCAGATCCACACACCTGGAGTTGGATGGTGTTGGATGTAACTGAATGTCTCTTGGGTCAGCAACCCCTCTCACCTGAGAGCAGTAACACCACACCTGTGGAGTAGGTGTAATGTTACAGTGTCTGCAGGGGTGCCACACTCACATTATCTCCGTCATTATATTTTGACAGATAATACCAACACATGGGTATAATTATGCATCATTAATTCATTTTTGCACTTTAGGGTTACTTTGCATAACTTATCTTTTTATGTATTTAATTACAATAATGAATTTTAGACAACAACTTTCATCACTTTGGATAGTATCAGATATTTTCTACATGATGTTATAACTTGGTAAATTTTGTACATTTGTTTTACTGAGAAATCAATTGTATAATGCTGTAACACTGCCTTATATACTTCAAAATCTTGCACTGAATTCTTGATAAATTTTCTATGTAAGCGAAATTTTGACACGCCACATTGGGTGATTAATCAATTTTTCTCTTTTGCAAACGCGACGGAAGGCAAACACAAACGCTCCATCACAACCCAGCAATGCCCAAAAAATACTTAATGAGAAACGACTAATATCTGGTGATTAAGACTGTGGTATTTATTAAGGGTTGCTTACAATTAACCATTAAAATAATTTATTTAAAACTAAATTACAAATAATTTAAAGTTTAAACGATATCCACCCTGCCATAGCTGAGCGGCCATTCAGCTCAAAAACACCGCGCATGAAATGAAGAATTCAGGTAGAGTGAGTGGGTAGCTGCTTCGATCTGCTTCACTGGTTGGCACTGACCATGATGACAGGAAAGCCAGGCTTTTATTCTTGTTGCGCCTTAGTTAACAAGTGCTCTGCCAATCAAAATCCTCTCACTAAATTTTGTCCGTTCAGATGAGAAGAATAACAAGAATACAAGTCACAACTGTATTATATTTTTGATATTTCAGTGCACATGTAATAAAGACTGTGTCATGTGAAAGAGTTAACATTTACAGTGATGTTGCTGTATTTGAGTAATGTGCACAATTCTGTCAGAGAACACAGACAATGTCACAGTCCAAGGATAACAGATAAAAATGTCAAAGTTAATGGCTAAGGACCACAGTGATGTAACAGCACAGAAATACAAATGTTTCTTGATTAAATTTCCTTTTCGCTCATCACATATGATACGGCCATGAGTTTACCAGCTTCTAGAATCAGCACATTTTTGTGGTGCGCTGTCACAATATATCTTTGCTTATATGTTTTAATTGCATGGCTATCCAATGGTTTTTGTTGTAAACTGCCACCTGTAAAGGATTTTGTCAGCATATCATGATCAGGAGTGGACACAGTCGGAGGCCCCTGTGCAAAACTGGTATATGGGCCGCTCTTACCAAAAAGCTCAACATAAAGCATCTAATTACTCAAATTATCAACCAGTAATTGTGAACTATGAAATTTATTTGCTTACTAGATGTGGGCCCGATACTATTGTATGGGGAGGGCAGTCTCTGTGCGCTGTGTCTTCCCCCTGTGTCTCTCCACTCTGTGACTGTGTCTCTCCCCTCTGTGGCTGTGTCTCTTCCCTCTGTGGTTGTATCTGTCCCCTCTGTGGCTGTCTCTGTCACCTATGAGGCTATTTCTGTCCCCTCTGTGGCTGTCTGTCCTCTCTGTGGTGGTCTCTCTCCTCCTTGTGAATGTCTCTTTCCCTCTCAGTGGCTGTCTCTGTCCCCTCTGTGGCTGTCTTTGTCCCCTGTGTGGTTGTCTCTCTTATTTCTGTGGAAGTCTCCGTCCTCCCTGTGACTGTCTCTCTCACCTCTATGGCTGTGTCTCTCCCTTCAGTGAGTGTCGCTTTCCCCTAATATAAATACAAATGGACAGCGCCTCACAAGATTGTGATAATTTCAAGTTCTTTATTCCCAGTCTATTACAGGCGACGTTTCGACCACAGCAATCTGGTCTTTATCAAGCTCACAAATATCATCAAAATTCATCCATTTATAGCAGGGGTTCCCAACCACCGGGCCGCGGCCCAGTACCGGGCCGCGGGGGTCCGGGTGCCGGTCCGTGCCGTTGCAGACCAGCACTACACATTGTGTACTCTGCGGCGGCTCCCGGAGTGATGTCACCGCCCCCTGCATCATTCATTATGTTCCCTCTCTCTTCTATTCACTAGCTGAGGAAAAGAACTACAGGAGAAGCCATCAGCCAATCACGGTGCAGCAGCCGGGCCCTGATTGGCTAGTGGCTTTTGCACTGTGATTGGCTGATGACTTCTCTGAGGAAAAGAAGAGAGAGGCCGAGATGCAGCAGGTGCTGGGGGGGAGGGCGGTGAACGAAGTGTGTCTGTGTGTGTGTGAGATTATGGCTGCCTGGAAGGGGAGGCTGAAAGAGAAGACTGGGGGGTTAAAGAGGAGACTGGGGGTTAAAGAGGAGACTGGGGGTTAAAGAGGAGAGACTGGGGGTTAAAGAGGAGAGACTGGGGGTTAAAGAGGAGGCTGGGGGTTAAAACAGAGACTGAGGGGGTTAAAGAGGAAACTGGGGGTTAAAGAGGAGACTGGGGATTAAAAGAGAGACTGGGGGTTAAAGAGGAGAGACTGGGGGATAAAAAGGAAACTGGAGGTTAAAGAGGAGGATGGGGGTTAAAGAGGAGCCTGGGGGGTTAAAGAGGAGGCTGGGGGTTAAAGCAGAGACTGGGGGGGTTAAAGAGGAGACTGGGGGGGTTAAAGAGGAGACTGGGGGTTAAAGAGGAGACTAGGGATTAAAAGAGAGACTGGGGGTTAAAGAGGAGACTGGGGGTTAAAGAGGAGACTGGGGGTTAAAGAGGAGAGACTGGGGGTTAAAGAGGAGAGACTGGGGGTTAAAGAGGAGGCTGGGGGTTAAAACAGAGACTGAGGGGGTTAAAGAGGAAACTGGGGGTTAAAGAGGAGACTGGGGATTAAAAGAGAGACTGGGGTTAAAGAGGAGAGACTGGGGGGATAAAAAGGAAACTGGAGGGTTAAAGAGGAGGATGGGGGTTAAAGAGGAGCCTGGGGGTTAAAGAGGAGGCTGGGGGTTAAAGCAGAGACTGGGGGGGTTAAAGAGGAGACTGGGGGGGTTAAAGAGGAGACTGGGGGTTAAAGAGGAGACTAGGGATTAAAAGAGAGACTGGGGGTTAAAGAGGAGACTGGGGGTTAAAGAGGAGACTGGGGGGATAAAGAGGAAACTGGGGGGTTAAAGAGGAGCCTGGGGGGTTAAAGAGGAGACTGGGGGGTTAAAGAGGAGGCTGGGGGATGGAAAAGCAGATTATGGCTGGAAGTGGAGGCTGGGGGGTTAAAGAGGAGGCTAGAGGCTGAAAGAGGAGGCTGGGGGATGGAAAAGCAGGTTATGGCTGGAAGAGGAGGCTGGGGGCTGAAAAAGGAGACTGCGGGCTGAAAAAGCAGGTTGTGGCTGGAAGAGGAGGCTGGGGTCTGGAAAAGGAGGCTGAGGGCTGGAAAAGGAGGCTGGGGCTGCAGAAGGAGGCTGGGGGCTGCAAAAGGAGGCTGGGGGCTGCAAAAGGAGGCGGGGGCTGCAAGGGTATAGAGAAATAAGAGATTCCCTACAAATAAGATGTAATGCATCTTTCGGGGAAACAGGATACTAAACCCCACCCCTTCTACATGGCCCCGCCCCATATGGTCAAAGTCCCGCCCCCTATAACACCCCCCTCCGGGCCTCAGAGAAATTATCATGCTTGACGCCGGTCCCTGGAGCAAAAAAGGTTGGGGACCCCTGATTCATAGTGTTAAACACACACCCCTCATTAGATCAACCAATAGTAGGTCATAGTATAAACCTGAACTAATACACACATATATCGACCTTTAAAAACATCCCAGCCTATATCACAGCATAAAGTATCACCTAGGGAATCCCCTCAGTTAAGGATCGCACTCATCAGGTCACAAGGAGTCCCAAAATTATAGTAGAAAATCTGTATATCACAATTGTAAACAGAGATCATCTACCCAATCAATAGTAAGCATTCACGGTTGCCAGGGATACTTTCCAATGCATCCTACGTCAACACGCAGTCAGGGGCATCTCATCCTATCAACGGTGACCCGCTTCTGTGCATGTGGCGTCTCCACTATTTCAATTGGTGCTTGTTCTCCATCCAACTGTGCAAGCGTCGGCGTCTTCATAACCCGGCGTCTGTGTTGCCATGGTGCTCACACGTACACCGCTTCACAAAGCCATGCGCATGCGTGGGATTGTATTCACAGACACATATCAAATCCCTATGTGATATCGCAATACATTTACTTCTATGCTTCTACTGGTCTAGATGCCTGTACTGTCTACATATAAGTAATGATAATATTAAAATCATCATCAAATAAATTAATGTTATAATGTACATGGTGTATATGTTTATAAACTCCCACTTAAATAACATATGGGACATACTCTATAGGAAAGACTGACAGTTTTCCTCTGCATAAGATATGATATATCCTAATCAACATATTAGGTACATAGATTTAGTTCACAGAGGTATGAGACATGAAAATAATGTATGAGTATCATTTTCTCAGAGCACACTGAACTATAAGCGGAATAATGTCCAAAGTGGCTCAAAATACATTTTCCAACATATATAACCAATCCTATTACAGAACTGCTAAACTGAGAATTGTTTTTGAGCTCCCTGCACTACTCAAATCATAATCCTCCAAATTGCATGGAAGTGATGCATTGAATTTACAGGGAGAGAGGGCCTCCTAATCCACCAAAGACTTACCCCTATATCTCTTAACCCATAAGTGGCCATAATATAAAATATATATTCCCATTTCCTCCGAAGAGAAAAGAGTAAAAGGGAAGTAAAGGAGCTGAAAATACTCTAAAAAAATCATATCCCATACTATAAAGCTACAGGGTCCCATCCCATAATAGAATCATCTTCGATGCATAACATGTCCAATCATTTTATAATACATTCATTATGGCTAAATGTAACAAAATCTCAACAAAAATACCTCAATCTCATAGTTTTTTTTATATTTTTCACCAAATTACGGTACTTGTATAATTTTTCCCCTATTTAACCCTAGAACGCATACCCATAGAAATCTACACATTCACGCACCTGGGGCCTTTTAGGCCCATTTTCAATTATCATGGAATAACTAAAAAAAATACTTTTCAAAGTTTATTGCAAAGTAAGCATGAATTCCCACTAGCGCTGGAGTCCGCCAGGACAGGATTCCGTAATGGAACTGACCTTCTGGTGACCCCAGCTAAGGCTGGCGGACTCATACCTGGGGCCTCGCAGGCCTGCCAGGTTACCTGTTTTCTATTTTCTGTAAAATTACTTTAGTTACATTTTTGAAACTCTAGGTATTCCTCAGGTATATAGTTGTTAGTAATTTCCAGTTGTTCATATATTTTTATGCTATAGGCATTTCGGTATAACAACCTTTTTGTGGGACTACCCCATATTCACGCACCTGGGGCCTTTTAGGCCTGTGTGCAAATAGCACGGAATAACTCAAATAAAAATACTTTTCAAAATTTATTTTACAATTGCAAAGTAAGGATGCATTCCCAGTAGCACTGGGGTCCGTCAGGAGGGGATCCGTAATGGATCTGACCTCCTGGTGACCCCAGCTAAGGCTGGCGGAATGACTGTGCCATTGTAATTTTAGATGTCAGCAAACTAAAAAGAAAAAAAGAAAAAGATTACAATCAGGCTTGTGCACTGTAAACAGTATGTGATAAGACTCTTGGTTAGGGTCCCAGCACACCATGCGATATAAAGCAGGTAAAGTGCAGCCCCCCTCCTCTTACCTCCAACAGATCACTTTCTTGTAGTGCAGTAGAAGCCTCTGGTTTTGGAGCTCAGAAAGTTTCTATTTCCAGACAAAAGAAAGCTGACTTCTTCCTCCAAAGCTCCAGCAATTAGGACAAAAAGACCTGTGATGAGGTCAGAGACACATGACTTTGTGAGGGAGCCTCCCTTCCAAGATCACATGACCATGTTGTCATGCAGAATCCACACTCTTCCCAGAGTCATAAAAGTTCTTCCCCAGCAACAATACAGACAAAAAGACTGAATATCACATGTAAACCTAGTACGGGCCTAAAAGGCCCCAGGTGCGTGAATATGGGGTAGTCCCAAAAAAAGGTTGTTATACTGAAATGTCTGTAACATAAAATATATGAATAACTGGAAATTACTAACAACTATATACCTGAGGATTACCTAAATTTTCAAAATTCAAACTAAAGTACTTTTACAGAAAATAGAAAACAAGTAACCTGGCGGGCCTGCGAGGCCCCAGGTATGCGTTCTAGGGTTAATCATATACCTCAAAAACAGGAAAATGACTGAAAGGTTTATTAGATCACTCATGTTTCAATTATCACAAGATATCTTCTGTCCATCAGATGCATCCTTTCTTTTAAATTCTTCTTCCTCAAACTGGATATCTCATTATTCTACTGGGTTACATTAAAATAAGGTTAAAACATACATGGATGTACAGTAAAACCATCAGTCACACAGACAGATCATCTCAATATACAGCCTCTTTGATCATATTCGATATTCATTCCCTTTGGTTGCAATGTATCCAATTCAAAGATCCATTGACTCCTTTTGTTTTAGCAAGGCAATCCTATCACCGCCCCTCCTTGGGGGTGGTACATCATGTATTATCCTATAACAGAGCTAATTAACAGAGTGTCCAAACTCTTTGAAATATTTGGGGAACGGCAGCTCCATCATCCCTGTCCTAATGGTACTCTTATGCTTCCCAATACCTTTTCTTGCCTCCATTTTGGTCTCCTGCACATAGAGGAGACCACAAAGGCAGCTCACTATATAAACCACGAAGTTGCTAGTACATGTATATCGCTTCGGGATATCATACCTCTTACCGACTACATCCAAACATTTTTCATGTTCGATCGATGTGTATAAAGATACAACATCGATCGAGACCAGCCATGTTGACTCATCCTCCTTAATTCCTTCAAGTGAAAAATCACTTGTATCCCTTGTATAAGAGGGTGCTTCAGTCGCGAATCTACGTAGAATCTACATAGAAGTCTATCCAAAAAGATTGCAACCCTATTACATAGGGATCCCCTCCCAGAGACAATTGGTCTCCCAGGAGGGTTTGTCAAATCCTTATGAATCTTAGGGAGCGTATATAGTATTGGCACAATTGAATGCTCCACCATCAAATACTCAGCCAGACCTTGGTCTATTATGCCATTATGTAAGGCATCATCAATTATATCTTTTAATTCCCTTTGAAAAGATGTTGTTGGATTAAACGAAAGCTTCTCATAGACCTCAGCATCCACTAAGTGTCTATTAATTTCATTACAGTATTGAACGGTGTCCATCACCACAATAGCCCCGCCTATATCGGCTGGCTTTATGGTGATGGACCCGTTCTCACGCATCTCACGGAGAGCCCTCAGTTCAACAGTAGTCATATTACATCTTTTGATTCTAGGATTCTGTCTAGGCTGTCTCTCTCACTTCTGTGGCCGTCTCTCTCACCTCTATGACTGTCTCTGTCACCTCTATGACTGTCTCTCTTGTCTATGTGGCTGTCTCTCTCCCCTCTGTGGCTCTCTCCCTCTGTGACTGTTTTCTTTCCTCTGTGGCTGTTTCTCTTTCCTCTGTGGCTGTCTCTTCCCCTTGCTTCACCTCCTACCTTGTGTGTCGCTGAGGGCAGTGCGACTGTCACATTGTTATCAGTCAAGTGAATCTGGCTCTGCCTGGTCACGTGACTGATCACATGACCGTGACATCACACAGGTTCTTTATCCCTCTGGTCTGGTAAGTCAGAGGGTGACAGTGGGCTGCGTGTGTGGTGTGCGACGAGCAGCATGTGGAGCGTCAGCATCGGGTGTATGTGCCACATGCAGCTGGTGCCATATTAGCATACTCATCACTTGGGTTTGCTAATATGATGTCGATTGGGCGCCATGAATTCTGGGATTCGTGGACATTGCAATGGACGTCGATGACATACGCAAGTAGGTAAGTATATAATAGACGTGCAATCTAATTAGTAGGAAACGGCTTTAAAGGGAACCTAACCCTAAAAATCAGCCCCCAGTCTATTAATACCTGCCCCTGCACCATCATTAATGCATTCTAGCCATCTCTTTGTATAAAAAATGGGTATTTATAAAGTTTATAAAAGTGATTTTAGTACCTGCTGAACTGCGGCTTCTCAGTGCTTGAGGACCGTGCGATGCGCATTGCGCATGCGCAAGGTTGCTTTACGGCAGCTTATCTGTGATCTGTGATGAGCTGCCATAAAGCATGCGCGGTCCTCTACACCCACATGCATGGGTGTACTGACGTCAGTATAGCCGGATATGACGCGATTAGCATCATACCGACTATACCGCCCATGTAGGAGGATGGGAAGGATCACTATGGCTTAGCACACCCATCATGGCGTGAATAATTGAATTACAGGCGGCGATGAGAAGCCACAGGGAACGCCATGTGTGACTTCTCAAGCACTGAGAAACCGCAGTTCAGCAGGTACTAAATCACTTTTATAAACTTTATAAATACCCATTTTTTATTCAAGGGGATGGCTAGGATATATTAATGATGGTGCAGGGACAGGTATTAATAGGCTGGGGGCTGATTTTTAGGGGTCAGGTTCCCAGGCAGGCTCTCCCTCTTCCTAATATCACGCCTCAATAGGCGTGATCTTCAACTTTGATTCAAATGCGCGCCTCCCCGCTCTGCTCTGTGTCAGCCGGGCTGCAGTGTGCGCTGTATTACGCGAATTGCGTCATTTCAGACCCATTCCCCCAACCCATGCCCCACCTACCGCTCTACCCGGCGCACTCTGGAATGCCCGCTTAGTGTGCAACAAACTCCCCGACATCCATGATCTCTTTATCTCCAGGAAACTGTCATTCCTCGGCCTCACCGAGACCTGGCTCACCCCCTCCGACACGGCCTCCCCTGCTGCACTATCCTACGGCGGCCTCAGCCTGTCCCACACCCCCGTCCCTCTGGCAAACAAGGCGGTGGAGTCGGCATACTGCTGTCCAACTCCTGCACCTTCAGCTCCATCCCCCAGCCCCCATCCGTCACTGTCCCCTCCTTCGAAGCCCACTCAGTCCGAATCTTCTCCCCCTGCAACCTCCAAATAGCCATCATCTACCGCCCCCCCGGACCCACCGCCTCCTTCCTTGACCACTTCACCACCTGGCTACTCCACTTCCTCTCCACTGACATCCCCTCCATCATCATGGGCGACTTCAATATCCCCATTGACAATCCCCGCCCAGCCGCCTCCAACCTTCTTTCCTTGACCACCTCCCTAGGGCTCTCCCAATGGTCCTCCTGTCCCACCCACGAACAAGGCCACACGCTTGACCTCATCTTTACCCGCCTTTGCTCCCTCTCTAACCTCACAACCTCGGTACTCACACTGTCCGACCACCATCTCTTGACCTTCTCCGCCCTCTCCTCCCCTGCCACACTACCCCCTCTCCGCAAACTTGATCACCCTCGCCGAAACCTAAAAGATCTTGATCTTCCTTTATTCTCTGAATCACTCCTCCCTCTCACCGACCTACCCTGCGCTGACGACATTGACATTGCCACCACCCTATACAACACCACCATAACGAACGCTCTCGACCTAGCCGCCCCCCTCACTCTCCATGCTCCACGCATTAACAGGCAACCCTGGCACACCACCCTCACTAAAAACCTGAGACGGGCGTCCAGAGTCGCCGAGAGGAGATGGAAAAAGTCTCACACCCCCGAGCACTTTGCTCTATTCAAGCAATCCATCACTGACTTCAAGACGGCACTCGCTACCGCCAAGCAAGTGTTCTTCTCATCCCTTATAACCTCTCTGTCCCGCAACCCAAGCAGCTCTTCAAAACTTTCAACTCCTTACTTCGCCCACCTGCTCCTCCCCCTTCTCCCCTCATCTCTGCTGAAGACTTTGCGACCTTCTTCAAGGAGAAGATCGACAAGATCAGAAGCAGCTTCGGTCCACTATCCCCACACCTCCCCTTCCCACCTACACTGCCCTCCTCCTCCATCAGCCACTTCCCCCCCATAACTGAAGACCAACTCTCCTCCCTCCTGTCAAAATCACACCTCACCACCAGCGCCCACGACCCGCTCCCATCCCACCTCATTCCCAACCACACCTCCATTTTCATCCCAGCCCTCACCCACCTCTTTAACCTTTCACTTAGCACTGGTACCTTCCCCTCGGCCTTCAAACACGCCCTAATCACGCCCATCCTAAAAAAAACCTCACTTGACCCTACCTCTGTCTCTAACTATCGCCCCATATCTCTTCTCCCATTCGCCTCTAAGCTACTTGAACAACACGTCCACTCCGAACTGTCCTCTCACCTCTCCTCGTGCTCCCACTTCGACCGCCTACAGTCGGCTTCCGACCCCTCCATTCCACCGAAACAGCCCTGACCAAAGTCAACAACGACCTACTGACCGCCAAGAACAAACACTACTACTCCATCCTGCTACTCCTTGACCTGTCTGCCGCCTTCGACACAGTTGACCACTCCCTTCTTCTCAGGATCCTGGAATCCCTTGGCATCACCCACCTTGCCCTCTCCTGGATCTCCTCATACCTAGCGGACCGGACCTTCAGCGTCTCCCACTCCCACACCTCCTCCTCACCCTACCCCCTTTCTGTCGGAGTCCCCCAAGGTTCGGTCCTGGGACCCCTACTTTTCTCCATTTACACTCTCGGCCTAGGGCAACTCATCGAGTCCCATGGCCTCCAGTACCACCTCTACGCCGACGACACCCAAATCTACCTGTCCGGCCCCGACATCACCTCCCTACTCTCGAAAATCCCTCAATGCCTTTCCGCCATCTCATCCTTCTTCTCTGCTCGCTTCCTTAAACTCAACATGGACAAAACTGAATTCATAGTCTTCCCCCCAAGAAATTCCACCCCACCTCCCAACCTATCCATCTGCGTCAACGACTGCCCCCTCTCCCCAGTCCCCCAAGCCAAATGCCTCGGGGTAATCCTTGACTCCTCCCTATCCTTCAAACCCACATCGAGGCCCTCACCACATCCCTCCGGCTCCAGCTCAAGAACATCTCACGGATCCGCTCCTTCCTCACCCACGACACCGCTAAAACACTCATCCATGCTCTTATCATCTCCCGCCTTGACTACTGCAACCTCCTTCTCAATGGCCTCCCGGCTAACTCCCTCACACCTCTCCAGTCTATCCTCAACTCCGCTGCCCGACTCATCTATATGTCCTCCCGCTACTCCCCTGTCTCCCCCCTCTGCCAAGCCCTTCACTGGCTCCCCGTCTCCAAGAGATCCCAATTCAAAACACTAACCATGGCGTACAAAGCCATACACAACTTGGCTCCACCATACATCTCCGACCTGGTCTCCCGATACCTACCCTCACGCAACCTCCGCTCCTCCCAAGAACTCCTCCTCTGCTCCCCCCTCATCACCTCTTCGCACAACCGAGTCCAGGACTTCTCCCGGGCATCTGCCTTACTCTGGAACTCCCTACTCGAACACGTCAGACACTCTCCTACCCTGAGTAGCTTCAAGTGTCACCTGAAGACTCACTTGTTCCGTCAAGCCTACAACCTGCCATGAGACCCAGGCGAACACCCCATACCTGACATTCCCCCATCCTACTGTATCCTAACCCACCCCTCATAGACTGTGAGCCCTCGTGGACAGGGTCCCTGCCCCTCCTGTACCTGTACGTCCTGATCGCCTAGATTTAGTGTACTTGTTCTTGTCTCCCTCAACCTCATGTAAAGCGCCATGGAACCTAATGGCGCTATATAAATAAATAATAATAATAATAATAATAATAATAATTTCCGGCTTCGGGTGACGTATGTACACCCGCGCTGCTCTGTTATGCCTCCAGCACGCATGCGCAGTGCGGGACTTGAAGCTAAAAGAGCGGCGCGGGTGTACGTCACCCAAAGCCGGAAATTACGCGATTCGCATCATACAGCCGCACACTGCAGCCCGGCGGCAGAGGAGAGCGATGAGGCGCGCATTTGAATCAGAGTTGAAGATCACGCCTATTGAGGCATGATATTAGGAAGAGGGAGAGCCTGCCTGGGTGACTATGAATAGAGTAGTCACTAATTAACATCGCTAATGAGTGAGTTTAATAACGTTTATCTTCATTCTCAGTAGATGCATTTAGGAGCTAAAAGGAGTGTAGGATAAGTGTTAATATGCTCTAGGGACATCTTTCAATAGCTTATGAGGTGATTTGGGGTGACAGGATCCCTTTAAAGCAGCATAATGTTAGAAAAGAGACCCTGATTCCAACAATGTGTCCATTTACTGGGTGAAACAGTTGTGACACAATCACAGTTTTTAGATGTAGCAAGTAGCAAAACTTAGAAAGATAATTTCACCCACACCCCTGATTAGCATCTTTCTGTGTACAATATACAAGTGCTTCTCAATACATTAGAATATCATAAAAAAGTTAATTTACTTCAGTAATTCAATACATAAAGTGAAATGCATATATTATATAGAGTCATCACAAACGGAGTGATCTACTTCAACTGTTTATTTCTGTAAATGTTGATGATTATGGCTTACAGTCAATGAAAACCCAAAATTCATTATCTCAGAAAATTAAAATATTATTCAAGTTGAACTGAACAAAAGGATTTTTAACTCATAAATGTTTGCCTACTGAAAAGTATGCACAGTAAATGCACTCAATACTTGGGGCTCCTTTTGCATGAATTATTGTATCAATGCAGCGTGGCATGGAGGCAATCAGCCTGTGGCACTGCTGAGGTGTTATGGAAGCCCAGGTTGCTTTGATAGCAGCCTTCAGCTCGTCTGTATTGTTGGGTCTGGTGTCTCTCATTTTTTTGACAATACCCTGTAGATTCTCTATGTGGGTTAAGTCTTGCGAGTTTGCTGGCCAATCAAGCACAGTGATACTGTGGTCAGTAAACCAGGTATTGGTACTTTTCACAGTGTGGACAGCTGTCCTGTCCTGCTGGAAAATGACCTTATGATAAGGACTCTGACTCCTTTTTCTTTCTTGGAGATTTATTTCAAATGGCATCACAGTAATAAAAAGTCATAAAAGTCATAAAAGCATAATTAAATTGCTTTTATGACTTTTATGACCTTTTATTACTGTGATGCCATTTGAAATAAATCTCCAAGAAAGAAAAAGGAGTCAGAGTCCTTATCATAAGGTCAATCTCCTTGAAGGCTCAATCATCTGGATACCTTGATTATGTGCTTCATTCCACGGGCTCATAGCTGGGAGTTCCGCTCTCTGGAGGATAGCAGCAGCATACCAAGGAGACAAAGACCCTGTAAGACCCCCAGTGGGTCGATATGCGAAGAAACAAGACACAATAAAGGTGAGTTCTCTTGCCCAGTGTACTTCTGAGAAATATTGTACTTTTACATTTAGATCTGCGCCTGTTTTCTCAGTCCCCCACCCTTCTCTGACCTACAGCCTCGAGGTCTATTGTGTGCAATCTGCTGGAAAATGAAACGTCCATCTCCAAAGAGCCTGTCTGCAAAGGGAAGCATGAAGAGCTCTAAAATGTCCTGGTAGATGGCAGCTCTAACTTTGGTCTTGATAAAATACAGTGGACCTACACCAGCAGATGGCATGGCTCCCCAAACCATCACTGATGGTGGAAACTGCACACTAGACCACAAGCAGCTTGTATTGTGGCCTCTCCACTCTTCCTCCAGACTCTGGGATCTTGATTTCCAAATGAAATGCAAGTTGTACTTTCATTTGAAAACAACACCTTGAATCACTGAGGAACAGTTCAGTTCTTTTTCTCTTGGCCCAGGTAAGACACTTTTTGCATTGTCTATTGTCATGAGGGCTTGACACAAGGTATGTGACAGTTGTAGCCCATATCCTAGATACGTCAGTATGTGGTGGTTCTAGAAGCACTGACTCCAGCAGCAGTCCACTCCTTGTGAATCTCCCCCAAATTTTTGAATGGCCTTTTCTCCACAATCCTTTCAAGGTTGCTGTTATCCCGGTTGTTTGTGCACCTTTTTCTACCACACATTTTCCTTCTACTCATCCTTCCATTAATATGCTTGGATACAGCACTCCATAAACAGCCAGCTTCTTTAGCAATTAGATACTTACAGAAGTGGTTATATCAGGCACTCAAATTCAAAGGCAGGGGCTATGATTTCAAGTGAACTCTTCTTTAACGGTCTTTCATCACATGGTCAGTTCATCACTACGTGTTACAGCAGTGAACTCCACCTTCCTCAAGTCTGAGAAGAGTTCATCTTGAAATCGTTGCCCCCTGTCTTTGGTTTTGAGCACCTGACATAACCGCTTCTGTAAGTTTCTAATTCCCTATGAGGGTAAGTAGTAAGTGCTGCATGAAATCTATGGCAATAAACTAGCAGGACCTGGGGCTTGAGGACCTTTGTTGATGTCACTGCCCACATGAACACTCATGTGACCTGGAAGTGAGCACATCTTGTAGTGAGCATTGTCACCGAAGGCTCTAAACTTTGGTTATGCAGGACGCAAAACCATCTCAGGTTAGTTCGGCTATAATTAAAGTATCTTCCACTTGAACACTGGGTAATACTCTAGAAGTGCCCCCTGTCTTCTTGTTTTTGTCTCCATATATAGCTTCTTTAGCAATGACCTTTTGTGGCTTACTCTCCTTGTGTGTCAAGGATTGCCTTCTGGACATATGTCAAGTCGGCAGTCTTCCCCATGATTGTGTAGCTACTGAACCAGACTAAGGGACCATTTTAAATGCTTAGTATGCCTAAGTCCAGAAAAATAAATATTTATAAGCATAAAGAATCCTCTGGTTTGGTTTGTTTAGTATGCCTTTGCAGGTGTTTTGTGTTAATTATTCTAAATTTCTGAGATAATAAATTTTGGGTTTTCATTGACTGTAATCCATAATCATCAACATTAAAAGAAATAAACACTTGAAAAAGATCATTCTGTAATGACTCTAAAAAAAATGTATCATTCTGCAATGACTCTATATAATATATGTGTTTCACTTTATGTGTTAATTACTGAAAAAAATTAACTTTTTGATGATTTTCTAATTTATTGAGATGCACTTGCATATTGAAAGATTGAAATATTGTCCTTAATCCTGTTGACCAGCGACTTTGCAGAACCGTCAAGCAGAATATTAGTTTACAGATAGTGAACAGATTATGTGATGCTTTCTGTCTCTTGGTGATACCTCTCAGCCAGGTGGTTTTGTGCAAATTGCGTGCAGTGATGCCGGTTCACTTTCTGTAGGAGCAAATCAAAGCACTTCTGTGATGCTGGTGCCCAAGCAGGATCCAATTCCCTATACGAGTAATGGAATAAACTTGGCACTCAGATGCAGTGATAAAGGTTCTTTTATTCTTCAAATAACCCAGTGATAAGGCATAAGTGCAGCATAAGAACAAACGTTTCGGCTGAATATAACTGTAGACCTTCATTAGTGTGCATATTTGTAGAGGAAAGCCTGGAGCAGTAGCAGGTGCTATGGTAATAACCATGGTCTCCACCGCTGGCAGTGTTATACAGCAGGTAGAATTGGGCACCATTGGACTGCAAATGGGCCCAAATATTCTTCTTGCATAGTGGCTCTCTTCTGCCTGTGTCCGCAATGAACAGATGGTCCATGTAAGTATAATGTTGGCTCAATGGGACTGCACTTTCTAGTACTGATGTATAGAAATCTCAGATATGACAAATGGAATGCTGTCCTTGGAACAGATGTAAGAAATTAGCTATGACATATATGAAAGCTTCCTTTAGAGAAGGGGCTGCACAAAGCACAGCATGCTTCTCAAATCCCTAGCGAATTGTATATTTAGTTTAGCTTTATGGTACATGGTTTGTTGTTATATTCAAGTATAGACTGATATGTCTAATTTGAAAGACATATTGAAGGATACATAATCCAAAATTATGGTGTGGGACACTTATATGATGGGACACAGTAAGGCTAGGGCCACAGTTGCATTTTTTACAAGCGTTTTTGGGGTCCTGCGTTTTCAAAAACGCATGTAAAAACGCACCCATAGGCCCCCATCTTAAAAAATAGCAAAAACGCATGTGTGACAGTACCATGCGTTTTTGGTGCATTTCCAAAAACGCATGCGTTTTTTTAATATGGGGCCCTATGGGAAACGCATGCAAAAACGCATGTACAATTAGTACCATCCAAAAACGCATGCGTTTTTTAATATGGGGCCCTATGGGAAACGCATGCAAAAACGCATGTACAATTAGTACCATCCAAAAACGCATGCGTTTTCCATAGGAGCCCATGTTATAAAACGCATGCGTTTTCTACAAAAACGCATGCGTTTTTCAAAACGCACCAAAAAATAGTACATGCACTATTTTTTGGTGCGGATTTAAAAACGCAGCCAAAAAACGCAGGGAGCCATTACACACCTTAAAAAACGCATGCAGAAATGGAAAAATGCATGCAAAAATGCATGAGTCACTAAAAAACTCATGCCAACTGTGACCCTATCCTTAGATAGCATTATACCAGAAGTCATATTGTACGAAACTATCACGTTTAAAAAGCACATTATATGTGACATTTTATATTAAGGGGCATACTGTGGACAGTATAACAAGTAAAGGGGCACATTGTGGACAGTATTACAAACTAAAGAGTACATTGTGGACTACATTCAATCTAAAGAGCACATTGTGGACAGCATTACAAAATAAAGGACACAGTGTAGACAAGATTACAAACTAAAGGGCACATTGTGGACAGCATAACAAAATAAAGGACACAGTGTAGACAAGATTACAAACTAAAGGGCACATTGTGGACAGCATAACAAAATAAAGGACACAGTGTAGACAAGATTACAAACTAAAGAGCACATTGTGGACAGCATAACAAAATAAAGGACACAGTGTAGACAAGATTACAAACTAAAGGGCACATTGTGGACAGCATAACAAAATAAAGGACACAGTGTAGACAAGATTACAAACTAAAGAGCACATTGTGGACAGCATAACAAAATAAAGGACACAGTGTAGACAAGATTACAAACTAAAGGGCACATTGTGGACAGCATTACAAAATAAAGGACACAGTGTAGACAAGATTACAAACTAAAGGGCACATTGTGACAGCATAACAAAATAAAGGACACAGTGTAGACAAGATTACAAACTAAAGAGCACATTGTGGACAGCATAACAAACTAAAGGACACAGTGTAGACAAGATTACAAACTAAAGGGCACATTGTGGACAGCATAACAAAATAAAGGACACAGTGTAGACAAGATTACAAACTAAAGGGTACATTGTGGACAGCATTACAAAATAAAGGACACAGTGTAGACAAGATTACAAACTAAGGGCACATTGTGGACAGCATAACAAAATAAAGGACACAGTGTAGACAAGATTACAAACTAAAGGGTACATTGTGGACAGCATTACAAAATAAGGACACAGTGTAGACAGATTACAAACTAAAGAGCACATTGTGGACAGCATAACAAAATAAAGGACACAGTGTAGACAAGATTACAAACTAAAGAGCACATTGTGGACAGCATAAACAAAATAAAGGACACAGTGTAGACAAGATTACAAACTAAAGAGCACATTGTGGACAGCATAACAAAATAAAGGACACAGTGTAGACAAGATTACAAACTAAAGGGAACATTGTGGACAGCATTACAAAATAAAGGACACAGTGTAGACAAGATTACAAACTAAAGGGCACATTGTGGACAGCATAACAAAATAAAGGACACAGTGTAGACAAGATTACAAACTAAAGGGTACATTGTGGACAGCATAACAAAATAAAGGACACAGTGTAGACAAGATTACAAACTAAAGGGCACATTGTGGACAGCATAACAAAATAAAGGACACAGTGTAGACAAGATTACAAACTAAAGAGCACATTGTGGACAGCATAACAAAATAAAGGACACAGTGTAGACAAGATTACAAACTAAAGGGTACATTGTGGACAGCATTACAAAATAAAGGACACAGTGTAGACAAGATTACAAACTAAAGGGCACATTGTGGACAGCATAACAAAATAAAGGACACAGTGTAGACAAGATTACAAACTAAAGGGCACATTGTGGACAGCATTACAAAATAAAGGACACAGTTGTAGACAAGATTACAAACTAAAGGGCACATTTTGGACAGCATAACAAAATAAAGGACACAGTGTAGACAAGATTACAAACTAAAGAGCACATTGTGGACAGCATAACAAAATAAAGGACACAGTGTAGACAAGATTACAAACTAAAGGGTACATTGTGGACAGCATTACAATCTAAAGGACACATTGTGTTCAACATTACAAACTAAGAGGCACATTGTGGACAGCATTACAAAATAAAGGACAAATTGTGTGAAGATTACAAACAAAAAAGCACATTGTGGACAACATTACAAACTAAGGGGCACATTGTGGAAAAGATTACTAACTAAAGGGCACATTGAGGAAAACATTACAAACTAAAGGGCACATTGTGGACAACATTACAAACTAAAGGGCACATTGTGGACAACATTACACACTAAGGGGCACATTGTGGACAACATTACACACTAAGGGGCACATTGTGGACAACATTACACACTAAGGGGCACATTGTGGACAGCATTTTGAAATGAAGTGCATATGTGGACAGCATTATAAATTAAATGGCACATTGTGGACAGCATTACGCATTAAAGGACACATTGTTGACAACATATCAAATTAAGGGGCACATTTTGGACATTACAAATTAAGGGGCACATTGTGGACAACATTACAAATTAAGGGGCACATTGTGGACAGCAATACAAATTAAAGGGGAACTCCGAGGAGAGGAAACTTTTTAGTACAGTCCCTGCCCTGCTACATGATGAAGCAAAGCTGTACACTGCAATTCTAGGATCTATAGATCACTTATAAATCAATAAAATCATACCTGCTCCTTTGATCTCCCGCACTCATGGGAAAAAAATTTCAGCCTGAGAGCTTCTTTCAGCAGCAGAGAGCAGGAGGTTTGTTGGGATGTGGATGCTAGGAGCTGCAGGATCATCCTACATTCCAGTGAGGAGTGATGATGATCCATTGAAAGTTGGAGAGATAGGAAGATACTATGTTCCTATGTGGGAGAGGAGACCATGCAGAGCTAAATTGATCAATTAATGATTTGCCTCTGCTCCTAGCCCCACAACAACAGTACACATTATGCATCATCATACAGCAGAGGATCACAGCATGTATTTGCATCTGCTTGGTGACATGATTGCTATTTCAAGCCTGGACCCACTATTTCATGCCCTCTCCCTATACAGAAGTGTGAGGAGGCTGGAATGTAGGATGAACCTGAAGATCCCAGGGTCCACGCCCCAAACACATCTCCTGCTTTCTGCTCCTACATGAAGCTGACATGATGAAATCTTATGTCCCATGAGGGAGGGTGAGTGCTGAGGAGCAGATATGATTTTATTGAATTATAAGTGATTTATAGATCCTAGAACTTCAGTGTACAGCTCTGCTTCATCATGTAGGAGGGCAGAAACTGTACTAAAACGTTTTCTCTCACTGGAGCTCCCCTTTATGGGGCATATTGTATCCAGCATTACAAATCAAGGAGCATATTGTGGACAGCATTATAAATCAAGGACACATTGTGGACAGCATTACAAATTAGGGGTAAATTGTGGACATTATATATAAAGGTGCACATTATGGACAAAATTACATATTTAAGGACACATTGTGAACAACATTATATTTCAGTAACAGAGGTCTGAACAGCACTATAATCAGGAGTGTATAGTCAGTGGCTTTATCATTTTTGGTGGGTCCTGTGTGGGAAACCTTTACATAGAGGCGATGTCATGTGGGACACCATTACGTATATTCAGGAGGGGCTATGTGCAAAGTATGATCATTACATAAAGAGTGCACAATTTGCAATGTGAACATTTTAAGGGGCACTGTGTATTACAATATTATTTTCTGATGTGAGCAAGTCCTGCAGAGAGGCATAGGGGCTGGGAGAAGACATCTTAAAGTCACTGATTGTCAGTATGTATCCTTGTGATTACATCTATTCACTTGTACAACCTGCATAATGATGTGTGGTACTAGAGATGAGTGGAGATGTCAGATTTGATTTTGACAAATCAAGCAGATTAATATGATTAACAGAGAATTTTTCCTCTGCAAAGTGAATAACCTTTATTATGCTTTTGGTTCTGGAGAAACATATCAGGGCATAATAAGAGTAAAATAAAAAAAAAATCAAATCAACTAATACTGATACTTTTTTCTGCTGCTCACTGACCCCGTTTTGTACTTTTTACTGCTGCCAAGCACCTACACCCTGGGCATCCCCATAGTCGGCATGAATTTTCAGACTTTATCAGGCTCGGGACGTACCTATGCAAGTGCATGTCCTAGTCACAGCCATAAATCCTGACCTAGCATGAAGATGCCCAAGGATTCAGCATGTAGCGGTCAGTAAGACAACGGGCCGAGTAATGATTGTGGGAGAGTGAACAGATCGGAGAAGTAAGGAATCAGGGTTGTCTTTTGTATTTTAATCCTTTTGCTGTCTCTTCATCTTAAAGGAAAATGGCATCAAGCAGACTTAATTTATGGGAACGAATTACAACTTTTTTGCACTTAGGAGAATATGGATTTTTAAACGATTTCAGCTAAACTCACTTTTATTCCAATAAATTCACCAAACTCTATATGGCATCATTTTTACTTTGAAGCAGTTTTCTTTCTGTAGCAGGGGATTGATGTCTCTTGGCAGTTGATTTGGTTCTGGTACCATATTTAAGAAATTAGATCAATCCTGTCATTGGTTAATGTCCTGTTGTTTCTTCTGGCGCCTCTTTATCCATTTTTTGTTCTGAAGCTGTGTGATTTAGGGTAGAGTCAAGGCCACTTTACACACACCAACGTCTGTGTCCAACTTCTGAACAGATCTCTGGTTGCAGTGAAATCATGGACACATTGTTCCATTTGTACACAGCCCAAAATGGAGCAATGTGTCCATGATTTCACGCAACAGTAATTGGTCAGAAGTGGTATAGATAAGTTGGTGTGTGTAAAGTGGCCCTAACCTCTACAACATGGGCAAGACCAAAGAGCTTTCAAAGGATGCCAGGGAAAAGATCCTAGACCTGCACAAGGCGGGGAATGGGCTACAAAACTGTAAGTAAGGCCTTGTTCACACACAATTTGGTTTTTTTTAGCACTCAAAAAACCACATGCGTTTTTCTAAGAGTGCCAAAAAGTGTCCCCTTTGGGTCTGAACGCTTTTCTGAAGTTTTTGATTTTTGACATTTTTTTCATTAAAAAACGGATATGCGGAAATCATGCTTAACGCAGGTGCCTATATTTGTTTAGTTTACCATAGGGCCCCATGTTAAAAAAAATGCATGCATTTTTGGAAACAACCCCTGCGTTTTTTACAGCACCCAAAAAACGCTGCATGCAGCGTTTTTTGGGATGGGGAAAAAAAACGCAAGTGTAGTGAAAAAAACGCAGCTACACTCAATTGCACCCTGTGTTAACGCATCTGCTTTTTTTTAACAGCTACAAAAACGCAGAGAAGCACAAAAAAGTTGATATGTGTGAACAAGGCCTAAGACGCCGGGTGAGAAGAAGATAACTGTTGGTGCAATAGTAATTAAATAGAAGAAATACAAAATGAGTATCATTTGACAAAGATCTAGTTCTTCATGCAAAATTTCACCTCATGGGGTATCCAGGATCACGAGGAAGGTGAAAGATCGGCCTAAAACTACATAGGGGGAACTTGTTAATTGTCACGCTTCCGGGGGAAGGCACCCTAGAGTGGACCTACTGGGCCGTGGTACTGAACTCCCCTGGGTGAGCTGGTCATAGTTTAACCAACCCCTATACAGGGATTGTCAGGGGCAAGCCCAGGGGGTCTAAATACCACAGCTGCTAGTACCAGGCAGGCGTCTCGTAGGGTTAGCCTATACTACGGTATAGCTAAGAAGGATTTGAGGGATCAAAGCCCGAAGCTAGGAGAGCAGGAATGGGTCTACCGGAGGAGACAACAAGGAGGGCCTGACTAACAGCCAGAGAAGCAGAGGAGGTGTCGATATACCAGAGCACGGACAGCTATTGTCAAGGGATGTCAGATGAGCCTGCCGGACCCACACACGGAGACGCTGACCCTGCCTAGTGCACCGCTGATTAGGTTCATGACTCCGACATTGTAGTGTGATGATGTGTGAGCCCAGTGGTCCATGACGCCGACCGTTGTAGTGTGCTGATGTGTGAGCCCGGTGGTCAGCAGACAGGAAAGGGACCCGGCGATGGCTCCGAGACACAGCATGCCTGGACGCCGGGTACCCAATCGGTAGAGGAGCAGAGGATGCAGACCCAGGAGAGGTGAGCTGGGAGCGGTGCCAGGGGACCTAACATTAATGATCTCAAGGCAGCTCGGACACTGTCACCAAGAAATCCATTGGTAATACATTATGCCGTAATGGATTAAAATCCTGAAGTGTCCACAAAGTCCCACTGCTCAAAAAGGCACATGTGCAGACCCATCTGAAGTTTGGAATGAACACCTTAGTGATTCTGAGAGTGATTGGGAGAAGGTGCTGTGGTCAGATGAGACAAAAATTTAGCTCTTTGGCATAACTCATCACTGTGTTTGGAGGAAGAGAAATGCTGCCTATGACCCATAGAACACCATCCTCACTGTCAAGCATTGTGGTGGAAACATTATGTTTTGGGGGTGTTTCTCTGCTAATTGCACAGGACTACTTCACTGCATCAATGTGATAATGGATGGAGCCATGTACCGTAAAATCCTAAGTAACAACCTCCTTCCGTCTGCCAGGACATTAAAAATGAGTCGTTGCTGAGTTTTCCACCATGACAATGACCCAAAACTTACAGTCAAGGCAATAAAGGAGTGGCTCAAAAAGAAGCATATTAAGGTCATGGAGTGGTCTAGTAAGTCTCCAGACCTTAATCCCATAGAAAATTTATGGAGGTAGCTGAAGCTCTGAGTTGCCAAGTGACAGCCTCAAAATATTAATGAGTTATAGATGTTCTGCAAAGAGGAGTGGACCAAAATTCCTCCTGACATGTGCCCGAAACTCATCATCAACTACAAGAAACATCTGACTGCCACAGGGTTTTGCCATAAAGTATTAAGTCTTGTTTGCCCGAGAGATCAAATACTTATTCCTCTCTGCAAAATGCCATTACATTTATATAATTTAGACAATGTGATTTTCTGGATTTTATTTTTGATATTCTATCTCTCACTGTTAAAATTAACCTACCCTTAAAATTATAGACTGTTCACCTCTTTGTCAGTGGGCAAACGTACAAAATCACAAAGAAATCAAATAATTATTTCCCCCCATTGTACACCAGCAATTGAGGAAATGGAGAGATTAATTTCTCCCTCTCCTCCTCCCTGTAATCTGATTACAGGATTGGATCACAGTTGCAAAACAACACTCATTACACTCACTGACAGAGCCTGAGGATCATTAGCATCGCATCAGATGAGATGCTCTCTAGTGATGGGCGAATCCTAAACTACTCGGAATCGCTAGATTCTGACGAGTCTGAGTCCAGGACTCGCTACTCGTTGCAAGTCTAGCGATTCCAATGTTAATGAATGGGGAGGCGAGTATTGCAGCAATTCCTCTGCTGCCGGACCCTATAAGGCAGTGATGGCGAACCTATGGCACGCGTGCCAGTGGTGGCACGCAGAGCCGCCTCCGCTGGCACGCGGCCTCGCCACCATACTGCCGGTTTGATCTGCCGGCGTGTGCCGCGCCGCGGGCAGATCAAAGCTGTATCTGAGCAGAGGAGACATTTCTCCTCTCTCACACACTTCTAGCCCCGCCCTCCCGGCCAGCGTCATGTGACAGCGGTCATGTGACGCGCCCGGCATCACGTGACCGCCCTCAGCGCTGGAGACAGGATGCAAGCTGCAGCAGCGGTGAAGGAAGAGAGGTGAGTATGAAATTTTTGTTTTTTTTTACCAGCAGCCAGGATGGGGCCATACAAGGAGGAGGCAGAATGATGGGGCAATACCTGGAGGAGGAGGATGATGGGGCAATACAAGCAGGAGGATGATGGGGCAATACAAGCAGGAGGATGATGGGGCAATACCTGCAGGAGGAGGATGATGGGGCAATACAAGCAGGAGGATGATGGGGCAATACAAGTAGGAGGATGATGGGGCAATACCTGGAGGAGGATGATGGGGCAATACAAGCAGGAGGATGATGGGGCAATACCTAGAGGAGGAGGATGATGGAGCAATACAAGCAGGAGGATGATGGGGCAATACCTGGAGGAGGAGGATGATGGGGCAATACAAGCAGGAGGATGATGGGGCAATACCTGGAGGAGGAGGATGATGGGGCAATACAAGCAGGAGGATGATGGGGCAATACCTGGAGGAGGAGGATGATGGGGCAATACAAGCAGGAGGATGATGGGGCAATACAAGCAGGAGGATGATGGGGCAATACCTGGAGGAGGAGGATGATGGGGCAATACAAGCAAGAGGATGATGGGGAAATACCTGGAGGAGGAGGATGATGGGGCAATACAAGCAGGAGGATGATGGGGCAATACAAGCAGGAGGATGATGGGGCAATACCTGGAAGAGGAGGATGATGGGGCAAAACAAGCAGGAGGATGATGGGGCAATACCTGGAGGAGGAGGATGATGGGGCAATACAAGCAGGAGGATGATGGGGCAATACAAGCAGGAGGATGATGGGGCAATACCTGGAGGAGGAGGATGATAGGGCAATACAAGCAGGAGGATGATGGGGCAATACCTGGAGGAGGAGGATGATGGGGCAATACAAGCAGGAGGATGATGGGGCAATACAAGCAGGAGGATGATGGGGCAATACCTGGAGGAGGAGGATGATGGGGCAATACCTGGAGGAGGAGGATGATGGGGCAATACAAGCAGGAGGATGATGGGGCAATACCTGGAGGAGGATGATGATGGGGCAATACAAGGAGGAGGAGGATGGGGCAATACAAGCAGGAGGATGATGGGGCAATACAAGCAGGAGGCTGATGGGGCAATACAAGCAGGAGGATGATGAGGCAATACCTGGAGGAGGAGGATGATGGGGCAATACAAGCAGGAGGATGATGGGCAATACCTGGAGGAGGAGGATGATGGGGCAATACAAGCAGGAGGATGATGGGGCAATACAAGCAGGAGGATGATGGGGCAATACCTGGAGGAGGAGGATGGTGGGGCAATACAAGCAGGAGGATGATGAAGCAATACCTGGAAGAGGAGGATGATGGGGCAATACAAGGAGGAGGAGGATGGGGCAATACAAGGAGGAGGATGATGGGGCAATACTAGGAGGAGGAGGATGGGGCAATACCTGGAGGAGGAGGATGATGGGGCAATACTAGGAGGAGGAGGATGGGGCAATACAAGGAGGAGGAGGATGGGGCAATACCTGGAGGAGGATGGATGATGGGGCAATACTAAGAGGAGGATGGATGGATGGGGCAATACTAAGAGGAGGATGGATGGATGGATGGATGGGCAATACTAAGAGGAGGATAGATGGATGGATGGGGCAATACTAGGAGGAGGCAGGATGGATGGGGCAATACTAAGAGGATGATGGATGGGTGGGGCAATACTAATAGGGGGCAGGATGGGCATATTATTATGTCATGGGGCAGGATGGGGCATATTGTTATGTGATGGGTCAGGATGGGGCAATACTAACAGGGGGCAGGATGGGGCATATTGTTATGTGATGGCAGGATGGGGCATATTTTTATGTGATGGGGACAAGGATGGGGCAGATTACTATGTAATGGAGGCAAGAATAGGGAAATACTACCAGGGGGCAAGTTGGGGCATATTACTATGTGACGGGGACAATGGTGGTGCAATAATACCAAGGGACAAGGATGGGGCACATTACTGCTGGATGGGGCATATTACTACATGGGGACAAGGATAAGACACATTACTGCAGGATGGGGCATATTACTTCAAGGGGTGCACCGGACCGGCCGGCTACTTACCGCTGCCTCTGCCGGCGCCGGCTGCAGACTCGCTCCCGAGTCTCTGCTGCTTTTTCCGGAGATTCCCGAACACTGACAGAAGCAGTGAATAAATTAACTTCCATCACTGCTCAGGAATCTCCGGCAGCAGAGTGAGTCTGACTGACAGCAGAGTTCAGCTCAGGTCATAATGACCTGAGCTGAACCTGACTGTTTAGTCAGTTCTCAGCTCTGCTACATCCCTGTGTGTCTAAGCACAGACAGGGATGTAGTAGAGCTGAGATTGCATTTTGGACTACGTCGGACGGAAGAGGATTTGTTAATTAAAGATGGAGTCCCTAATGTCTTTTTTTTTATTTTTAATAAAAAAAATTTTCTCTGTGTTGTGTTTTTTTTAAAACAATTTAATAGAACTTCATGGCGGTCATGTCTAATATTGGCGTGACCGCCATATATTTCGGGCTTAGGGCCAGCTGATAATACAAAGTTGGCCCTAACCTCTTTATTACCCAGTGAGCCACCGCACCAGGGCCACTGGAAGAGCGGGGTTCAGCGCCAGAGGATGGCGCTTCAATGAACGCGCCATCTTCTGGGGCGGTAATTTGCAGCGGGGGGTGCCCAGAAAGCTTGGGCCTCCCTGCGCTGCGGATTCCAGCCCCCAGCTGCTTAGCTGTACCTGGCTAGACATAGAAATTGCGCAGAGCCCCCGCATTTTTTTTTAATTATTTCATGAAATTCATGAAATAATAAAAAAAGGGCTCCCCTATATTCTTGTGTCTGGCCAGGTACAAATAGGCACCTGGGGGTTGGGGGCAGCCCGTCGCTGCCTGCTGGATTCGGCTGGTTACAGAAATATGGTAAAGCCCACGTCAAATTTTTTTCTGACAAATCCATAAAACAATTTAAATAAAAGGGACTGCATCTTTATCAAACTCCTGGACCATAGGCGAGGGGTTAATAAAGATGCAGTCCCTTTTTTAGGATTGTTTAATTGATTTTTCAGAAAAAAAATGACGTGGGCTTCGCCGTATTTCTGGAACCAGCCGGATCCAGCAGGCAGCGACGGGCTGCCCCCAACCCCCAGGTGCCTATTTGTACCTGGCCAGACACAAGAATATAGGGGAGCCCTTTTTTTTTTATTATTTCATGAATTTCATGAAATAATAAAAAAAAAATGCGTGGGGCTCCGTGCAATTTCTATGTCTAGCCAGGTACAGCTAAGCAGCTGGGGGCTGGAATCCGCAGCGCAGGGAAACCCAAGCTTTCTGGGCACCCCCTGCTGCAAATTGCAGCCCGCAGCCGCCCCAGAAGATGGCGCGTTCATTGAAGCGCCATCCTCTGGCGCTGAACCCCGCTCTTCCAGTGGCCCTGGTGCGGTGGCTCACTGGGTAATAAAGAGGTTAGGGCCAGCTTTGTATTATCAGCTGGCCCTAAGCCCGAAATTTATGGCGGTCACGCCAATATTAGACATGACCGCCATGAATTTCTTTTAAATTGTTTAAAAAAAAACACAACACAGAGAAATTTTTTTACCAGAAATAAAAAAAAAAGCCATTAGGGACTCCATCTATATTTAAAAAAATCCTCTTCCGTCCGACGTAGTCTAAAACGCGATGTCCTCTCTGCTACATCCCTGTGCATAGATATAGATGTCTATGCACAGGGAGTGAGCAGACTGAGAACAATCTCAGCTCTGCTACATCATCTCTGTGCACAGACGTTCATGTCTGTACACAGGGAGAGCAGGCGGGCTCTAGGACCCTGGAGCTGCCAGCAGCCCGCAAGAGAGGTAAGGAAAATTTCTCCTCCCTCCCTTCGCTCCCTGCTCGCTCCCCAGCCAGTCCTAACTTAGGATGGGGAGGGGGGAGACGGGGGGGGGGGGGGGGGACCGGACTCGTTACTGTGCGAGTAATCCCTGCGATTACTCGCACAGTAACGAGTCGGGCGAATTCCTTACTACTCGGCGAGTGCCGAGTAGTAATGAGTAGATTCGCCCATCTCTAATGCTCTCATATTGGATGCATACTCTAAAGTGACTTTAACACTATGCTGAGATCTGTCACTGTACCAGTACAATAAATTTGTGTAGATGTGAGGTTTATCAAGAACATGAGAAACCTAACCACATGGACTATGCATGGCTGTAATACTGCATATAATCATATAGATCTAAAATTAATTAAAGGTAACCTGACTGCTGATATGTGCAGCACAATCTGTACTCAGCATACATCAGATTATGGCTGTATGAGCTCAGCCAGGTACCTTCACTGGTTACTAGTTGGATAGGTGGGGACCCAGAGGATTTTTCTTCCCCGCTGCCCCGAACTGACAGGTCTTTTCCTATGTGCGCATATAGGCTGTGACATGTCAATCTCTTCAGTGGGCAGGGAGATGCCGTAAGGGACCCACCTGTCTGATGTGTGCTCCATGCCGTCTGTTAAAAGTGTTTTTTTACTCTGAGACACTTCAGCATTTCAGAGTGAAACGTACCTGAGATCATACAGCCACCATCTGATATGGGCTGCAAATAACAGCTGTCAGGTTCAGGATAATATGTATTATCCAGATATAGCAAGTAGGTATTCATATGTATATTATTATATTGCTGCAATCCAGTCTAAAACTCATGGGTCAGGGAATACACATCAGAAAAATATATAGCATACTAATGAGGACACAATATTTATAATGCTGCCAGCACTTTATTTTGGTTACTGCAAGTATATATAGATACATATATGTAATGTATATGTGTATGTGTACACCCATATATATAGTTTATATAAATGCATATATGTACAGTTTGTGTGTGTTGATATATATATATATATATATTATATATATATATACATATATATACATATACACATTATATATACATATATAAACACTGTGGATACGTATATGTTATATATACCTATATCTACTGTATATACATGTATATATTTATTTATTTATATATATATATATATCTATATAACCAGAAAACATTTCTCTGCAGCACTCAACTACTACCAATAATGCACACATGCTAACAATCGGTATATGAGGAAAAAATTAAAAACTACATTTTTTTAAAAAAAACCTCAATATTCTTATTTTTTATTTTCTGAGGTTCTTGGTACATACATTCGCCAATGTCTGCTTGCTCATCCACCATGACAGGTGACCTCAGGTCTGATGAGTCCTACACTGACATCCCTGTCCTTCTTGTCCTCCCTGTCCCACTTCTAAGTGGGTAGACTCCATCTCAACCTCAGACCACCTGGGGGCGATGAGGGTACTAAGTGCAGACATGGAGCCAGCAACTCCACATATTAGACAAAAAAACAGAAAAAACTGCACAGCATGTCTGCACTTAGCACCCTCATCGCCCACAGGTGGTCTGAGGTTGAGATGGTGTCCACCCACTTAGAAGTTTTTTATTTTTTCCTCATATATAGGCCACTTGTTAGCATGTGTACATTATTGGTAGTAGCTGAGTGCTGCACAGAATTTTTTCTGGTTGTTTGTTCCAGCGTCCTGCTGGCACCAGTCACACTATGTCTTTGAGTGCTGTGCAGTTTTTTCTGTTTTTTTATCTATCTATTATCTATCTATCTATCTATGTATCTATTATCTATCTATCTATATTATATATATATATAGTATATACATACATATATAGTGCATGTCAATGATCTAGAATATCATTAAAAATCAAGGCATTATTGCCATGTTTCAGGGCATTTCTGGGTTTCTGGAAGCCCTGAAACACATTGACTAATAAATCAATATTATATTAACCCTTTGATGTCTCATGGTATATGGCAGTGCGGTTTTTAACCCTTCATCCTACCTACTTTAATTTTCTGAGGTAATGACCTCTGGATTTTCATTGGCTGTAATCCATAATCATCAACATTAACAGAAAGAACACTTGAAATAGATCACTCTGTGTGTAATGACTCTATATAATATATGGTTTTCACTTTATTAAATTACTGAAATAGGTTACCTTTTTGATGATATTCTAATTTATTGAGATGCACTAGTATATGTATACCTATCTATCTAATCTATCTCTCTATCTATCTATCTATCTATCTATCTATCTATCTATCGATTGGAAAGGGATACACACGGCATCCTTCTGGTGTACATCAGAGTACAGCTCTGCTGAGCCTATGGTTGGCAGACCTATGGTCTGGTACTGTGTGTTTCAGTGTTATTTTCACTCTTTGCATCCAAGGTTGCAGTTACAGTTAGTTACAATCAGTGAGTGGTTGCATCCTTGTATTTCTATTATAGTGCTTATTTTTCTCATAGAGGAAGGAAATAGCTAAGGAGAGCAGACACAATGCATGACAGTGCAGACAGAAGGAGCATTGTGATGAGGATGAAGAACAGGTGCCATCCAGGTGCATGAAGCAGTGATGTCATTGCTCCCCAGGTCTCTCCATCTATTGCTCTATCATGTCATGATTGGAGTTCATCTATTATCCATTATTAACTCTTACTCACCAGTAATTCTTTGTTGTGATCTAAATAAGCAGCTCGGAAGCTGTGACAAGTGGGAGCTGTCAGCTCCTCTCCTCCCAGGATACTGAAGCTCTGTAATGGGAGAGGGAGGTGCAGGACGATCACACCCACCATCCATGCAGCTCTTTCACAAATCTATGACGTGTGTGTGTCATCATCACAAGCTCCACTACCAACAACAAAAAGAAGGAGGTGAAAACGTGCAGTGTGCTGCTTGTGCTCTGCATGGAGGAGATGCTGGAGCTCCTGCCCTGCTCCCTCTGCAGCTTCACATAGGCTCCTTCCCTGGAGACATATAGTGTACAAGACAGAGCTGCTCAGGCTGGAGAGGCAATCAGCTCCTGAAGACACAGCCCAGGTAAGTGCATTCACCTATTCTACATCCAGAGCAGGGAAGGACTCCTGAAGTCAGGCTCCACACTCTGCTCTGGGTTAAGGAAACTACTTACTGTCAGCCTGTAATCACCATCAGGCTCCTGCTTCAGATGAAGAGAACAGGCTTTTGATCTTAGCTCTTCATTGGCTCAGCTTCTTGATAACTTGGCTGTGTTGTCCTTGAAGGATCACTCCATGCTTTGAGGTGGAGATGGGGAGAGGTCATCTGAGCATTAATATGCAGTTTGTAATGGTACAAGTGTGAGGACACCAACAACTACCAGTGTCAGAGAAGGGCAGCATGAACAGAATGAATGTGCTCAGTGCTATGGATGACATGTGTGCTGTGTGCTTTATAAACTATTCCCAGAAGATACAATTGAAAGGTACATGTGACATATTGTTATGCTACAATGTGTTGGGGTCATTAGTGAGTAATATGTCTTTGGCAGTCAGACAGACAGCCACATTGTCCTTTACCTGACAGTGCCTCAATGTGACAGAATGACACTATAGGTCACCTATGGGAAGGGACATCTGTGCTTCAGTGCTACCATGGAGGGATGGGTGAGGAATGGCTAACAAGTTACTTCTCAAAGATTACCCAAAGAAGTCTGACAAACTGAACATAGAGTGTTATAGATGACCCTAAGCAATTCTAATCATATGGTAGCATCACATGTAGAAAAGGATAATTAGCTCAAGGTATAACAACTCAATATAATAAGCCAATATTTTACATATAGTGCTGTAAATTCATATAAGTCATTTAGTAATTTCCATAGACTTCAAGAAAGAAAACTATGATATGCCATTGACCTCCATAGCCCCCACCCTAGATCTGTCCCCATTCATCATTCCTTCAGTCCTCCCACCAGCCCCACACTCCCTATACCTATTGTACATGTGCTTTGGCTAAACTGTATTTAGTCCTGGCAATAAAGCTGCTTTGAATCTTAAAAAAAAAACAAAAAACGTAGACTCTATCTATCTATCTATCTATCTATCTATCTATCTATCTATCTATCCATCTATCTATCTATCTATCTATCTATCTATCTATCTATCTATCTATCTATCTATCTATCTATCTATCTATCTATCTATCTGTCTATCTATCTATCTATAACACTGCAAGTTACACTGTCGAAATGCAAACTGTCTTGATCAATCACAAAACAAAAATCACTGATAATTTTAAAAGTTAATAACATTACGTATTTTCTATCTACTCTATCTATCTATCCATTATCTATCTATCTATCTATCTATCTATCTATCTATCTATCTATCTATCTGTCTATCTATCTATCTATCTATATCAGCAAAAAAACTGCAAAGCACTCGTTACACTGTGCGAAAGGTGCAAAGCTGTGCTGCTGGATCAACATGCAACAAAAAAAAAAAATCACTGCAATAATGGTTTGAGAAAGAAATTAAAAAACATCAGTTTTTTCTAAAAAACTCAGTACTCACTTTTTTTATTAAAAGCCGGGGTCTTGGTACACTTATTGGCCAATGTACGCCTGCCCTCCGGCCACGTCTCGGCGGCCCGGGGTCCGGAGGGTCCTAACGCTGACATCCCTGCCAGATCCTTGTCCTGTGGACTCCCTGGTCCTTCTGACCTCATCCTGATCCCTGAGCACCTGGGGTCGGTGGGGCTGCTCCACCCAGCTGCAGATTGCACCCCCACCGACCCCAGGTGCTCAGGGATAATGTCAGCGTTAGGACCTTCCGGACCCCGGGGCCGCCGAGACGTGGCCGGAGGGCAGGCGTACATTGGCCAATGAGTGTACCAAGAGCTCCGGCTTTTAATAAAAAAAGTGAGTACTGAGTTTTTTAGAAAAAACGGATGTTTTTTAATTTTTTTCTCAAACCATTATTGCTTGTCAGCACACACTTGTTGGTTAGACTGAGTGCAGCAGTGATTTTTTGTTTTTTGTTGCATATCTATCTATCTATCTATCTATTCATTATCTATCTATCCATCAATGGCAGCCGTCACATGCTACGATATCTGTAAAGATATTGCTGAAACGTTGCAGATTTGCAGTCAATCTTACAAGCGATAAGTGGTCTGATCATTCATCGCAGATATGAGATCCGGACCCCACATCAGACGATGTTGATCATGCAATCTGCTGCATCGTTCTGTGTGACACCGCGATAACCGATCTCCTTACCGATTTTGCCTATTCACATCACTGACAAGCATCAATCACTGGTTGTGCAAACGATACCTGCACGCGACGTTGTTACTGCGTCCTGAACGTTATCAATACATGTGACACCTCACTAACGATGTTGTCCACGAGCGCGCACCACTGACATCGTTATTGAGTTCCCTCACAAAATCGTAGTGTGTGACGCTAATACACATCAGTTTTGCCAAAGCAAGTGTACAAAGGGGAATAGGGATAGGGACTGTAGGAATATATTGGATAGGGATGTAGGAAAGGTGAATAGGGACACCTCAAGTGTGGGGGCTGTAGGAGCAATGGTGGGGACAGATCCAGGGTTGGGGCTATAAGAACAATGGATGGGCAGATTCAGGGCGGGTTATGGAAGTCTGTCTATTTTTATCTATCTATATCTATCTATATCTATCTAATCTATCTATATATTGATCTACTGATCTATAGATCTATCTAAAGGGACCATTACATGCTTCAATGTCGTTAAGATATCACCAACGATGTTGTGTGAGCGCGGTCGTTAGTACATCTTTTTTACATTGTTGGTGAGATGTCACACTTGTAGATATCGTGACGATGCACCAACGATGTAGCGAGCAGCTATCGTTTGCACAACCCAGCAAATGATCCTTGTTCACTGATGTGAAAACATGAAGTCATGAATTACATCGTTATCGCAGTGTCACACAAAACAATGCAGCAGGTTGGCTGATCTAGGATCATCTGATTTGAGAACATGTTCCCAAATCTGCAATAAACGATCCAACGATTTATCGTAATGAAATCTTGGTGTTACACGCAACGACGTCTTATGGCCACTTTACACGCGGCAACAGGAAGATAGAAAACAGCAGGTGTCGGAGACAATTGTACCTTTTACCTTCAAAACTCCTTGAAGTGGCTGCGTGTGATTCAGGTATCTGCAAGGTGTTTTGAAGGTAAAAGGTACAATTGTCTCCGACACCTGCCGTTTCTATCTTCCTGTTGCCGCGTGTAAAGTGGCCATTAATGATGTTGTTTCAATGACTCCAAACCCGTGATGTTTCAGCGATATCGTTCACGATATCGTACTGTGTAACGGGCCTTAACTAATATCTATGCACCTCATATCTATCTATCGATCTATTGATCTATCTAAGGTGGCCGTCACACACTACGATTTTGTGTGGGAACTCAATAACAATCTCAGGGGTGCGCGCTTGTGGACAACATGGTTAGTGAGGTGTCACATGTATAGATAACGTTCAGGACGCAGCAGCGATGTTACGTGCAGGTATCGTTCACACAACCAGTGATTGATGCTTGTCATGATGTGAATAGGTGAAATCGGTAAGGAGATCGGTTGTCGCGGTGTCACACAGAACGATGCAGCAGATTACATGATCGACATCATCTGATATGGGGTCTGGTTCTCATATCTGTGATTAACGATCTGACCACTTATCGCTAGTCACATCATGCTGTCACACACAAAGATGTCGTAGGAGCGATGCCAAATCAGGCAGATTTCAGCGATTTCTTTACGTATATTGTAGCATGTGACGGCCGCCTAAGGCTAGGGTCACACTTGCAGATTTTACATGCGTTTTTGGAGACCTGCGTTTTTTAAAAACGCACCCATAGGACCCCATGCAAAAACGCATGCCCCAATAGCAAAAACGCATGCCTAAAGTGCCATGCGTTTTTGTGTGCGTTTTTGCACTTATGTGAGGAGCTGCCATCAAAAACGCATGAAAAACGCATGGTACATTAGTACCATTTAGTACCATGCAAAAAAGCATGCGTTTCCTTTAGGGGCCCATGTTAAAAAAAAGCATGCGGTATTAAAACAGCACCAAAAAATGGTGCATGCACTATTTTTTGGTGCTGATTCAAAAACGCATGGAAAAACGCAGGCTGTCACAAATCACCTTAAAAAACACATGCAGAAATGTAAAAAAGCATACAGAAACGCATGCTTATTTTTAAGGCACAAAAAAAAACGCATGCCAAGTGTGACCCTAGCCTAATATCAATTTGTAACTCTTTATCTCAGGTACAGAGTATGCAGACAGCACTTTCAATGTAGTAAACGTCATATAAATCAGTATTCTGAGTTAAGGTGGATTCAGATAGATAAGATGAGGCTTCTTCCATGTGCTCAGCCTGCATTTGAGCAACATCTAACAATGTAAAAGAAGTCAATATAATTAAATGATTGGTTCATTCTCACAGACATTTTTGCTCATGGTATTTCCAATTCTGTCACTTACTCCACAATTGTTCCTTGGCAACAGAATAGAAGCTGTCACTTTGTCAGTAAACAGTGTTATTGAGAAAAATAATCCAGTTTGTAGCATGTTGCTAAGGAGCAACTAACACAATGTGATATGTGGCAAAAATGAGTAAAATTATGTTTATATTTGTAGCCATGTTCACACTTGGCTTTTTGTGGCTCTTTATGGTTTCCATAGTAACATCACACATGTGCGCGACATGTTGCCTTTAACGCAATACAGTTTTTACAACATGGCGCAACACTGAAAGCTAAGTGACACTAGGAACGTTAAAATGAGAAGCAGTGATGATCGTATACATTGTTTTTTTTTTATTGACTTTTGTTCTAAAATTTATAAAATACTTTAAAACAAATATCTTGGAAATGTGTAAAATTTCATGTGACACCTGATTTCAAATCTCAATAATAATCTGATTCATCAGAAGGTACTACAGAGTAACTGTTGTCACGATATTATTGGAGTTGGTGCGAGTAATCTGTGACAGCTAGAAAGGAGCTCTGAGAACTGCCTCTTACATAACGGCATCCACAGCTCCTCATTTGGTCAGCCAACCTACTCTGACATTGTCATTACTGCGCGAAGCCAACATGACATCAATAGACTGTTTAATCAAAGTAAGAGCTGTGGAGAATGTCACATAAGAGACTGTCCCAAGTCCAAATTGGGTGTCTCTGCACACCCCCCAATGACTGGCTACCTTCATGCTCTGACGTGTGGCCTATGTCCTAGCTCAATGCCATATCTCTGGCCAGAAAGCAGCAGCCCGGCACTGTAATGTCAGACCTCTGGACCTTGACCGGTGTCATCTGGTCTTCCTTAGTTACTTCAACTGGTGCAGGTCACAGGCTTCTAGTGGCGCTAATCATAGCTCTTTTACTGATGCGGGTCACGGGTATCTACTATCATGGGTAATGGCTTCATAGGTCACCAATTTTCCTTTCAGCTCAGGTGACTGATCTCCCATTCAGCTTAGGTCCTTTGTCTTCCTCTCAGTTTAGGTAGCTGATTTTCCTCTCAATCCAGGTAACAGATCTTCTTTTCAGCTCAGGTCACTGATAATCCTCTCAGCTTAGGTCAAAGATCTTCCTCTCAGCTCTGGTCTCTTACCTTCCTCTCAGCTCAGGTCACCGATCTTCATCTCAGCTCAGGTCAAGGATCTTCCTTTCAGCTCTGGTCTCTTACCTTCCTCTCAGCTCAGGTCACCGATCTTCATCTCAGCTCAGGTTAAGGATTTCCTCTTAGCTTAGGTATAGCTCAGGACTCCTTTGGACTGTGACCATTCTAAGAACCCTTCTGTGACAAAAGGGCTGCAAACCCACTTCACTGCTACTTACTTCTTTCAACCTGATTCTGGCTCCATCTGCGACACAACTGTTACATGACCCAGCATCTCTTCTAAACTCTTCCCTCCAGGAAACACACACTAAACCTTTTTAGTTCCTGTTTTCTCTTATTACCTTCAGCCAGCAGATGGCATTGTTTCTTTGCAGACACTATGAGAGGTTAGCTGTATGCATTCTTATCTTAGCTGTGTCTTCTGCTTAACTGTCTCCCTTACACCCTTCCAGTGGCCACATATTAGTTATGTGGTACATGGACCAAACATTGATGTTCACTAACTCTAGTTAATTAAAAAAATGGAGTTGATGCCTAAAGTAAATTATAAATCAAAGAGCAAATTTTAAATTATATGCTGCAAATCACACAGGCAGCTGGCTTGTACAGGCATCTTTAATTCTCACATGGTTCCAAGTCTTTTTAAACCTCACACAAGACTTGCTGTAAAAATCAATATGATTTATCAACTGAACACAGAAACAGCGACAGAGAAATAAATTGTTCTTAAGTAAGAATGATGCTTGATTTAAAGTGTAGAAGAGACCTCCACACAACAGAAACCTGGGAGTAGCACAATGCCTGACCTAGTCATTTCTAGTTAGACAATAGTAAGCTCTGTGTGAATTTTATTTCAGCAATTATTCCACAGTTTTCTAAAGATTTCTATACATTAAACGCCTTCCTTATGATGGAGTTTAGGAAATGAAAAGAGTGATGCTATTTTCAGGTAAAGTTTAAACAGTTTATAACAGAAATGTCAATAATGCAGCATCCACTGGTAGAGATTTATCATTACCAAGGATATTTCTATACTGTCTTTATGAAATACTAAAGCTAGGGCTACATAGCAATTGAGGAAATAGACACAAGACCATGACAAGCAAGTCAGAAAACTTTGGAGTCAGTGGGATTTTTGTTACTTGCTTGTGACTGTCATATTAACTGACAGCTCACAATGTGATTCCATTCACCTAGATTACGCTTCAATGTAGCAAAAGCAAACAGCAATTTTTGGCTTCTTTCCATAAAGACACTATGGACACTCTGAAAGAGTAATAGCGGTGAGTGCAATTACAGCTACTAAAGAACCTTTAAAGAGCGTATTATGGGTTATTACAACTAATTATTTCATTTATCTGCAGGGTCAATGAGTCAATTTTAGTCTTCTAGAGGTGGTTGCTATTTTTACTGAAAATAAACTCCTAATAACTCATCTCTGAGGACTGGTAAATAGTATTGGAAAAACTCTTACTGGACTGTGATTATGCCGATTGTGTCTTCAGGGAGAAGGTAGAAGAATTCTAGAAGCACATATTGGTGGTAGCAATCCTAAAAGTCAAAACTGACCCTTTAACGAGCCTTGTAATAGTATTTAGGATTTATGTTAGATCAGAACCCCAAAAAAATCCTGAATCATAATGCAAGGCTCGTTAAATGGTGAATTTTGACTTTTAGGATTGCTTCTACCAGTATGTAATTCTAGAGTTCTTCTCCCTGAAGAGACAATTTACATGTTCCCCAGAGGAGCATTGTCATTGTAAGTCTCGTCATGCCGGATGCCACATTGGTGTGTCAATCTCCACAAGGAGAAAAGCTTTTCCCTTGAATTGTGATTAGAATGACTTCTTGGAGAGGGAGAAAAGGTTAAATACTGTAAAAGTCTGGTCTTTCAGACTTAGGGATGAGGAGTCAGCTGTCCTTTAAAAGTTGACTCTAATATGTTTGATGCTTTCCTGATGTGGTTAGAGGGTGACAGCTTTAAAATTGCCACCTGATATTTACGAATGTTGAGAATGGAGATCAAACAGAGGTCCAAATGATTTCATGTTGGGGGTCTCCTTTAATGTTAGGAGTTGTTATAATGGGTGCAGCTGTCAAACCAATTATTCCTTCCGGTGTCACAGAATTCACAAAGCATGCATGTTTGCATGAACATGTTACAGAATCCCTTTCAGTGTTTGATGCTCAGTCATTAATCAGGCATTTGCGCTTTGCCATAGCTTATTACTAGCTTGGCTGTATAGAACCAAAATATCCATTATTCTTCCATGAAAATAAATACATATGTTTGTTCTTTGAAAGAAAAAAAGCAATGTAATCATTTTTCATGACCTAGTCGCATTGCAGTCTTTAATGATACATTCATGTATTATGGTAAGTACTGTTAAGTTATGTGCTCTGTCTCAACGATCATTTCACCATTATGAATGGATAGAAATTCTTTAACAAAGATTGCTGATTGGAAAAAATTCAACACTTGCGAAAAATGTTGGTGTTTCCATGATAATCAATCTAGAAAGCTGAAACTGTATTTTGTATTTTACATCGAGCAAAGCTTTTATTGTCTAATGTAATCAGATTTGTGGTGCTCTTGCAGAGCTAAAATAAGGCATGGAATTTAAGATTATATTTAAAGATTTGCAAAAAAGTTGTGTTATGCCTTCTGCTGGTGATAAATATATATAATGTGTGTATACAAATATTTAAATGTATAGAGATTCAGTACTTTTTGCCATTGACTCTGATTCAATGGAAATACCACCTAGTTATGTAAGTTATATTGCCCTATGTATCATGTTATTTTATGTGTTACTGATGTAGCATTCTTTAACCCAGAGGTCCCCAACATGTCTGATCTCAAGAACCGCATTCATATGTGAAAGGGTCACGAGCTACATCTATCTCCCACCCCCTCTTAGTACTGACACCCAGAGCCCCCATAACTAGTATAATGGCTGCCCAAACCTTTCCATATAATTCACACCAAGGCAATACAACAAGATCCAGGGGTCCCTACATTGCCAGCATTCAGATCTGCTGTTCTCTGTGGAGCTACTCTTAAAAGCCACCATCTGGAGACTGCCTCTACATAGCTGTTATCTAGACCTGATGCTAATGCTCCAAGCTGGAATAAGTCATGAGTCACACATCACGAGCCCGCGAGCCACATGTGGCTCCTGAGCTATAGATAGGGGACCCCTGCTTTAACCTAACACACTACTGTATCATGATGCTGAAATGTGTGTCATGTTAGAAAACGTTACATATGTTTTAGTACGGTATGTTATGTCAGCTGTGTACTGCCACACGTGTACTAAAACTAGGTAGTGTGATAAAGGTCTTGTTTTCTCAAATACTCAAAGGGAAGGAGAGAGGTTATATCTGTATAACCAAAAACAGTATTCCATCATGATTACACATCCATTTACTGAAATAAGGCAAGTCATAAAATTATAGATTCTGTTTAATGTCTTTTCTATCCATGTCCTTTTGTTTGTGGAAAATGATAGTATGGCTGATGAGCAAGAAAAAGTCAGAATACAGTGAATTACAATAAATGGATATATCGAGGGACATGTTCAAGTACGATTTTTGGCTATAGAGAAGTAAACACTCCCTAATGGAATGCTTAATGGTTAGTGTTTTTCTTATGTGAATCCAGCCATATAGTTATGTGTGTTCATCTCACCATAACCAATACATGTTAATCTCATTTTATTTGATGTTGAAAATTAGACAGTTTTCTATTTAATTTGAAAAGTTAACTCATTTAGAAATTGATGGCAGCAACATATCTCAAAAAAGTTGTGATGGGGTTAAAAAGCTGGAAAAGTAAGTAAAAGTAAGACAAATAGCTGAAGGGTCTATTTTTAACTAATTCACATCATTGTGTATGCAAATAGTATGTTAGAGAGGCAGCGTCTCTCAGAAGCAAATGTAGTCAAAGGTTATCCAGTCTAGGCACATATGCTTCTCTTGGACAAAGCTCACTTACAATGAACTGAAGCAAAGTGAAAAAACTGTGTCCAGATTAATAAACATATTCTTTATAAAACCATGGACACCATGTTAGGCAGATTCAAAAGTAGAGGGACCATCCAGCTTGTTATCACTGCACAGGTCCAAATCCTGAATCTCTAATGGTATGGCATTGCATTAGTGCATATATCATAAGCCCCCATTACACATAGCGAGATCGCTAACGAGATCGCTGCTATGTTTTGTGATGCAACAGCGAGTTCGCCAGCGATCTTGCCATGTTTGACTCGTAGCAGCAACCAGGCCCCCGCTGTGAGATCACTGATCGTGTCTGAATGTCCTGGACCATTTTTTGATCATTGGTTTCCTGCTGGGCAGCATGCATCGGTGTGTTTGATGCCTTAACAACAAACTCAGAATGACTCAGAACTCAGTAGGTCTGAGTCGTCAGACTAGCTGCTGTGTGACAGAGTCCCATCGATCGCCGAGGTCTTTATAGGGGCGCTGTATCATTGCTGCATCGTTGAGTAGATCTGACTGTTTGACATCTCACCAGCAACCACGTAGCGATGTTCCAGCAATCCCTGCCAGTCATATGTTGTCAGAATCGCTGGAACATTGTCAAGTGTAACGGCACCCATAGGCATCCTTTACATCAATGTTTCCCAACTCCAGTCCTCAAGGCACACCGACAGGTCATGTTTTCAGATTTCCTTAGGATTGCATAGGTGATAATTTAATCACTTGCACAGGGGATAATTCCATCATCTGTCTAATGATAGGAAATCCTGAAAACATGACCTGTTGGTGTGCCTTGAGGACTGGAGTTGGGAAACCCTGCTTTACATCACCTTAGGCACTATGAATGCTGAGAATTACAATCCAGTTTTAGAATAATTTATGCTCCCATGTGGATAGTATCTGTGTCAGGAAACACCTTTCATGTTGCAGCAATGCAATGCTAAACCACAAATTGCATCCATCAAAACAGCAGGTCTTCACAGAAGACAGTTCAGATGAACTGTGCTGATTGCAGTCAAGACCTTTCACCAATGCAAACATTTGGCACATTTTGAAACCAAAGAGCTGGCAAACAGGTGATGTACTTAAGATTCTATCAAAACTCCAGCAATTAGTCTCCTCACTTCCCAAATATATGCATAAGACTGTTGGTAAAAAGAGGGGATGTTACACAATGATAGATTTAGCCATGTCTCAACTTTTCTGAGATGTGTTGCTGTCATCCATTTATAAATGAGTTAATTTTTTTTCCAAATTAAATGGACAAATGTGTAATTTCAAACTTCTGGTATGTGAATGTGTAACGGTAACGTTCAGAGTTTATAATGTACACCTATTATCCCATGCTGAACATTGAAAACACAGACTTCTAACTAGTAGTCCGTGTTACTGTTAGGGTTGAGCACCAAATAAAGCTTGTTAATAGGCTGTTTCTCGGTTGATAAAAATGCAATCAGACTCTTTTATCCCCTGGTTACCATGTCCACCCTCTGTGCTGGCATCTGTGATATGTTGCAGTCAGTCTGCTGTTTCTTGCAGTTGTTTTTATGGGTTAGTGCTTATTTCTTTTTACATGCAGGTTTAGTAATAGACACCTCTTCATTAACAACACAGGGCTTGATGGCAGCTGTGATTTTCCACATGTTACAGCTATTATCAACCCCATATATTACTTTGATTGCTATTAACACCAGGGCAATCAGGATGAGCATGGTAAAGCACCAGATGTAGCACATCTAATGTCATGCAGCCCACAGCCATCTGCTTTATCTGAGCTGGTTGGGAGAGATAAAGGGGCCCCACACCGTTATTTTTCAATTATTTATTTATTTAAGACATTGGGTCCATTCTAGCTTACCTTGCTTACCAGCCAAGGTAAAGCCATCAAATATGGGTTGGTATTTTCAGGCAGGAAAGCTCCATGGATATTAGCCTGATATAAGCAAGCCCCCAGCTGATGGCTTTACCTTGTCTCGTTAAGCAAAAATAGACTAGAGTCCAAATCATTTTTTTTTATATATATATATATATATATATATATATATATATATATATAATAATACATTACATTTGCAGCTGTCAAGCTTGGATTAGGAGTGCAGACAGCCAATGTGAGGATTGCAGGAATAGGTCAGACTGACTGCAACCAACCACAGATGCTGGCACAAAAGGTGAGGGGTATTTATAGCCATGTGACTGCAGTCATTCACAGATGCTGGCACAGAGGGTGGGTGGAGGAAGCAGGGACTATTCATGTGGCTTAATGAGTGGACAGAAAAGAGTCTGACTGCTGTCTTATCTTCCGGGAAACACGGCATTTACAATTGTAATGCTCATACCCCTATTTTCTTACCTTTTGCAGCCCCTTAACCCTTACTTTGACCATTTTACAGCACTTATATTCGGGTCCATATTCACTTATACTGGGTTTGCGGTCCAGAGGTCAAGGTCAAGTTAGGTCCGGGTCCCAACTTGTTTTAAAATTGTAGCCGAACCTAGCAAACCTGAATTTTTATGAATCCACTCATCTCTAGTTATGAATAAAAAACCTCTATAAAATGTTTCCTAATGAAATCATTATTTTATCTTTACATTTTATGCAACGACCCAGCTTTTTCTAAATTGATGTTCTAGATGATTAGCTAAGGAACTTAGAAAGGTTTTTTGCACAAGAGCAAATGCTGCCTCCAATCAATATAATAGTACAAGTGTTATATACAGTTAGGGCCAGAAATATTTGGACAGTGACACAATTTTCGCGAGTTGGGCTCTGCATGCCACCACATTGGATTTGAAATGAAACCTCTACAACAGAATTCAAGTGCAGATTGTAACGTTTAATTTGAAGGGTTGAACAAAAATATCTGATAGAAAATGTAGGAATTGTACACATTTCTTTACAAACACTCTACATTTTAGGAGGTCAAAAGTAATTGGACAAATAAACATAACCCAAACAAAATATTTTTATTTTCAATATTTTGTTGCGAATCCTTTGGAGGCAATCACTGCCTTAAGTCTGGAACCCATGGACATCACCAAACGCTGGGTTTCCTCCTTCTTAATGCTTTGCCAGGCCTTTACAGCCGCAGCCTTCAGGTCTTGCTTGTTTGTGGGTCTTTCCATCTTAAGTCTGGAATTTGAGCAAGTGAAATGCATGCTCAATTGGGTTAAGATCTGGTGAATGACTTGGCCATTGCAGAATGTTCCACTTTTTTGCACTCATGAACTCCTGGGTAGCTTTGGCTGTATGCTTGGGGTCATTGTCCATCTGTACTATGAAGCGCCGTCCAATCAACTTTGCAGCATTTGGCTGAATCTGGGCTGAAAGTATATCCCAGTACACTTCAGAATTCATCCGGCTACTCTTGTCTGCTGTTATGTCATCAATAAACACAAGTGACCCAGTGCCATTGAAAGCCATGCATGCCCATGCCATCACATTGCCTCCACCATGTTTTACAGAGGATGTGGTGTGCCTTGGATCATGTGCCGTGCCCTTTCTTCTCCAAACTTTTTTCTTCCCATCATTCTGGTACAGGTTGATCTTTGTCTCATCTGTCCATAGAATACTTTTCCAGAACTGAGCTGGCTTCTTGAGGTGTTTTTCAGCAAATTTAACTCTGGCCTGTCTATTTTTGGAATTGATGAATGGTTTGCATCTAGATGTGAACCCTTTGTATTTACTGTCATGGAGTCTTCTCTTTACTGTTGACTTAGAGACAGATACACCTACTTCACTGAGAGTGTTCTGGACTTCAGTTGATGTTGTGAACGGGTTCTTCTTCACCAAATAAAGTATGCGGCGATCATCCACCACTGTTGTCATCCGTGGACGCCCAGGCCTTTTAGAGTTCCCAAGCTCACCAGTCAATTCCTTTTTTCTCAGAATGTACCCAACTGTTGATTTTGCTACTCCAAGCATGTCTGCTATCTCTCTGATGGATTTTTTCTTTTTTTTCAGCCTCAGGATGTTCTGCTTCACCTCAATTGAGAGTTCCTTTGACCGCATGTTGTCTGGTCACAGCAACAGCTTCCAAATGCAAAACCACACACCTGGAATCCACCCCTGACCTTTTAACTAGTTCATTGATTACAGGTTAACGAGGGAGACACCTTCAGCGTTAATTGCAGCCCTTAGAGTCCATTGTCCAATTACTTTTGGTCCCTTGAAAAAGAGGAGGCTATGCATTACAGAGCTATGATTCCTAAACCCTTTCTCCGATTTGGATGTGGAAACTCTCATATTGCAGCTGGGAGTGTGCACTTTCAGCCCATATTATATATATAATTGTATTTCTGAACATGTTTTTGTAAACAGCTAAAATAACAAAACTTGTGTCACTGTCCAAATATTTCTGGCTCTAACTGTATAATAACAACTTATGGAATGTAATCTGACTAGTGATGAGCGAGTGTATTTGTTACTATTCGTTGCTCGCACGGATAGTACGGTATTCAAGATACTCATGACTTGGCAAGTATCATGAGTGATGTGTCCAGCATTATCAATCTGACACGAATTGCCAGCTGCCTTAAGTACACAAAGTGAGCTGGCACCTCTGAAAGAGCAGATTGAATATTATGCTCTCTCTGGGGGCACAGCAAGGTGTATTAGGCATTAAAGTCGTAAAAAAGCCCATTCTCCTGCCCTGTCCCGGAAAGATTTATTTTACATCTGGAAGTGTGTGGGCAGAGCCTATCACTAATTGAATAACATTGCACTCGCTACATGGACAAATATGCAAGTATTAAAAACTACTCGTTATGAGTATAGCAAATGCGAATATGTCGCTACTCGCTCAACACTAAATCTGACCATTTAAAGATGACCTGTTATTTTGCCTGGTATTATTGCAGCTGTATTTATGAATCTGGAATTATTTTCTTTTGTTCCTGCTCTTATCTATTTCAGACATATGGCCCCCTCTTCCCTCTATGTACAGTTTATCTAGTCTTGTTGTTAGGCTACCTTCACATTACGATTTTGAAGGGAGCCGATGCTGTCCGATAAAATTGGACAGCATCGGCTCCCTTCTGATGCCTGGAATCGGATGCCAAATAGGCATCCGATTCCGGCATAAAATCGCTGCCTCCAGGCTGAAAAAAAAATGTATTGCATATGCTCACCTGTCCCCGAGGCCCCCGCCGTCTCCCGCACGGTCCTGGTTTCTCCAGAGGTCTTCTTCTTCTGAAAAGGACCTGCCGTGATGTCACAATCACAAGACCGCAGGTTAACATGGTGTAACCTGCGGTCACGAGATTGTGACATCACGGCAGGTCCTGTTGAGAAGAAGACCTCTGCAGACACCGGGACCGTGCGGGAGATGGCGGGGGCCTCGGGGACAGGTGAGCATACAATGTTTGTTTGTTTTTAACCCCTGCTCTCCCAGATAGGAGCAGTTTTACTGTACTGAGCATGCTCAGTACAGTAAAATCGGGTCCGAGGACACATCAGATGTTTCCTCGGACCCTGCTCCATAGGGCCCCATGTTAAAATCATCGGACCAAATCGGATGTGCACTAAATGGCATCCGATTTGGTCCGATCTGATTTTGTCCGATTTTATTTTCGGTGCAAAAATCGGAGCATGCTCCCATTTTTGCACCGATAAAAAAATCGGACAGAATCGGATCGGACCAAATCGGATGTCATTTAGTGCACATCCGATTCGGTCCGATACCCATAGGGCTGCATGGGGGCCAAAATCGTTCCGATGCTGTCCGATTTATATCAGACAGCATCGGAACTGAAAAATCCGTAATGTGAAACCAGTCTTATCTGGGTCCTCGATAAGATTCCAATAGAGACCGTGGACCGTGGAAACCATTCCTGTTTAAAGCTTCCAATAGAGATATAGCCGTATTTCCAATTATATACAAGGAAAGGGGAGACAAAGAGGCACAAATGGGTCTTATCGTTATAAGGATAAGTTAGTGTCGTTATAGATGTATGTGCTCACCTGCTCCAGTTGTGGGGGAACACAACTGGTTAATTAGCTCGGACAGCTGCTGGTGGATCCGCACTGCCACGTAACAGTGGTGATGTATCCAAGGAAAATCAAGAGAGAGATTGTGCTTTAGTGATCTGCGCCAGGGAAATGTCAGGGAAGACAAGAGTTTGTGTGCTGCTTCTTTATTCCATTAGTAGTTCCATCCAACGCGTTTCGGTACAGACCTTGTACCTTCATCAGGGTTATTATACACATATATCATACCTATCATATCACATATACCTGAAGAAGGTACAAGGTCTGTACCGAAATGCATTGGATGGAAATACTGATGGAATAAAGAAGCAGCACACAAACTCTTGGCTTCCCTGGTATATTTTTCCAGTAAGGTGGGATAGCAGCGCGGGTCACTAAAGCACGATCTCTCTCTTGATTTTCCTTGTATTTGCAATTAGGCACTGGAGGGCATGTGTCTGGGGCCGCAGATCGTAGAGGGAGGCGCCAGGGTAGAGGTATTTTTTTTACTTTCTTTCCCCTCCCCCAGATTCTATATGAGAACCGGAGTCTTTGTGGGGGAGGGGTGGTGTCAGTGCAGCGGCGGCGGTGGCACTTTCCCCAGTGTCACAGTGCCACCGCACTTTCGGGTTCAGTAAAGCTCCCAGCAGCTTCCTGCATGCGGCAGAGCTGTGACACTCCTGGGGTCATGCTGGTGTCACGAGGTCTCCTCACCTCACTCTACCCGCGTCTCTGCAGAACTTCACATAGGAGAAGAAGCTGATGCAGGTAAGCACTGCGTCAGCCGACGATAGAGAAGAAGCAAAGCCTGGAGGCTGCACAGCATGAAATGGGGGCTGCACAGTGAGTAACGGGGGTAGAATGGGGGCTGCACAGTGTGGAACATCAGGTGAGAATGGGTGCTGCACAGTGTAGAATAGGGGAAAATGGGGGCTGCACAGTGTGGAATGGGGGGAGAATGGGGGCTGCACAGTGTGAAATGGGGTGGAATGCTGCTGCACAGTGTGGAATGGTGGGAGAATGGGGTTGCACAGTGTGAAATGGGGGTGGGAATGGGGCTGCACAGTGTGGAATGGAGGGGAGAGAATGGGGGCTGCACAGTATGGAATGGGGGGAGAATGGGGGCTGCACAGTGTGGAATAGGGGATAATGGGGCATGTACAGTGTGAAATGGGGTGGGAATGGGGGTTGCAGAATGTAGAATGGGGGAGAATGGGGCTGCACAATGTGGAATGGGGGGAGAATGGGGGCTGCACAGCGTGGAATGGAGGGGGAGAGAATGGGGCTGCACAGTGTGAAAGGGGGGAGAGAATGGGAGCTGCACAGTGTGGAATGGGGGAGAATGGGGGCTGCACAGTGTGGAATGGGAGGGGGAATGGGGGCTGCACAGTGTGGAATTGGTGGAGAGAGAGAATGGGGGCTACACAGCATTGAATGGGGGAGGGAGAATGGGGAATTCACAGCATGGAGAGTGGGGGCAGGAGAATGGGGGCTGCACAGCATGGAATGGAAGGGGAGAATGGGGAATGGGAGCTGCACAGCATGGAATGGGAAGGAGAGGAAGAATGGAGGCTACACAGCAGTTTTAAAAGAACAGGGCAGGTATTAAAGGCAGGAGAGCAGCGATGATCCCATAGAGCAGAACCTCCTGGAC